>CM039477.1:8246245-8340133 GCA_022433065.1 Begonia loranthoides | reverse complement strand
CGGCGGGTTGCCGATTCCTCACGCCCGAACCAACATCCAAAAGTCAAAGCATCAAGAAGAACGAAGACTACCGACTTACCTCTACACGTTGTCGGAATCCGTCCACCGCAGGAACTCCGATTCTTCCCGTCCCGCGAAGTCTTAATCGTCCCGCGCCGCTCGTTTGCACACAGCCGTCGCCGCAGCTCACCATCGCAGTGGCTCACTTTCGCTGCAGCTCGTCGTCTCCCCTATCCCAAACTCCACCTGCGAGCTCGCCTCACCCTTTCACGAGCTTCGCTCGCCTCTCCCTCTCTCTCCTTTCTCTGTTCGGGCTTCCTCCTCACGCAGAATGGCCTCTCGGCCATTCTGTGTTTTTTGACTAAACTGGTTCACTTAGTGAACCGGTTACCTCTCCCCTCAATTAATTATGAACCGAACCAAGGCCAAAATGGAGTGAACCAATTTTCCTCCCTCCAAAATGTCAATCCCCTACAATTAAATCTCAATTAATCTAATTTATTTAACCCCTTTACAATTTAACGCCCAAGAGTTTAACCCTCTCTATTTTTTTTATTCAATAAATCCTTAATTTAAAAATGATTATAAGTAATTCCAAACATTATAATTTAATCCATTAAATTAATATATTAATTTTAATTACGGTAATTTCCATTTAATCTTAACAAATTCTTTAAATTAAAAACTCACGAATACATCCTTGGTAATACCCTGAAAATTACCCAATAATTCCAAATGTCCCAATTTAATATTTATTAAATTCTCATATAAAAGTTCGGGGTATTACATATGTGCTATTGAAATGGTTAAATGGTTGGGATCATGAGCATTCTTCATGCATCATGAAATTTATTTTCAAGAAAAGAACGCAGATGGTTTTCATGCATGGATTTTTCATTAAGAAAAATTGAAATGTAAATGGAAAATATGTAATGGGTTGTTGTGAGCGGGGTTGAGTTGGGCTGTCCCGTGAAGCAAATCAAATGATGTCTACTCCCTCCTAATGATTACTCTATCAATTAATTGGTCAAGTGAAAAGAAAATATAACATTAGACATTTTACAAATGAAGCTCGCATAATACATTATGTTCACATCATGTATGTACCATTTACTAAGTATTAGGCTCATAGTTTGAATTTCGTGATGTAGGCGAAGATGGTGATGAGGATTTACATGAAAATTTGCTTAATTGATATGAATGTAGAAGACATATTTTTATGGATCTATGGCTGGCTTGTTACGGCTAAATCGACTAGTGGAACTTTGTTTGCCAAAAGATTTTGGCATGACGTGTAGTAGAGCTATGAGTTTTCAACTAGAAAAAAAAAAGTGTTAATATGTTAAAATGTAAACCTAAACATTTTGCTACTGTGGGTTTAAAACCCTAAGTTATTTTGGGTATAGAATACATTTGCTTATATTTTTTTTAGCATGAAATAGTTAATATGTTAAAGGTTCATTATAGCCTTCTACTACGCTTAACGTTTGTAAAAGCATTTCATATATAAAGTATTTTCATAAGTAATTTCGTAAGTATGCTAAACCATGTTTAAAAAAATTATTGAAAAAATCAGGTTATTACAAATATGGTATCAGAGCCACCGGGTTGGAATTAATTATGTAGACTGCGTAAAAGGTTTAGCATCAATCCAGAAATACCTCCTCAATTGTAAGTATACTCTAAGTTAATAATGATTGAAATGTTATTTTAATTTTTGTATAAAACTCGTAGGACATAAAATAATAAGAGGTCAAAGAGAAGTGTGGCGATCAAATAACAATTTCAATATTTAGAACTGTATATGGCTAGAGATGAACAAGGAAGTTCCCAATCAATGGATTTGAGCTGTGAAGGATTCTATCGGTTGAAATCCCCTAGCTTTGATGGATAATCTGTGGATTCTACTCATGCTTAGGAATGGGTGAGGACCATAAAGGATATTTTCAACTATGCTAAGGTCAAAGAGAAGGAAATGGTGTCATGTGCAGTGTTTATGTTAACACAAGATGCAATATACCAGTGGGATCAATGAAAACAACAAACAACGAAAAAAAAATGTTGTGAGAATAGTTTAAGGAGCTATTTTACGAAAAATATTTTAGTAAGACCACTCAAACAAATAAACTAGTGGAGTTTGTACAATTACGTCAGATGGGAACAATGTTGAAATATGTTTGAAAGTTTGAAACACTTCCTCAATTTGGGTCACATCTGTAAGCATTAACGAGCACAAGGTGCATCAGTTTGTACAATGACTCAAGGTGAAAATTTATTGAGGATTAAAAATATTTGGCACGTATGGAGTGTTGTATGTTGTTGTAGTAGCAAAGACTCTAGAAGTGGAAAAGGTAGAAGCCCAATATGCAAGAAAAAGGAAATCTACTAAGTGCATATCCAGGAAAGTTTCACCAAAACAAAGAAAAGGATGACAACTTAATGTCAGAAACTATAAGGGACGTTTTGGAGGAGGAAGTCAGCAAGACAAAGGAAAGAGAGTTTGAGATGAATCCTTAGAAGCAAGAATGGGTGGTAAGAAGCCCCAAGTTAATTCATACCCTAATTGCAAAAAGAAGCATTTTAGTGAATGCAAGGCAGAGAATAGACAATGCTTTAAATGCTTAGAATATGGTCAATTTGTCTGAGACTACCAAATGTTGATAGAGGAATAGAAGAGAAAGATTACACCCTGAAATTTCCTTCATGAAACCTGATAATGATAGTCATCCAACAATTATATCAAGTATTATTTACATTTGTGATGTAGCAGCATATACATTGATAGACTCATGGGCAACTCATTCATTTGCATCATCAATGCTTAGTAATCAACTAAGATGTTTGCGTGACATATTTGAACATGATTATAAATTAATGTTGCCATCAGGGAAATGTTTAGATTCTAAGCATGTTCTAAAAGATTGTATAGTAGATATAGAAAAAAAAAACATTTATATGTAGATCTTATCGTAATAAATATGAAAGGATATGATGTTATCATTGGAATGGATTAGTTGTTTAGGAATTTTGTCACTATAAATTCTAGAAGTAGAATAGTGAGTTTTCAACCACCGAATGGCAAAGAGTATACTTTTTCAAAGTATGAAATGCAGTTCTAAATTTGCCTATTATTTAGGCATTAAAGGTACATCAATTGATGGAAGGTGGATGCATGAATTTTCTAGCCAGTGTTGTTGACATAAGTATAGGGAGTGGCACAAGTTTAAATAAAATTCTAATGGTACATTATTTTCCCAAAGTTTTTCTAGACGATCTACTAGAATTACTACCAAATAGGGAGATTGAATTTGTCATTGATTTGTACCCTAACATCGCTCCCATATCCAAAAATCCATATAGGATGGCACCAATAGAGTTGAAAGAGCTAAAGTCTCAAATTGAGGAACTATTGAATAAGGGTTTTATACACTCTAGTTTCTTGCCAAGGGGAGAATCTGTGTTGTTTGTAAAGAAGAAGGACATATCAATACGGATGTGCATCGATTATATAGAATTGAACAAAGTGATGATAAACCCATTGTTGAGAATTGATAATCTGTT
The DNA here is from genome assembly GCA_022433065.1 of Begonia loranthoides. Lineage (NCBI taxonomy): Eukaryota > Viridiplantae > Streptophyta > Magnoliopsida > Cucurbitales > Begoniaceae > Begonia > Begonia loranthoides. The sequence goes on along the minus strand of CM039477.1, from coordinate 8,336,572 downwards.
CGATCAACTGCAAGGTGTTAGTGTATTCTCTAAAATTTATTTAAGATCATGATATTATAAGTTGAAGGTGAAGATTGACGATATCCAAAAACTAATTTTTGAACTAGATATGGTCATTATGAATTTTTAGTCATGTATTTTGGTCTGACTAACGTACCCAAAACATTCATGGATCTGATGAATCGTGTTTTTAAATATTATTTGGAAAAGTTTATAATCATATTCATCAATGATATATTGGTTTACTTTTGATCAATGGAAGAACATTTGAGGCTTATGTTTTCAATTTTAAAGAGACATCATCTATAAGTGAAGTTTTCTAAGTCTAAATTTTAGCTTGACCGAGTTAATTTCTTGGGTCATGTAATATCCCAAGATGGAATCATGGTAGATCCAACCAAGGTACGAGTTGTACTGGAATGGTCACAACCAAGAAACATTGGTGAAATACATAGTTTTTTTTGGGTTAGCTGAATATTAACGAAGGTTTAGACACTTGAAGAATTACAAACAAAACTATCCAACATATGATCTAGAATTGGTTGCCATAGTTTTTGCATTGAAAATATGGAGACATTATCAATATGGCCAGCCATGTGAGATATTTATTGACTAAAAGAGCTTGAAATACATCTTCACTCAAAAATATTTGAACATGAGACAAAAAAGATGGGTAGAGTTTGTAAAGGATTATAGTTATGAAATTAAGTACCATAAGGGAAAGGCAAATATGGTGGTAGATGCTTTGAGTAGAAACTTGTGTTTATGAGCTCTATAATAGAGAAATTACATGTGACACTTTAGTACAAAATTAGTAAGTTTGAGTAAGAGATGATGCCAAAGCGATTGGTCTCGGTTCTATGAGCTATTACACTACAATATTAGAAAGGATTAAGGAAATTCAAAAGGAAGATTCTAAATGTGTCATCCTTAAGTTTGCTAAAACATCTAATGTCACTTTAAATTTTACCATCTCCAATGGAGGCATCATAAAGTTCAAAGGCAGATGGTATGTTCCTGAAGACAAGGAAGTACTTTAAGAAATTCTATCTTAGACACATTCTTCTACTACCTTGGTGCATCCTAGAATCATGAAGATGTATAGGGATGTAAAATAACACTATTGGTGGCCTAATCTTAAGAAAGATGTCACCCAATAAGTAGAATGATGCATGATTTGCCAACAAGTTAAAGCAGAGCATCAGAGGCCATCTAGAACCTTACAACCTCTGTCCATCTCTAAATGGAAATGGGAACAAATCTAACTCTATGATTGATTCGCAAAGGATCGTGAAAGGCTATGACGTCATATGAGTTGATTGTAGATAGACTAAAAAATCAACACACCTTTTACCAGTAAAGAGGTCATATTCCATGAATCAGTACATAGAATTGTATATTTAAGAGATAGTACGATTGCATGGGGTTCCAGTATTCATAGTATATGATCAAGATTCTCAATCTATTTCAATGTTTTGGGAAAGTCTACATAAAGCCATGGATATTAAATTGAACTTTAGTAAGGCATTTCATCTTCAAATGGATGGGCAAATAGAAAGAACAATTCAAATCCTTGAAGATATGTTGCATTCATGCATACTAGAGTTTCAAGTCAACTAGAGTAAGATGTTACCATTGATAGAATTTGCATAAAATAATAGTTATCAAGCCACGGTTTGAATGGCACCATATGAGACGTTCTACATAAGAAAATGTAGGTTTCCATTATACTATGACGAAATTGGAGAAGCCAAATTGCTTGGTTTAGAATTTCTTCAACATATTCCATAAATAATAGCACTTATCCATGAAAGAATGTTGACTACTCAAAGTAGGCAAAAAAATTTCATGGATTTTCAACGGAAAGAATTGGAATTTGAAATGGGGGATATGGTATTTTTGTAAGTTACACCTTTCAAAGGAATAATGAGATTTGAAAAAAATGGAAAACTTAGCTCGAGATTCATTGGACCATTCTAGATCAAGGAAATAATGGACAGGGTGGCGTATAAGCTTGAATTGTCATCTTTGATTGAAGGGATACATAATGTATTTCATGTATCAATTTTGAGAAAACTCATTCAAGATCCCTCTTAGTCGATAAAATATATGGATATAGAAGTGCAGCCTACCTTAAGCTATGAACAAATACCAGTGCAGATTATGGACTCACATGTGCGAGGACTAAGAAACAAGCTAATTACCGAGTAAAAGATAGAAATATCAGTCTGTTGAAGAAGCCACTTATGAAAGACAACAAGACGGAAGCAAGATATTCGGAACTATTTCATGGATCAAATTTTGAGAGCAAAATTTATGTAATGGGAGAAGAATGTAACAACCAATAATTTTATACTATTTTATTAATCAGGAAATGTTTTTATTGAATATTATGTTGGATTGGATAGTTAATAGTATGAAGTTATAGAAATGAAGGATATGGAGAATTTGGAAAAAACTAAATTAGAATGTTTTTGTCAGAGTCTGGGAGTAAGTGAGGACGTCTGGGCTTTGGCAACTACTTGGGTGTAGAAGAGTTAGTGTCTGCATTTATTTGATTTCGGTCGAAGGATGATGTGTCCGCAGAAGTACTGGTATTAGCAAAAGGGTATGTGTCTGTGGAAGTATTGGCATCTGTGGAAAGATAAGTGTTTGCGGACATTTGGTTTCAGGAGGACACATGGTCACAGATTTATGTATTTCCATGGAATACTAAGTGTAGAGCGGATATCTGCAGCGGATGCATTGCTATCCATAGTAGATGCATAGTTGTTCACAACGAACACATAAGTTTCCATAATTGTGCAGATTCAGGAGTTTAAGTCATTCTCAGAAGCGGACGTCCGAAGTTATACTTTTTTCACATGAAACATTCGTATAGACATGAGTGTGATGCAGATATCCGTAGTGGATGTGTAGGCATCCACGAAAGTATAGGCATCTATAGTTGATATCCGACATTGGATTTGTCACGACCCGGAGGCGTGCCTAATAGAATCGTCGGGTTAGGCGACTCAATTCTCCAAGAGAACTCGATTACCCAGCCCAAGGCGTAAAGAAGCGAAAGACTTAACGGGAAAATATCAAGCCCAAACCTAAATGACATGGGTTGGGGTCCATAGAGTGATCAAATAGAGACATGATAGTATAAATAAAGAAATGTATTGTGCATAAATTAAATCATCAACACCAAAACTAATATCTCTACATACCAGGAATGGGGGGATCGAACCGACGAACATCTGTCCATCCACGGGAATATTGAAACACCACCAGGGAACTCCAACTCTACCCACGATAACACGTGGTATTTTAAAATTATTTTAAAAATCTCAGATTTTACAGGATTGCCCGTCGAGAATACTTTACATTTAACTAGACAATTATGGGACACTAATAGAGTTGGGGTTAAGGTGTCGAAATGCCATAATTACATCTACAATCTTGATACTAGGTAGATTAAGGTGTCCAGAGAGTAAGTAGAGCACAAACCCGTAGCTAATGACTCATTACTTGAGTCATCACCTCCCTTCTCTCTCTCTCTCTCTCTCTCTCTCTCTCTCTCTCTCTCTCTTTATGCTTAAAAGGATAGGTGAACTGATGGAGACCCTCATCTTTCTTGTTGAAGAACACTGAAGTTGAAAAACTTTTTGTGTCCTTCCAGGTTAGTCGAGCTCTTCTTTAATGCTCGTAGCACTTTGATGAGAATAGTTGGTTGATAATAAGAAGAAGGTTGAGAAATGAGATTTCATGAAACTAGTGTTAAGAGATTGATGTTTGGGATTTCAAAATTCAGCGTTTGGATTCATTTCTATGATGAAAAAGGTACGGAAGGATGAGTAAAGTACATTAGATGTGATGCATGTAAGAAATTCTACAAGTATACACGTTTAAGCATCTATTTTTACAATCGGTTTCAATGGATCAAAAACCTGCACAAGCTCGAGTTCATGGTAATATCAAATCTTGTAAGATTCCAATTTTGAAACTATTTTGCTATTATATAATAGACATAAGTATGGATCTACAGGCTATGAAATTTAAAAGATTGATAAGTTATGAATTTTGGAAACAAGGGTTGGACAGAAAAGTTAAAGCTGGATTTTTGATATTAGTGTAACGCCCCGTTATTTTTTAACTTAAAATGTTTAGTTTGAAATACTCTTTTTCTTTAAAATATGTAGCGGAAGACTTTAGCGTTTCAAGTACATTTCGTAAAACAATAAACATCATGTATTTAAAAATCTCAATCATAAAATTTCGAACTCGTGTTTATATATATTTTCTTTACAAAATCTAACCCACATGATCGGTCTTGTAATAACAACACAAGTCATCTTCTCGGAGATACTTCCTCAACTGCATCATCCCTGTCCTGAACTTCTTGATAAAATCCTTACTTATATCACAGGATTTAACTATAAGACTAATGCTCAATAAAAAATATAATAATAATGCAATGCTCGTGTTATGCAACTTTATCAAAACATGCAGTTTCCGTTTTAATCTTCCTTTACCCTTACTTTTATTTTCACTTACCCATCCAAGCGCTAGAGATATCACCGTACAAGAGAGAATGACCCTCTTGACCTACTTGAGGGCCGCCATCTCAAAACTCAATACCTCACAATGTCTATTTACTTTTATTCCATTGCTTTTCAATTTTATTTAGTTTTTCTTACCCATACAACCACTGGGGCATCATCGTACAAGAGAGAGTGACCCTCTTGACCCCCTTTAGGGCTGCCATCTCAAAACCCCATATCACACAGCTTCTATTTATGTTTATTTTCATCCATTTTTAGTCTATCAAATATAACCATATGCATAAAATATTTTCGTATACTTTCGTAAAAACTATGATGCATGGAAATGAATGTGAACAATACAATGTATATTATCATTTAAGAGTTCTATATTATAATAACACATTACATTTCTTCATCATTATTAAACAACCAATATTTTAATCTTTCCAAAAGATGAATACTAACCTCATATAGCTCTTAACAAAACAATAATGTGATAACATACAAACAATCAAATCAAGTCATAATACTATCCTTATATTCACAACATATCAATTCAAGTCATATTCCTACATAACATACAATGTCACCAATCCTAATATCTTGTGATGTAGGCCAAAAGGACAAGAACATGCAGTATATCTTACCTTCAAGCTTTATCACAACATCTTGCAAGTTTACTCAATATCTTCTTAATCTTTAGCACCTTAAACATGTCAATTTCCATATTAGCATCCTCTCATATACTAGTAACTTAAATCATTTATAACTCTTATCATACTCAATCAAATCTCTTAAAATTTTATAAAACCACAAAGGAGACTTAACCTACCTTGAGAGAAAACCATAGCCCATGACAGATCTCTTTCTTCCAAATAAATGCTCATGGTTAAAGCTAGGGTAATTTCTTATATAATCTTCTAACTCCAAGCATGAGGTGTCGTCTCCCTCAGCATTTTAATGTTGAGTAATCAATTTTCTCCCTTCTTAAATCGTGACACATAAGCTATTTTCAAGCAAATTTTTGTATTCTCGATCGACCTCACCGTACTTTCGGTCGATCGCTTCCTCACATTGTACAGAAAATCCTTTTGCTGAGGACGCCTAGCATGTCGCGGTCACCTAACCTTCCGCTACAGACATTTTACGTCCTGCGGAAAGCTATTTTATATTATTGCAGACGATCGCAACGTCGTACCCGGTTGACCATATATCTACTCAAGGCTAAAATCTTTTTAATCTGCCTTTAGTCCAGTAAACCGTACTCCAACCTCGGTCAACCATAAATCCATTCGAGAGCAATTTAACTTAATCCTTATACACATAATCTTCATCCTTCCTTTAACATCAATTTATCCATAACACCAATCATCTTTTACAACCACAATTCCACCATATCAACATCCAAAATCATTAAACATCCTTAAAGCACAACCATATATGATAAAATTTGGGGTATTATTATTATATTGGTTTAGACTGACATATTCTGCTTAAAGCTTATGTTGAAACAAAACTGCTATGCTGTTAGACACTTTCTTAAATGATGACAAGTTTTGGAAATCGGGGATTGGGGCTAGTATACTAGGAATTATGCATGTTCTAAAGTATATGCTAACGTGAAGATTTATATGTTATTTTAGCTTGACCAAAGCAAAGTAATATTTTGATAAGTTGTTGTAACCAAGTAAGATAGTTAAGTAAGTGGTGTTGCATGTGGGTGGCTTTCAAGCTACATCACGAAACGTTAGGACTAAAATGGTTAATGAATAATATCATGAGCTTTATAATCTAATGAATTGGTATTATGTCTTGCTTAATTTATGATATAAAGGCAAAAATTGTAGTATGTAAGTGTGATATTATTAATTACCATGTTGTTACAGATACTGTTGAGAATGTGTTTTGATGTTATGTTGATGTGATAACTCATTATATGTGTGTGTGTGTGTGTGAGTGTGCACTATTAAAATGGTTAAATGGTTGTGATCATGACATTTATTTTCAAGAAAATAATGAATATGGTTTTCATGCATGGATTTTTCATTAAGAAAGATTGAAATGTAAATGAAAAATATGAAACGGATCGTTGTGAGTGTGGTTGAGTTGGGTTGTCCTATGAGGCAGACCAAATGGTGCCTACTCTCCCTGAATCTTGAGTTAGGTTGTCCCGTGAGGCAGATAAAATTATGTCTACTCCATCCTAATGTTTGCTCGAATGATTAAATGGTCAGGTGAAAAGAAAATATGACATTGCACATTTTACAAATGAAGTTTGCATAATGCATATATCATGCATACACCACTTACTAAGTATTAGGCTCATAGTTTGAAATCCATGATATAGGTGAAGATGGTGATGAGGATTTACATGAAAATTTGCTTAATCACTAAGGTCGTAGTTCTGTGGATCCATGACTGGCTTGTTATGGCTAAATGGACTGGTGGGAAGCTGTTTGCCCAAGGAGTTTGACAGGATGGAAGTGTAGTAGAGCTATGAGGTTTCAACTAGAAAAAAATGTGTTAATATATTATTTTGGTAATGGAAAAATGTAAACCTGAACATTTTGCTACTATGGTCTTAAAAGCCTAAGTTATTTTGGGTATAGAACACCTTTGCTTATATGATTTTAGCATGAAATGGTTAATATGTTAAGGGTTCATTCTTCCGTTATGCTTAACATTTGCAAAAGCATTTCATATATAAAGTTTTTTCATAAGTAATTTCGTAAGTACGTTAAACCATGGTTTAAAAAAATTATGGTAAAAATCGAGTCATTAAACAATCAGTTTTGAGGTGTTGGAACCTAGATTTATTATAGCACCTATGTTGACAATGGTCGATAATAGTTGTCTTAAACAATTTATATAGATATATTAGTTACACACTAGGATGTGTGGAAATGTAGTCTGATGGGGTTACTACATAAGTATTTCGATAATTGAGATTGTGGAAGTGAACTTACGCCACATGTGAACTATTGTTGGTTGTAATTGTCTTTCGCTAATGTTATTATAAAATTTTTTGTAAGGCGTGGAATTTAAGTTGGTTTACATGTCATTAAAGTTTGAATATTCCTTCAATCAACGTGATTTTAATATCAAGATAAGAAGATCGTTTGATTATATGGATTGATTATAATTTTACTTTGGAATATTGTTTTGGAAAGCCAATGCTATGGTAGGTGTTTAGTAAACATTCTAAACCATACCTCTCTAATCAGTATTAGAGATTTAGAGAATTTTGACTATTTATAAATAAGATACTAGAAATTATAATATTGGTCAAGTAGTTGTGTATGTAATTTAATGACAACTACTGCTCTTTTGTATCATGTTAAGAAAGTGCATGAGCCTGATCATGAGTTTAGTGGGAGCTTTGATCAATTGAGTAATGTGATATTGGAAGGTCAGTGCTAGTAGACTAGCATGGAACTGAATGTGGTATTGTCACGACCCGAAGGCAGGCCTATCAAAAACGCCTGGTCAGGTGACTTGATCCTTAGAGAGAACCTGATCGCCCAGCTCAAAGCTAGGATTTTAGCAGAAAACTTTTATGTTTTATCACAGATCAAAAAGTATGGGCTCAGGTCCGTATAGTGATCACAAGAATAATAGTGATGAAAAATAAATAAACCAAAGGTATTATGCAACAAATCCAAACCAACAATTATAATTTTTACAAGCCAACAAATTATCATCATCAGAAATTAAGTTTAAACACTCTAAAATAAACGAAATATAGGGGAAAACTCTTACTCTGAAATCCCAAGCTACTATTGCCTTTACCTAGAATGGGAAGGGGTCGTTTGAGCTAAGTAACTAATTTAGTAAGAAAATCTGGACTAAATGCAATGCATGAGAAAACGATTTTTTACATCTTTCAAAAAACAAAAGTCATGCTTCTTTTTACTAGACATGGATTTTTAAATCACTTGAAAACTCTTCATCATTTTATTAAACAGACATGTGGCCATCGATGGGACTTTCATCAAAACACGCTATATACATAGACAACTATGTCACAAAGATAGGCCAACATCATTTTCCCATTTAAAATGTCATCTGACCCATCCAGTACAAATCACAGAAAAGGTAGGCATCCGTTGATAGCAACACCTCATGAGCTAGAGGAATAAAAATGACGACAATCCAAAGATCCAGCACGTCACCCGAGTTACTGGCAAGCTACTCTCCGCGACAACACAACTCGTATAAACAAGTATCAGATAAGGTTGTTAGCGCCTGATTGCTTCTCAACTAGTTACCTACTAGATCCAAGTTGACAAGGGTTGTTGGCAAATAGAGCTACGAGCCGTTACGCCACTCGTCAAATGAAAAGGTTCTAGGCGAGCAAAACTCAACGACTAACAACCTTTTGATCCGTGTGACTAAAACTCTTGGCCAGGTTCCAACATTCGAAACTCAAGGAACGCGTCATCACTACCCTGTTACTCATTTTACTTTTGAGATTCGACACACGAGGACATGTCATTGGTGCCCTATTACCCATTTCGCACATACAAACAAATAATCTTCACGCAAAAGAAGATTGTACGAGATAGCCTCGTGATGCTTCGACACCAAGACTACCTAAAGCATCAAGAGAATTCATCCTCCAAAATATATCCAAATAATCCAAACATAATACCATGTACAAAGAATGTAAACGTGAGAAAACATACATACGTTTACATAAAAACAGACATGTTGTCGAAACAATCTCCATCAGGTTTTCATGTGGTATCCCACAAAATATCAGTTAAAAAATTATGATGTAATGCAATGCATAAAGTATAAAAATTCCTACCTCTTTGGTGATCTCTCTTACTGATCGGAGCAGTTGCCTCCTTGGGAATTGACTCAGTCTCCAAAGTCATCCGAGCCTATATCATACAAAAATCAAAAAATTCCATTAACAAAACAAATAGCAAAATGGGAGGGTCCTAAACCGGGATTAAGAACCCAAACTAGATGACTTGGTGAAGAAAACAAAAGGCAGTGTGTCCAAGAAAATAAGGCAGTGCCTTTGCAGACGATGAACAATGTGCCCATGGATGCAAGGTCGCGCGTCCACTAGACCCTCTCGCAAAAAATTGTGGATGAGCTATAGTGTCCTTCCACAAAGAGTTTGACTCTCTGTGGCACTGTACATTACAGAAAGTCCTTGGCAAATTCTTATTTTCCCCAGGCACGTGCAAACCATGCTGCCACTTAAGTTTGTTTTGCTTCGAAACGAGGGTCTTTTTGCTTCAAAACAAGACACTTCTGAATCTTTCCACTGCGGAACGAGATCCTTCTGGATCGTTCCCCACGAAACGTTGTCCTCGATCCATTCCCCTGCAGAACAATGGACCTTCTGATTCGTTCCCTGCTGAATTTTTGTCTTTCCGGATATTTCCCTCACAGAATGATGGACCTTTAGGATTGTTCCCCCATGGAATGATGAACTCTCTGCTATGGAAAGAGCATTCCATGGAACGATGAACTCTCTACTAAGGAGAAAGCATTCCATACACCATGGTCTGTCACGACCCGACCTCATATCCCCTCAAGAACCGCTCCACAAATTGGATTCTCCACCCGAAGAACAATCACACAACTCACAACTCGCAGTGGAAGCTAACATTATCACACACTCACAATGCGCTCGGGCAATTGGCCACATAATTATAAAAATCCACCCAAACAGGAAAGTTGTACACTATTATTTATTTTACAAAAATGTATCCAAATTTATTTTACAAACATGGGCCGAACTAAAACTAAATACATCAAAATAAGAACTAAAACTAAATACATTAAAAACTCAAACTTACTCTAGGCCTATGCTGTGCAAACCATCAGTCCAACCGATCTTTACTTTTTTCCTCTAGAGCTGCTATCACATGGTCTTGAAAAATATCATAAATAGAACCATGAGCTTTTTGAGCTTAGTAAGAACCCTAATCTAAGGGTTCAATAAACCATATAAATATCACAACTAACCATGTTTTAAGCCCAACATGATTAGTCCTCATATTTATAATTTCCAACGTTCAACTTTTAATCAACTCTCATGATCACACATCTTAGAATCTATGTTTTATCTAGATCTTTAGATATTTTAATTAATAGCTCAACTATGTGATGTACTTCTTTATATAAGACGTGTTTAGTGCATATGTAGAAATGTTTAGGCCTATGATTTAGATAACCATAGCCTACATTTCCTAATTCTCATGTGCAATTACTCTTTATGCACAACTTATTCCCATACATATTTATATGTACCAAATACCTCAATCACAAGTCTTATGTGCTATTCCATTTTTTTAAGCATAACACTCCATGGATAATTTACTCTTGTTTCCCATTTTCAACTCTAACATGATTATTTGTTTTATGCTAATAATTCACCATTTTCTATAGTTTCTCTATCACCAATACTAGACATTGATAATATATGTTTATCAAAACCTATGTCTCAACCACTTAATCCTCTATATGAAAGACTTCCTTATTTTTAGACATTTCTAATTAACGTCTATCTAAAACTATCTAGACATTTCGTTTTAATATCTATTTCTAACTATCTAGACCTCTCTACTTAATATCTTTCGTGAACTATCTAGACATTTATAATTAATGTCTATTACCAATATTCCTTTATATGAAGAAACTCCTCAACATGATGTATATATCAATGCCTAAGCTTATGATATAATAGATCATATCCTAAATACCATGACAATCTATCTAACTTCGTCATCCCATAACTCACAATTATGCAATATATGAATATGAAATACATATCCTGACTCTCCTTTCACAATGATACAGTCATAATGTAAATCAGTGTAATACTCTATTTAGTATAAATGGTTATATATGTAACAAGTACTATTTTATTAACATGTACGTGAATATCAACATTTACGTGACTACCAACAAGAATAATCATACACTATCATATGTAAAGTTACACACGACTATGAAACTCCACCATACTATCCACTGTCTCCAATAGGTGTATCCATGAATATCAAAACCACTGAAGGGTTAGGGACTCTCAACCCAAGGGGGACTCACAGTCACTCCTCTTCTATTTTTCCACTTTACATATGTCACATAATACATAGTTTAGCAAGGTACATTGAGTTCCACTGTGACCAACATTATTACCCAGATAATATATTTTGTACATATAAATATGTTTATGATGCATGATTTGACACCTTCACTATGCATACATTGAATGCATATAATACATATTAGTAATGCATGTAAAATGAACCATGCAAATCTTTTATTAAACACACAATAATGCATGCATGAAATGGTCTCATACATTTATCTAAACATGTTCTATTTATATGTCAATCATCTCCCAAAATGGTTTATACAATAGGTAAACAAATGGTTAAAAACCTATGGAAAATATTCCAAAAACACTGGGTCCAGTTGATCGCTCCCTTGCCCACGGTTGTCCGCTCTAGTGTAATTTCAATACAAAACAAGGCAAAATGCCTATTTTGGTTGACTAGTACAGTAGTTCGCAAATTTCACATATTCAAACTCATCATTGCGGTTGACCATTTTGGTCGTTCATCCCTTTATATTTCAACTTCCGGTCGACTACGCCATGAACCCTAGTCGTCCACAAATGAGGTAGATTCACATTTTCTCACTTTTTCCTCAAACCAAAACCATTCCAAACCTAACCCATTATATACCAAACCATATCACATCATCTTAGGATTATAACCACACTATATAATCCATCAAATAGACATTTTAGTATATTTAAAATACTCATGCATTACGGTTTTTCCAATGCTTATCAATTATACAATATAATTATGCATATTCATTCAATTGATCTTTTTCATGCTTTCAACCAAAACTTTATTTCTATTCACTTTATCTCAAACGTCATTAGATATTACTATCTAATTTTATAATTCATGCTTTCTCATCTAAAGCATTTCTATATCATCCATTTTTTATTCATTTGCTTTCAATCAACATATCAAAGTTTCAACCAAAACCGTATCATTCGTAATGCTAATAATGGTTATTAACATTTAACTCAAAATCCTAGATTTTCTCTTCCATTAACACATAACCAATGGTTCAACCAACTCAAATCAACTTCAATGTCACATCCTTCTTTCAACCATTCTAAACCAAATCAAACTAAATTCACCAAAACCAACTTATATCATTGAAGAATACCCACATACAATTGCATAGATTTACATGTAATCATCAACATAACTTTTTCAGCCTAAATTATGCAATATTCAACATAGTTTGTAAAAATCTTAGGTTAAGGTTCTTACCACTTGAAGAAAACTTGATTTTTCACTTTCTCCTCTTGATTTTTAACTCAAAAGGATCCTCTTGGAGAGAGAAACAGCTTTGCTTGAAGAACAAAGGACCAATTCTTCCTCCTTCCCTTTCTTCTTCATCATTTTCCCTCTTTTCTCCCTTTCTTTTCCTCTCTTTCCCTCTCTGTTTCACCACGAAAGTGATGAGTTCCTAGTCATCCCCTTAACTTTCTAAAGACTTCAAGGGGTGAAATTACCCTTTTGTCTATTTTGTCATTTGATTTTTACTATTTTACTTTTAATTCCATAGATAATTACAAAAATGTCATGGTTAATTATCTTTAACCACTCTTAACTTAAACTAATCACTTTAGCTTAGTTCTAAGTTGATTTTCATAATTATCATAATTAATCATGATTAATTAACCTTAATCATCCACTATTACACCTTAATCACACACTTAGTCACTAATCCACAAATGACATATGTCTATACTTCATTGGTTGTCCAGTGTTACTACATAGTCTCATATTTCAATGTATTATGAACATTTCTTGTTTTTATTCACCTCTCCAAATTTCCACTCTAAAGTCTCATTTAAAGACATATCCCAAAACAGTGTAGTTTTGGGCTTATCCTACTTCAAACATGCATAACTTCTATTGCATACATATAAGTCTTTTCAATCCAAAGTCATACACTTCATTTATGTGTCTACTTTATAACGTCAAAATGGTTTGAATTTATAATCAGCATAACTTGTCTAATTAGCTCTAAACAGTGACTATGCTCATATATAGCACATTTATCACTTTCGTGCAAAAATTCATATCTTAATGACCATACATCCAATTGATCTAAATTCATCACCATTTTGTAGTCTAAGGTATTTACTATTATACCTATTTTTAGTTTAGGAAAATACCCTAAATTGATTGGTCACATTTGTTCTTCTTCAAAGTCATCTCATGACTCATTAACACTTACACATGTTTAATTGCACTAGGTATGATTATTGGTGTTAATCCTTAATCTGGATCATCATATAGTCCGACCCCCAACTATTTCTCTCCTAGTAGCAATCCTTTGATCATCCACCATCTAGATCATACCAAGAGGAAAGAGGCGGTCCTTCTCTCAGCTGGGTTTTTTGCCTTTCACAGCCTTAAGCTTTCAGTGATGCTTGAGATTCTTGAGCTTACAAGCTCAACTCTGAACCCAACACCAATAGACTCTGGACTTTAGGAATTTACCTTAATCGCTTCTGCACGCGAACTTCCTTGACCAACGTTGTGAATTGCCAATCCCATAACGGGGATCCTTAGTCAAAATTTTCTTTTCACAACTTTAGTCTTTCATCCTTTCACCACTCTCTCTCTCTCTCTCGGCTCATGAATATTTACCTACGAGAAAATGTACTTTCTTGATAAAAAAAAAACCCTATCCTCGCTTCCCATTAAATATATATATATACCTCAATTATTAGGAAAATACTATTTCACACTTTACCAAAGAACCCAAATTTTATCCTTTCACCCATTGACAAAAAATCTACACTTGGACACCACGCGACAAATTTGTCGAATTTGAATGTTGGATTGATTTAACGAATAAAATTCAGACACGTGAAATTTTATTTATTTTTAAAAATTTATAGTTCTTACAGGTATGGTACGTGGTTGCACTATAATATAACGTATCTATAAATTCGGGCTAAACATTATAATCTAGATTATTGCAATCATACTTTTATCAAAGTGGAAATAAAATATGTTATTTTGGAATTTGTAACTTGATTGTCGAGAGTTGTGTGATGATTTGAGATTGATTTGGTTATTATTGATTGATTGACAAGTCCACACACTTCGTTATAGTAAGAGTGGATTACCATTGGTTTAAGTTGTGTAAACTTGGTATAAGGAAACATCATTTGTTTACTCGTGTTTTCATCAATATGGTAATTGTTAGGTTTCTAGAGTTATGTCTTAGTTCTGAATAACAATATTGGTAGTGTAGGACTTTTAAATTAAATTTGAGTACGATACATCACCCCCGTATGAATGCTTAGCCAGAATGTACAATTTGGATTCTCAAGAACATGCTAAGATCTTTTATTTTGAAATTTGATGGTTGTTGAATAAATCACGTGCAATTAGTTGAACTTGTTAATAATGTTTGTTTTGTGTCAATGTTTCATTACACGAGAACATATATAGTAATCAGTGGGGAAGGTTCAAATGATTAAGGATAACTTGAGAACAGTTCAAAGTTAACATAAAAGTTATTCATACCTTCTGGGAGAGAGGTAGAAATTAAGCCAATGACTTTGTATTTTCAAAAGTTTGACCACGTCCGGGTATAAGTCATTTAGGTGTAAAAGGCAAAGTTAGCTCTTAGATTTATTGAACTTTTTCAAATTATCGAGCAAGTTGGTTCTGTGACTTGTCAATTTGATTTACCACTACAATTGAATTATATTCATAAAGTATTCCATATTTAACATTATTGTGAGATTTCTTTGGTTCAAATTCAGTGGTAGAACCAAAGCAAAAAAGAAGATAATTAGGAGATCGAGTCAGAAATGCTAGTGAAATATCCTCACTTGTTTGGAAACAATTTCAAAATTGTTTTAAATTTTGAGGACAAAATTTTCTAAGTGGGGAGAATGCAACGACTGAAAATTTGAAATAATCGTAGGATTGTTTTAAAGGAAATTTAATTTGATTGATCCCATTAATAAGATAATTTTGGAAATTTTGAGAAATCTCTATACCCCTGTTTATGTGTCAAACTTCCCCAATTGGCCATTTTTCCCCAGAGTTCCTTCTCTCTTTTTAAAGCAACAACCCTTCCTCTATACAAGGGAATATAAAGTTTTGAAATTTGTGGTTTGAACCTGAAAAACTTTTGACTAGACAATAAGGATTATTAGTTTCCTTTTTCTTTCAAAATCATAGATATAATGAATTCCGATTTTCGTTCGGATTGTTGAGGAGGCCAAGGTCTTGCTCTGTTGACATCAAGTCTAAATTCTTGCTATACAAATTAGAAAAGATTGAAATTTTGGTTGGATAGATGAAAATGAGGTTTGATTTATGCATGACTATGAGTTTGTTATGCACTGGTTCATGTTTGATTGATAAAAATTAGATTTTTGAATAAAAAAAAGTTACAAGTTTTGGAGTTTCAAGATGAATCTGTGTCACAGTGGTTGACCGAAGAATAACCGAGAGGTCGATTCCCGAAGAGCGATCGACCAAGGAAATTTCCTGGTGAACAACCATACATCTTCGAGGCCGTCTAGACCATTTAAAGTTGGATTTTTCATAAGATTGTTTTGTAAGTTTTCCGAGTTGGTTCATATTTTGGTTATGGGTTCCA
Source organism: Begonia loranthoides (assembly GCA_022433065.1). Classification (NCBI taxonomy): domain Eukaryota; kingdom Viridiplantae; phylum Streptophyta; class Magnoliopsida; order Cucurbitales; family Begoniaceae; genus Begonia; species Begonia loranthoides. Next base: position 8,320,349 of record CM039477.1, on the reverse strand, counting down.
ACAAACTTTAAAGGTTTAATAAAGTGAATTAATTTGGTCATATATACTTTGATAGGTCCAAAAAGTTAATGAGCAAATTGGAATTCCTTGGACTCTTAGCTTCTAAGTTTGGCTTTGGTAGGCTTAATTGAGATAGAGGTTTATTTTTATGTCCAACACTACATTGATTTTTAAAATATTATTTTGATACATGTTTTCATATAAAATGACGTATCTAATTTTATGGTCGTCGAATTTTTATATTATTATGTACTTTTCACTTGACATAATTTATTTGATTATGCATATTAATTTATTGATTATCTTAGTAGAGTGAATCAAGTTTGATCGATACGTGAAAGAGTCTTTTTTTCTGTATACACATTCAACTATTGGAGGATGTGTTTATTTGTGTTAACTAGAGTAATAAAGCCCTAGACACAAAACCCTAAACTTGGTATGACTATTATTTTCAGGGCTTTAACAATCGCCGAATATTGTTGTTATTATAAATGTCTATGGCAAGTGTGCTTGAAATCCGTGTGTGATTTTATTTTCACTGAGGTTTTCTGTATGTACAATAAGACCTATTTTCTCTATGTACCACACTAAAGTAGAGTGTTTTATCATTTGTTGCTTGATTTTATAAACCAATTTTAACACGAATATTTTATATATGACATGTTTTTCATTTTATTATACTTTTAACATTGAATGTAAAACTCTACTTCTATTGAGTTTAGTTAACTCACCTCAAATGACTTTTCCCTTTTTAGGTTTTACACTAGTTGATCATGAGTGAGCAATGCTAGTTCATCTTAGCAGTCAAGTTAATTTTGTTGTATCTCTTTTTATTTAGAGTTCATTATTGGTGAGATATGACACACTCTCTCTTTTATGTATTCTTTTAAAGGTTAGATTGGCTTCTTTTTTTAAAGCTATATTTGCTTGGAGTTACCTTCACCATTTACCTTTTGAACTCATCAAATTAACTTTACTTCATATATATTTTTGAGATGAATAATTGCTAGAGTTTGAAGATACCAATTTATGGCTTGACAGAAAAACTCGCGGGGTGATGAAAGTAATAGAATGAATTTATGGTTATTATTTTATCCTTTGAATAATGCGATTACATGATTATTATTTAAAGTAAGAAAATTGCTCTTTTGATCTTTAGACAATGTGCTTATATGATGGTTATATTTATTTGACTAGATTACCCTCAGCTCATTTCTGAACTCCACCTATTTGTGTAATCATATCTTTGATTGACCATTCTTGTGATGTGTGTGTATCTCATTGGTGTGTGGATTAGAGTTGATGGGCAAGAGTCCAGGAGGTGGAGGAAATGTTCTCAAATATTCATTGCATGAAGATTTTATAAAAAAAACTCCAATTAATTTGTCATTTTTCTATGGTTTATTGTCCATAAGCTGATGGGCAAGAATGTCATTTCCTGTGTTGCAATATGCTTTGATTCTCAGGTGGGTCTCACGCCACGCTAAGAACTTTTTCAATTGTCACCATAACATTTATCAAAATTTTGACTTTATTTTGAAAAATATAATGCATTTTTTTACCATCGCCTAACTTTTGATTTCAATTTTAATAAATTGAACAAAAAATGACATGTGATAATTTTTTATACACATTATTTGTACAAGTTAGCTTTTAATTAAATTAAAATTGTTTAGGTTGATTTTATTTTTTTTAAAATAATTGATTCTAATATAATTATGTTTAAAGGTTTTGAACACACCTAGTTTATAAAAGAGAGTTCCATTGCTTTGAATATTTGTTTTTGCAATTGTCCAAAGAAGAGAGAAAGTGTATAATATTATTTTTTAACTTTAAACATAAATTATGACCGAGTGATTAATTATTTTAATTATTTATTGAGGTTCCCGTAAAATATATATATATATATATTATTTATTAGAAGAAAAAACTTCATTTTCTATGGGCTTTGCAGCTAAATATTGAATTTCCAAATAGGCCAGACCCATTACGACGTCGTTTCGTAGTTAAACATCAAAACACTTACCTAGCAAGGGTATAATTGGAAACTAAAATATATTGAGGCGGGAAAAATAGCCGTAGCAACTAAAATTCCTCATTTTGGCGCCAAAATAAGGCCTCGCTTAATTCGGCTGCCCGTAGAAAATTCGGGCAAGTTCACTGTTAGAAATTTTGCGAATCGAGATAAATTCTCTTTTCTTCGATTTAATCAAGCCTCCATTTGATTTTCCTTTCCCTCCTTCTCTCTCTACTTTCTCTCTCTAACTTCCCCACTCTCAGCCCAGCCGCCCACTTCCAATCCGCCCTTTCTCAATCATTTTCCTCCTTGTTTTTGCTTCTTTGGGATAAAAATAAAATTCACTTTACTCTGCTTGCTCTGTTTCATAAGGTTCATCTTTGTTTGGATTTTGGAAAATGAGATTTTCGAAGGAATCTGTGGTGGATTTTGGGCTAGAAGCAGAAGGGAAAAAGTGGGTAATCGCTGGCATCTCGTTGAGATCTTCATTGAAGCCGATAAACACAAAAATGGTCGGAAAAGAGAAGGAAGACGGGGAGGAAGGTAGATTATCCACCACGCCGACTGGGAAAGAAGCCAGAATTCCGGCGAAGTTGGCTTGCCCGCCGCCCCCAAGAAAGCGCAGACCTTCCAAATGTCATATTAATGGTGTCAGAGAGTATTTTACTCCTCCTGATTTGGAAACTGTTTTTATAAAGAAAGCAGCCTGAGTTGAGAACAGAAGAGCAAAAGAGAGATGAGGTAGAGGTAGTGTTTTTCGAGTGTTTAAATCTTTTTTATCCAACTCTGTTTGTCTGGGTTAAGTATTGGAAAAGAGATGGCAGATGTATAAAGATATGATTTTTAGCCAATGGTGGTTCTAATTTAGGCCTTCTTTTTGAGCTGAATGATCTCCGTTTTCCATTACTTGCTTCAGTCCTCACTACGACACGCTTGTTTATGAACCCTAATTCTCACTTACAGTAACCAGAAGGAAGGCTTTTATTTATTTTTATTAATAAAAGACATGCATGAAAGATTAGTGCTTTTGGGTATTTCAAACACCTATGGAGTACTTGATTTTGGTAGGGTCGGTGCATGTGTTTCTTAGCTAAAACAAATTGGGTAAAAAAAAATGAAAAGGAACAAGGCAAGGTAGGTACATGTTCTTCAATTATTTCAAAAGAGTCATTCTAATTTAAATACTTTAAACCCATAAATCTACGTGAATTCAAGTAAAATATGACATTCAAATTTCAAAGCAGCTCTGCAATATGTTATTAATTATTTTATAAAATTGTATTATAACAACATCAAATCTTAGCTCAAAAAACTTTCATTTTTATTGAAATTCACTTTAAAAATCCTTAAATTTTTTTTTGAATTTTCAGATTGTTGCTAGTTTATTAGATATTTCAAGTATGAATTTCTGACATTCAAAAATTAAATATTCATAAGAAAAGATCAGAGGTGACAAAGAGTTGGTCCAACCAAGTTGCATTTAAAATAATCCAATTCATCAGGTCTAGTGGGTTAAAAATAAAGTTTAATGAAGTTATCCAAAAAAATTTTCAACCCGGTTTAGCTTGATAGCCACTACTTAAATGAGCTCAGTCAAATCGGCTAAACAAGCTTAATGAATTAAGTCAACGAATTCAACGTACATAAATGTTTTCAATTTATATAAATGTAAGGTATATTTTTTTAAATTTAGTTATTAAAATTATAATAATTATTTATATTATAATATTAAAATATAACATTTAATTTAAAAAATTATTTGATTAATATAAAAATAACATGCATCTAGAAAAAAAAATTGTGTGAGACGATTTAATAAAAAAATATATCACATAAATATCATTACAAATATATAACAGTTGTATCACTATAAATTATATACATCTCAACTAGGTTATTACTCATATAATTACTAATAATTTGCAACATGTTAAAAAAATTACAATTTCAAAAAAATTACTTTAAATTACAATAAAAAGTAAAAAAAAAAAAACAAGATTTAGTTTTCTACATTAAAAATTTTAAATTATTCAAGTATTTCATTATTTCGCTGTTGATCTATTATCTTGTTGTCGTTCCAATCTTTGATGCAAATGAGTGGCTCCACAAACTCAGATACATGTCGTTCTTTTTGTTCATCGTACAAACGTTTGTCAGGACCCGTAAAGGCCCTAAGACAGAACGGGAAACTATCCAGGGCAAAGAACTGAATTACTCGACCCTTTTTAACATTAATTTTATTGATTAACAGCGGAAAAGTTAAAATATTTATTACAAGCTAGAGTCAGACAAAACGTGGCATTAACATGTCCAATAAATGATATCCAGATAGCATAACAATATAATCCAAATAAAATATCTATGCATAAAGTAAAATGAGAATTACAATTTATTCATAAAAGAGTTTACTTCACTAAAAGTGTCTCAAGGTAAAATTATTAAAGTACTAAAATAAAATAAACTCCGCCAAATTGAATCCTGATTTGGCAACTGAAAATCTTGATGATAAAATCCTAAAAAGGTGTCATTGGGGCAAGTTGACTAAACTCAATAGGGATCGAATTTTAATTTATAATAATTTATTTGAAACAATGTTTAAGCATGCATGATCTTAAAACTCATATTTCATAAATTCATTTTAGAAAATTTGTACAAAAGGATACGTACTTAAAACAAGCTACTAATATATGATACATAGTTAAAATAGACTCTTCTTGTACTAAATAAAAATCCCAGTGAAAATGAAGTTATTTATAGACTTCACACACACCATGTCATAGGCATATCACAAAGTAAAAGCAATGCTCGGTGATCACGAAAGTCACATAAATACTCTGATCAGATTTAGGGTTTTGCACTTAGGGACACCGCTTATACAGTTGTATCATTACTCTATTTAACAACAAACAAACACATCCTCCCACAATCGAATGTGTTTAAAATAAAATAGACCCCAAATTGAGTCGATCGAACTCGATGCACACGACTGAGTTAATCTAGTATTTTTATATGTACACTTAAATAAAAAGTGTACAATGAAAAAAATTAAATATAATATAAAAATCTGATGGTCATAAAATAGAGAAGTCATTTTTATATGAGACACGTCTTAAAATATTGATTTTATAAAAGTTATGCAATGCGGTGCATAAAATTAAATTCTTACCTCAGTTGAGCTATAAATAGCTAGAAAATGCTCAATCGAATGATAAAAAATAATATGTCTGAATTTCATGTTAATCCGATGGACCTATCAAAATATATGGATTACCAATTAATTTCCTTCTCAAAATCCTCTTTAAAACGCACCGGAACCCATAATCGAAATAGGAACCAACTTGGAGAATTTCCGAAACAATCCCCAAAAATAGTTAGAATTTTAAAAACTGTTTTGGACGTTCGTAGATCCAAGTCCAGACGTTCCCGCCACATTTCCAACGTCTATTGCATTGGTCACTGTTCATAGTGGAAACTTAAGCATCTGCAAAATCCTTTCGTTGCGCTCACGTGCCGCTCACGTGTTCTCGAGGGCTCGAGTGGAGATCACTAAAAATGGACATGTGTCCTTCCTGAGACACGCCTGCTCACTTACGCAATGCAAACTCTTCCGCTAGCGAATATTCACGAACACATGTCTCCAACTCACAAGTCCATAAACGTTCTCTAGCCCACGGGTCTTGGTTTCCACTATCACGGGATAGATTTTGCAGTACATCTCTCAAGGTTACAAGAGGATCAATAGATTGAGACTCAGCCTCAGTCGTTTGAATAGTAGGTGGTGTTGTAGGAGTACGGTTTCTATGAACTCTTCTTAGAGGCATTTTTGAAAATCTAAAAACTTTTACCGATATGTTAGAATACGTTCTTAGGTACAATATTTGTAAATTGTTGTCTATTACTACACTATTCATCCTATCTATATCACCTCTCAAGATGGTAATATGACTCTGATACCAAAAATTCTATCATGACCCACAAGGGACTCGAGATAGAACAGAGAATGACCCAACTCAAAGAACCGAATTACCCAACCCTTTTTCATTTTAATTTTATTAATTAACAGCAGCAGACTTAAAATATTTATTACAAGCTAGGGCTCGACAAAACATGGGCTTAACAAGATTTAGTTTTTATTATCTAAGATTTTAAATTATTCAAGTATTTCATCATCTTGTCTTGCCATTGTTCCAATATTTGATGCAAATAAGTGCCTCCACAAAATCAGATGCACGCCATTCTTTTCATTCATCGTACACACGTCTTGTCATGACCCGGAAGGGACTGAAACAGAACGGAGAATGTCTCAGGCCAAAAAATTTAATCGCTCGACCCTTTTTTACTTTAATTTTATTCATTAACATTGGAAGAGTTAAAATATTTATTACAAGCCAGAGTCCAACAAACTGTGGTCTTAACAAGCCCAACAAGTGATATTCATATAACATAGTAATAAAATCTAAATAAAATATATGTGCAGAAAGTAAAATGAGAATTACAATTTATTCATAAAGGAGTTTACCTCACTAAAAGTCTCTCAAGGTAAAATTATTAAAGTACTGAAGTAATATAAACTCCGCTGAATTTAATCATGATTTAGCAACTGGAAGTCTTGCTGATAAAATCCTAAAAATATGTCATTGGGGTGAGTTGAATAAACTCAATAGGGATCGGATTTTAATTTACAATAATTTATTTGAAACATTGTTTAAGTATGCATGATCTTAAAACTCATATTTCATAAATTTATTTTAGAAAATTTATACAAAAGGACATGTGCTTAAAATAACCTACTAATATGTGATGCAAAGTTAAAATAGGCTATTGTTGTACTAAATAAAAATCCCAGTGAAAATGGAGTCATTCATGGACTCCGGGCACACTCAATCAAATGGGAAAAATAATCATCTGAATTTCACGTCAATCCAATGGACCTATCAAAATATATAGGTTACCATTTAATTTCCTTCTCAAAATCCTCTGGAAATCAAAACTGAGATAGGAACCAATTTGGGAAATTTTCGAAACAATCCCAAAAATAGTTATATTTTTAAAGACTTTTTTGGACGTTCATGGATCCAAGTCTCGACGTTCGCGCTATGTGTCCAACACTTGCTGCATTGGTCACTGTTCATAGCGGAAACTTATGCATATGTGGAATCCTTCCACTCTGCTCATGTGCCGCTCATGTGTTCTCGAGGGCTTGAGCAGAGGTCACCAAAAATGAACACATGTCCTTCCCGAGATAGGCCCGCTCTCTTCTACGGATGAAAACTCTTCCCCTAGCGAATATTCGCAGACACTTGTCTCCAGCTCACATGTCTGGAAATGTTTGTGTTTGTGGAAACGTTCATGTCCGAGGAAGCGAATGCTTCCATGGAGATCTTTATCTCCACAGACACGTGTCTCCATCAAGGACACGTTCAACCCCTTCTGTGGGAGAGAACCCTTCCACAAGGGAATATTCCATTTGGAAACACTCCTCCCTTATAGGTGGTCTCATCACCACCCTCAGATGTTTGGTTTCGAAAAGAAAAACCAGATTTTTATACCTCTCTGGACCTCTGGCTTTTGGTTATAGAGATCTCAACTATGTCTATGAAATCTCAACACTTTTCCCCTCCAAACTCGTATGGTTTCCTTCTAAAATTGCAACCACAATCTCAGAACTTCCATCAACAATTCAAAATTTACGGAGTCGAGAGGAATTAGACTTACAATGGTCGACTTCTTAGGAAATAGTGGAGAAATCGCTTCCCCAGTTCCTCCGAAAATCTGTCGATGGCAAGGGCGGCAGAATGTGCAAGACAGAGAGCAAGAAAGGCAATGTGAAATGGATAGTAATTAGAAAGAAATAGGAATCCCTCTTTGATGGCGAAGGAGAGGATCGAGGAGGAGTTTCCTTCCCAGTCCTCTAAAGACTTGTAGATCGAGGGAGGCATTTTCCAAAAATGTCTCCCCTAAATTAATTTTAATTTTAATTTTTTTTACTAGATATTACACATCCACCTATATTAAAAGTTGACTTCGATACTACAATAGAGACTAGAGGTGTTAGTAGATCATATGTCATTATAGAAAGAATAAAATATGTATTAGAGTACTTTTTCTACCAATCTAAAATATCAAATTCTCTTCTTAAGAAATTGATAACAAATTTCAAAATAAATATTAAGTTCTTTCCACAAAGAAGTGCAGTAACTTTTAGTATCTAATTCACTTCATTTATCATGAATACTAAATTATGGAGCTACAATACTATTATCACTACTATTGCTAGAATAATTCTCATTGTGTTGAGAAGGACACGACTAACATTAAAATATTTTATTTCATAAGAAGAATATAAATTAACAATTTTATTTGTTAATTGATCGCAAGTAATTAAAAGAGTAGTACATAAATTAGTAAACATCCTATTAAGCATAAAACACACTTATTTTAATTTATATATAAAATCTATGATACATGCATAACAAAAAATAGAAATATGACATGCTAATATTTTTTAAATTTTATTTCCTTTTTATTAAAAATATTACTATATTAAATACATTGCAAGTCATAAGTTTATATTATTAACGTTTTTAATAACTTTGTCGCAAACCACTAAAAGAACCTCACAATATATTCATCTAATCTATAACTCTTTTCATTTGTTCTATGGTACCCCGTGCTATTCTGCATCACTAAGATGTTTGTATGGTCTATATCTTCTTAAATGATTTCTCTTCTAAGTTGTTCTATGTTGGGAAGTTATTTTGTGCTGCATTTTTACTTTGAAGATATGATTTAGTTAAAACTACATGTAATAAATTATTATGATTGTGTTGTGATTTAAGTATGCCTAAATTAACTCGGTGTAAGTAGTTTGAGGCCCTTGTACCTTTGGAAGTTACTGAAAAAAGGAACACGAACATGCTCATAGAATTCATTACTCTATGAAACCATTCTCTTCTACTCTCTAGAATCCGTAACGAGTATGAAATAATTTTCTAAGAATTTCTAACTAAGTATTGCATATTATTTCTAGGGAAATTAACCAATCAATCACTGTATTATGGAATAAATGACAAATTAACCACTAAACTATTTTTTCTATCAACTTAAACACTCAGCTATGAGAAATGAATAAGGCAAACATTGCCATTAACTTTCTGAGAACTCGTAGTGGAAAAGAGCTAATACCCACGGAAAAAACTGCAAGAAATCATGATTTTAGAGACTTTTAGTGGAAAAGAGTTAATATCCATGGAGAATGAATTTGAAAAAATACAGTATAAGTTGCTTTTAATTTTTTTAGTCTTATAATTTACAAGATTTCTTAAAAGAATGTTAATGTTTTAGATTTCAGATGATTTAGAATTGTTTTACTGTCCATGGGAGAATCACAACTTGTATGTGTTATCTGTGTTTTTCTATGAAGAAGACAATGAATTTTTTTATATTTGCAGAGTTTCCTCTGTGAAAAGTTATCTTTTTGTAAAGTAACGTTGTATTTCCTCTGTAGAAAGTTATCTTTCTGTACAGTAAAGTTGTCTTTTCTCTTTGAAAGTTGAGGAAAGACAACTTTCCTGAGTTGTATTTCAAAGACTCACTTTCTGCAACAGAAAGACAACGTTCCATTGCGGAAAGCTAACATTCTGCTGCGGAAAGCTAACGTTCCGTAGAGGAAAGACAACGTTTCGCAGAGGAACGACAATGCTATTTAACGGAAATGTAACCGCAATGTTTACTGTGTCCATTATCCATCGTTCAATGTTTAAGTTGTTAGCAAAAATTGTTCAGTAGCGACTTGTCATTGATCTCAAAGTATAGTGGTTAATTTGTTAATTTCCCTTATTTATATGTTTTTTTTCTTTTTTGTGTTGCTACCATAATAACCATAGTGATATAAAAACCTGAATTAGTGATAATTTTTTGTTCGTTATATGTTCATGTGTTTGACACTGGTTTGGTTTCTTCCCTGTATCCTATGTTTTGGTATACTACTTATATTGTATGAAGTATTTATTCTTTTGTTTATTAACCTATCATTCTGTGTTTTGAATTTGAATGTACATTGTGTATGATGGCCTGGCTATTGGCGTGCTCAGAATCTTCTAAAATATGATACCTAACACACACACATATAATTTATATCTCATCATGTTTGTTTAGTGCTAATTTGTGCTATCTTGTATTCCTCACATGTTCACGTAATTTGCGCCTTTTAAGTTTGTTGTGTGCTACTCTACTATTGTAAAGTTGTTTGATAATTCTTTTTTTTTCACTTTTATGCCCTTATTTAATAAACTGCAGGTTAAGTATAAAGTATAAATCAAGTTTATATGTTGCTATATTTTTGTTATTTGTTCTCCATACTAATCGTGTTTTCTGCTAGGCGTTCTTGTCATGAAACCTATAGTTTTGTATGCATCATGATTTTTACAATGACGTTAGGAATATTAGTATATGCATGAGAGTTGTGTGTTGTTGGTGTGGATTGCTATCAATTTTGGGTTAGTTGTGTGTCAATATGTATGTAGCATATATATACCACACACTAACTCTAGTTGGTTGTGTTTTTAAGATGGCACGTAAACAAATTTCTAACATTTAGCCAAACATGAGCTTTAAATGAACTGTGGAAGTGTATGTCCTGTGCAAATATGTGGTTAAAGTTAGCCGTACAAGTCCTACCAATATTAAAAGTTTATTTGGTTGACTCAATGGTACACATTGAATTGGTCATAGTGTGCTTCTTTCATCTGTTGGGATCTATCTTGGAATCTTCTCTTTTTCAGGGCAGTCAGATCCAAGCTACCTTGTTTGCTGCAACCATTGACATGTTTCGGAACACTCTCAATATTGGCGGACACTACTATATAACCAATGTTGAAGTCGCAGAGGCTAAAGAGGAGTTTTGGGCTGGTGATTATAGATATCAGCGGTCAGCGGTTGATAAGAACTTTGGTGGAAGAAGCCCCCATTCTAGACATTGGATTTGTACCTTTCCAATATGAGATAACTCCTCTAAGCTTCCAACTTCAGCTATCACTCGTCATTTGGTTGGTGAGTCTGTCTACTTCCATTTTGTTTTTTAATCTGTCACTTTAATCTATTGTCTATCCAAATTTGATTTAAATATATCATGTTCTTCCATTTTAGAGGTAATGGGTGTTGTTATAATGCTCTACAATCTTAGAAATGTTATGTCCTAGGGTGAGATTCTTCCCATGTGTGAAATAAGTTGAGTAATGCAGATTACTGCGGAGGAGGAGATTTATAGAATGCTATTTTGTGTAGTTTGTATTTTGGAAAAAAAAAAAGTTGTATATGTACAATGCATACTAGGGGTATATATATACCTAGAGAAATAGAAAATTCTACCGTACAATTAATTACAATGAAATACATTTACAAATGATGCATTAACATCCCCCCGCAAGCTCAAGGACATGGGACGAGAAGCTTGGACTGAAAAACTTGAAATGTGGTTGTTGCTAGTGGTTTGGTGAGAGCATCCGCTAATTGATTGTTAGATGGAGTGAAAAGAACAGAGAAAGATTTACTATGGATTTTTCTCTAACGAAGTGATAGTCAATCTCAACATGCTTGGATTTCGAGTAAAACACAGGATTCGAAGCCAAGTAAGTTGCACATAGATTGTCACAGAAAATGATGGGGGTAGCTGAAGAAGATATACCTATCTCATCTAAAAGAGATTGGACCTAGAGAAGTTCTGAAGATCCATTTTCAATGTTGTGATATTTTGACTCAGTACTGGAACGAGAGACAACCTTTTGTTTGGCAGAGGACCACAAAATAAGATTTGGACCTAAAAAGGTGCAAAAAGCACTAGTGCCCTTACGATCGTTGGGACAAGAGGCCCAATCTGCATCAGTGAAGCAGCGGAGATGAAAGTTAGATGCAGCGGAGAAAGATATACTGAGATTTGTAGTCCCCCAAAGGTAACGAATAATTTGTTTAACAGTAGTCCAGTGTACATCAGTAGAAGCATGCATAAACTGACAAACTTTGTTTACGGTGAAGGCAATGTCAGGGTGTGTAATGCAGCATTATTGCAAAGCACCCACAATGATACGATAATGAAAGCCATCAAGTAGAGGGTGCCCGAGTGCTTGGATAGAATAGGACTAGAGACCATAGGGGTCAATACCGGTTTACTAGAACTCATATTGGCCTTAAGGAGTAAATCGGTGATGTAAGTTGGCTGATGTAACATCAAATGGTTGGCTGTAGTGGTGACTAAAATAACAAGGGAGTAGTGAAGGAAATCCATGTCACGAACCACAAATTTGGTGTTAAGGTACCCAACCAGGCCGTCAATGAGGGAAGCAGAGTATCCTGTGACTATAATATCATCCACATAAACAAGCATTAGTATTATGGATGAAGACTTTCGAAAGATGAAAAGCGATGTATCCGACCTTGATGCCTTGAATCCCCAAAGAATGAGAGCACTGTACAATTTGGTGTACCACGCACGTGGTGATTGCTTCAAGTCGTATAAAGATTTCTATAAAAGGATAACATAAGAGGGATGAGAGGGACTTACAAACCCAGGAGGTTGTTGCATATAAACCATTTCTCTTAAGTTGCCATTTAGAAAGACATTATTGATGTCAAGCTGTCTAGTAGTGCACCCGAGAGAAAAGGCCAATGAAAGAGCAATCCGAATAGTAGTTGGCTTGACAACCAGACTAAATGTCTTATCATAATCAACACCCTTTGTTTGATCGTATCCTTTGGCAACCAAACGAGCCTTGTAACAATCTATAGAGCCATTGCTGTTCAGTTTGAGTGGGAAAACCCACTTACAGTTGATAATAGTAGCACCACTAGGGAGTGAAACAAGCGTCCAAGTTTGATTTTTATGCAAATGATCAATTTCGTCTTGTATGGCAGCAAGCCATAACTTTCTTTTGGAGGCCTGGAGGAAAGAGGAGGGTGTTGAGATAGAAAGCCTAGTGGTAGTGAAAGCTTTTGGTTTGAAAATCCCATCTTTGGAACAGGTTTGCATAGGGTGGAGGTTAATTGGTTGCTGCCCGTTGTTAAGAGTGGATGTGCTGGGAATTAGATAAGAAATAGAGATGTTAGGAAGTGGTGAAGGTGATTGGGAAGATGGAAGAACCGGAGGTGAAGGAAAGGATGGTGGTGAAGATGGGGAGGCAGAGGATGGTGTGGTTGGTGAGGAGAGTGTAGGTAATGATGGGAGTAGGAGGGGACATATTGATATGGACATGGCAGTAGGTTGGGAATTGGAAGGTGAGAGAGTGGGAAATGGGGAATGAGTTTTCCTCGAAAACAATATGTCTAGTGATATAAACACGGTTGGGTATAGGATTGAAGCATATGTAACCTTTATGATGAGCACTATAATCGAGAAAGACACACGGTGAAGAACGAGATTGAAGCTTATGTTTATTGAATGGGCAGAGAAATGGTAAGCAAAGACAACCGAACATGCAAAGAGAATAATAGGGCGGTATAGTACCATACAAGCATTCGAAAAGAGATTTGAAATTTAGAATCCACATAGGCATATAATTAATGAGAGTGACAACGGTATTGAAAGCATATGACCAAAAAGGTTGTGGGATGGAGGAATGAAACATCAAAGCTAAGCCTGTTTCAAGGACATGACGATTTTTGCATTCTACGCAACCATTTTGGTTTGGAGTGTAAGGACAAGAGATCCAATGGTGAATGCCTTTTGATTTTAAGAGTTTGGAGAGGGATTGGAATTCCACACCCCAATCGAATTTCAAGCATTTGATGGATGTTCTAAATTGATTTTGAATGAGTGATAAAAATTTTGAAAAATTCGAGTAGATCTGATCTTTAGTGTTTAGACAGTAAATCCAAGTAAAACAAGTACAATCATTGATGAACAAGATAAAATAACGTGCTCCAGTTACAGATTGAACCGATGAGGATCCCCAAACATCAGAGTGCACTAAATCAAAAGGAGTCTGCGAATGAGAACTTGACATGGAAAAAGGCAAACGATGATTCTTAGCTAATTGACAAGAATTGCAAAGTGTAGATGTCCCAGAGTCTGAAAATGGGATATTACAGTGCTATAAAAAGGAAGACATATTGGAAAAACTTGGATGCCCTAAACGGAGATGCCATAAAGTGGAGGAGGAGACTTTGGAGGTGCTGGATGAGCCATTGCTGGTAGTCAAGGAAAGAGATTGATAAGGCAGGACAATTTTGCATAGCCCATCACTGAGGGAGCCCCAAAAAAGAGTCCGGTGGGAGGTCCGATCCTTGACAAAAAAAGAGTGGGAATGAAATTAAAACAAAAATAGATTATCAAGACATAGTTTATGAATATTGAGGAGATTTTGAGTGATGGTGGGAGTGTGAAGAATGGAATTAAGCAGTAAAGGAAAAGATACAGTGGAAATCACAGCACGACCAACATTAGCAATTGACAGAGGCTTACCACTTACGGTAACATCATGCAAAGAGCCCAGGTAAGGAGTGAAGTTTGTCATGACAGAAGGTGATGGAGTGAAATGGTGTGTTGCGCCACTGTCCAGGAGCTAGGAAGAGGAGGGAGGTGCAACTTGAGGCAGGGATGAGTTGCTGCAGTGTGGGAGGATTGCAAATGTGTACGCCTGAGGAGAGGCCTAAGGAAGAGGTGGGTTGGGTGGGCCGAAGACAAAGGAGGGGTTGTTGGGTGTGCAGGAGACAAAGGAGGGGTTCTGTCTATGGTAGCAAACGAGGGTTGTATGGCCCATCTTGTTATAAATCTGGCAGCGAGGTTTAAAAGGGGGCCTAGGCCGGGGCTTATGCCAATGATGCTGGCAACCGTGGAGAACGAAAGTGGCCGAAGGCAGCATTGGCTTGAAAGAAGTTATGGGAGGGTAGTTGCGCGATGGAGTTCTGCTTCTCCAATCGGAAGTTGTAGCTAAGGAGAAGGTTGTGAATCTCTTCTAGAGACGGTACATCGACACGACCGGTGATGGAGTTGACGAAGGGATTATACTTGCTGCCTAATCTGCCAAAGAAGTAAATGACATGGTCACGGTAGGTTACGGGTTCACAGATAGCTGAAAAGGTATTGCATAATGTTGTGATTTTCTGAATGTAGGCGAAGGCAGACAGTCCATCTTTGGAAATACTATAAAGCTGAGTCCTCAGATTTGTTATTCGAGCCATGGAAGAGGATGCGTACATCCGAGTGAGAGCACTCCAGATATCGGCAGCGGTGTTGTGGCAGAAAATTTAGGGAAATATGTTGTCCGAGAGGGAGGAAAAAATTCTACTCATGACAAGTTGGTTGTATCTTTTCTAGAGAGAAAATTCTAGATTTGGTTGAAGGGTTAGGGAGTCGATGTATTGGGGAGGGGTAGGGAAGGATCCGTCTAAAATAATGTCTATGCCATTGGCCATGACAATATTGAGTATTTGAACTTTTCAGATTCGATAATTTGTATAGTCAAGGTTGATTGTTAGGGTTTGGTTGATAGCAAGAAATGGGGAAGGGAGAGGCAATGGTTGTGCTTGAAGAGGTCACGGTGGCTCTGATACCAACTTGAGAAATGCAGATTACTGCGGAGGAGGAGATTTGCATAATGCAATTTTATGTAGTCTGTATTTTGGAAAGAAAAGTTGTACATGTTCAATGCATACTAGAGGTGTATATATCTCTGGTGACATAGAAAATTCTACCATACAATTAATTACAATGAAACACATTTACAAATGATGCATAAACAAAATACTAATAATTGATTCAAGGTAAGTTTGAGCATGTTAATATTTGAAACTATGTTTTCCTCTTCTTAAAATCTCAAAAATTATCTGTATTTTGCTTACTTGAAGCTATGAAACATGCTCTCTGGTCTCAATTTGTTAAAATCGAAGGTCAGACTATTAGTTCTATTATACATGAAAGACCAATAAAAATAGCAATAGACCTCATCATTTCTTCTTACAATAATATATGAATACCTTCTTTTGTTTTCTAACTTTATCCCTCTTAGTTATTTTATGGAAAAATGACAAATTAACCATCGTACTTTGTGATCAATGACAAGTCAACTACTAAAGTATTTTTGCTAACAACTTAATCATTGAACTAAGAAAAATAGATCGATAAAACACAGTAGTTATGTTTTCTGTTGACAAGTGTTGTCGTTCCGCGGCGGAACGTTGTCTTTCCACTATTCGTTAAAAAGAGTTATCCTTCCGCGACATAAAAACAACATTCTGCAGCAGAAATACAACGTTCCGCTAATAACGATAATGTTCTGCTTGTAAAAAAATTACTACCCATTGCGGAACGATCACTTTCAGTCCTGTAACGATCACTTGCGGAATGATCACTTTCCACGGAGAAAAGATTATTTTCCTCTGCAAAAAATGAGACATGGGTGATGAACACTAGACAACAACGATGGATCAGAAAGAGGAATAAGAAGATGGTGAAGAGAACTGGAGGTGAAATCGAGAAGGGAAAATTGTTTTTGACTATGAGAAGTTGTTCGGAAAACTAAAAACATGGAAATTATTTTTGATGACATACCGAACTATGCCGGAGCTTACCAGCATCGTCCTCTCAATAATATTGCTTCAATTATTGTAATTTTAGCATAAAAATTAAAATTTGCAGAGAGTTTTAATGAATCGACGACGTCTTCATGGTAAAAATTTCTCAACAGGTAACGGCGATATTTGCAGCGTCCAGTTTTCATAGTCTAGTAGTTAAGCTGTTAGCAAAAATTATTCAATGATTGACTTGTCATTGATCACAAAGTACAATGATTGATTTGTCATTTTCCCTTATTTTATCAATTGATAGTTTGGTTGTGCCACCACTTCCTTTCACTTTTTTCTTCAAATCCATGAACCCCATTAATTCTTGTTTTTGCAAGGTCTTTCACTCTCCACTAATTCCATTAGCACCATTCTTATTTATCCATACATTGAAATAACAAGTGAACTCTGATTATGGTAACACCTCGTTATTGGCTTTTGAACCAATCTTTAGTTTCTTGTTTGCAGTATTGTTAGTTCAATTATTAAGGTTCCTTCTCTGCTTTATAAGTATGATGAAAATGTGTCCTTCATTGATGCTCTACTTCGTAGGGCCCAAGCACACTATTTTCCCTCCATATCTTCTAAGTCAGTTCAAGTCCCAAAAGATGTAGCGCAAATCTGTGGCCTTCCTCACATTGCCAACTCAGTGAGTATATGTTGCAGCTTACTTATCAACTCCTTTCTTTCCTGGGCTAACAATTGTTCCTTCCTTTTAGATGAATCAAGTTTGGGCAATTTTATTATTCTTTCTATACTAAATACTTTAAGGCATCTAAACATTGAGCAATCAAAGTTTTTAAATATGATATTTGTGAGTTCCTGATCCCAAAATGGTCTCCAGTTTAAAATGTCTTTCAACATAAGATCCTTTGCACTTGCAGTGATATAACATTTTAAATTTTCTTTTTGTATATAGATGTTCAATGGAGGTAGAGCTTTCTAGTTCCACGAGCAAGGTTAGAGCTGCCGAATAGATGTTGAGATCATTCTTACAATTACTGCACTTGATGTAACACCCAAGAATTTTATTACATTAAATATGAGCTATGCAATAATGTATTCAATGATCGTCATGTAATTAGATTATAATTGATGAAGATATTGATTAGTATGTATTAGTTTATGTTAAGTGTGGATTGATGAGGATTTTTTGGGAATATTAAGATAGTACTGTTTATTATGGGAATTTGAACTTTTGGCAGGGTACGGGCGTCCGCATGTAAAAAACTCTCTCTGGAGTGGACGTCTGGCACAAGTTTTAGTTTTTGGAAAAAGTGTCTAGGATAGGTTTGCGGTTGACTGGGGTAAGAGTGTGGTCGATCTATCCAAGGTGATTATGAGTATCCACAGAAGGGCGTAGACTTTTAGATTGCACGTTTGGAAGCTCTTAGGTGATATAGCAGTCGACCGAGTTAAGAGTGAAGTCGACCAGTTTAAAGACAATGTAGAATGTATCCGTTTGGGGTAGTTTTGCTATTTTTCGATGTTGAGGGTGAGATTGACCGATCCATAGAAAAATTGAAAGGATCTAGCCTCAGGTGCATTTGTGGTTGACCGGACATAAGGTTGTTGTCATCCACAATAGTGTGTAAATGACTTTTTGTGGAAGGTTGAGCGTCCATGGCAGATCATCCAACAATGGATTTTCTTTGAAATATGAGGGAGTAGTCAATCAAGAATACAAAAGGTCACCTGAAATGAGGTTACATGTCACAATTTAAGAGAGAAAAATGTGATTACTAAGCATGAGTGTTGCTCAAGTGGGTGACACCTCATGCTTGGAATTGGTAGGCTATATAAGGAGTTATCCTTTTGGTTGAGGAAAAGTTCAACCGTGAGAAGCACTTTGGAGAAAAGAAACTCTCAAGAGATTGCTATTCTCTCTTGACTTCTTGAAGGTAATTTGAGTTCTCTTTATGGTTTAATGGAATTTTAAGGAGTTTGGTTGAATTTTTTGGTAGAAAACTATAAGCGATGTGAAGATAGTCAAAATTGTGTAGTTTTGGTTTTGGAAGTTAAAAGTTGTCTTAATGAATTTCAAATGCAAAACCATTCTAATATGTTATATTAGACATCTCAAGGGAAGTATAAGTTCTAAAATGGATGGATTTGGTTATGTCTATCTTAAGATATGAATGTTTGAAGTTGAATGAAAACTGTGAAGATAAAGTGGAATTTGTGCATGAATGGATTCTAATGAAGAGTTTGACATGTTTTAGGTATTAAAGATCAAGGAAATAACTCTTTAAGTTGCAAGACATTGTGTAAAGATCTCAAAGTAAAAAATGGTTTTATGTTCTTGGCTTAACAACCTACGCTTAACGACCTACACCATAAGATGCTAAGTTATTATAAATGTTAAAATGTTATGTTATAATGATATGCTAAGATATAATAGGTTGTGAGGTTAAATTGTTGATACATGTAATATTCGATGATGTGTTGTTTGATGATTGATTAGAATCATATTGATATTCTAGGATATGATATGTGATGATGATGATTCTGATCTATTGTCAATTATGTTTGGCAATGTCTATTGTTCATGCATCATGTTTTCAAGAAAAAGAAATGAAAAAGATTTTCCATGCATATGTTTTTCAAGTAAGAAAAATGATAAAAGATATATGTATAAAGAGGATTGAAAGACATGCTTGAGTTTGTTAGTTTGATCCTGATGACATCAGTACAGGCAAACCAAAGGTGTGAGGTCATCATGCATTGATGTGTATGGTTGCTAGTGAGTTTTCGATTGATGTCAGGACAAATTGTCGTGCATTAATGTGTGCAGCCACTAGCAAAGCTTTCGAATCGATGTTGGAGCTAATTACACCAAAGGTGATAGTCTGTCATGCATGGCAACTAACAGAGTACTCGATTAATATCTAGTTTATCATTAGATGTGGTGCATTGATGTGCATGGCCGCTAGCGAGTTTCCGATTGAAGTCGGAACATATCATTGTGCATTGATGTGTACGACCGCTAGCAAAGCTTTCGATCGATGTTGAAGCTGATAAACTAGTGTATGGAAAAGAAAGGAAGAAAATAAAAAGAAAACAACATGGTTTTATAGATTGCATATCATATTTATTTATGCAGCATGATTTTATAGATTTGATGACAAGTTTAGATATTCAGCAATAGCTTTATCGATGAGTCTTGTGGTGTAGATACAAATCGGACAATAATACAAAAGAAAAAAAAGGATGATATAGTTGCAGAAGTATCTCCGAGAAAATGACTTGTGTTTTTATAGCAAGACCGTCCATAAGGAGTTAGAACTTGTAAAGAAAAGTGTATATAAACCTGAAGATGAAATTTTATGAATGATATTTTTAAAGAACTTATGTTGATTATTTTACTTATTTCATTTGAAAAGAAAATAAAGTCTTCCACTACGCATTTTAAAGAAAAAGATATTTCAAACTACACTTTTTAAAATAAGAAATTATGGGGTGTTACACCTGACTTGGCGAACCTGTCTCATGAGGTTAGTTGCTTGAAGGATCGATATACGCCTATACAAAGGAGGGGAGGGGGGGTGGTGAATCTAGCGTTATAACTTTTTCGTGCGATATTTAAATTCTCTAAATCCCTAAGTGATTTATCGAATACGATTAAATAAGTAATCACAATAAATGCATAAATTAAAGAGCAAGGGATTGAGATTGTGCACACAATATTGTTTACGCGTTTGAGATTGTGCACACAATATTGTTTACGCATTTTGGCAAACTCACATACGTCTGCGCTCCAAGATTCTACTTGAGATCCACTAAACAATTGGCTTACGGGTGCCAATAAAACCGTTTACAAAGACTAATTCTAAGGCGTCACCCTTTGACTATTCCAGGTCGCCAACCTTTGACTATTAACGGGGCATCACCCTTTGATTGAACTTACGGATGTTCAATCGATCCATTGACTATTTTGAGGCATCACCCTTATATGAAGAATTCGTAGGGCGTCACCCTTTACAATTTAAGCACAAATATAATTAGAAAAAATAAAGCTCTAAAAAATTAATCTGAATTCTCCTAATAATAACTCGCAAGTTTATGGGTAGGGATAATTGGATTTACAATGCTCACAGTAATTTAGAATCGAGTAGCAAATTTGGCAAGACTTCGCTTCGATTCTCCGTTCATTATTGTGAACTTGGAGTGCTTCTTAATTTATAGACCGCACATTTTAGGTTCAGCCTCAACATTTTCGGTCGACCGCATATAGCTGTTGCACATTTAGCAGATAAAAATTTGACTGTTGGAAATCTGCCCGTTGCGCAAAACTGAACTTTTCGGTTGACTCTCCTCGATCGTGCCTCAACCGCTAGTCAACCACGAGAACAAAATAAACTTACAGATTCGAAGCATCCTCGACTGGGTCTCAACCGCAGCACATCCGAAACGCCCCAAAAATCTTATAGATTCAAACGCTCATCGACCGGGCTCAACCGCACTCGACCGTCACTCAACCGAAAGACCAAAAACCAGTTTTGGTCAACTTCCCTTGTCTGCACCTCGGCCACACTCCACTCCAAAATAGCCCTTCAACTATTATAATTCCCAATTTGATATTCAACACTACATAAACTTAGATAAACTTGTTAGAACATTAATAATACCCATTTTAACGGTATTTTCAATAAACATAGATATAAATATTATGATAAAAATATGAAGAATAATATCTGAATAATACAAAAAACAAAACTTATTGATTTTATTAAATTAGACAACATTTTAGTCATCATCAAAATAAAACTTAGTCTAACAAAAATGCTAACAATCTCCCCATTTTTGATGATGACAAAATACAATAAGTTGGTTATACTAGAAAACTAAGCATGTGTATTTTGTATTTGCATATTTGATCTCTCCCCTTTAAGTTATGCAATATATCTAACAACTAATTTCATATAAACATGCTATACCAATTTTTATTCCATAATAATTGTCACTCACCCATAATCAACTTATATATATATATATCTCCCCCTTTTTGTCATAATAAAAAAAATCCTAGGGGAGGGGAATCCTGAAACAATCTCATACAAAACAAATCATCAAAATCATTCTCCTTTAAATAAAATTTTCCCCCTTGTTCAAGGAATCTATCCACAAGGCAAGCAATGGAGGGAAAGTATGCACTCACAAATCAAGTTAATGTGGTCAATAACAAGATACCAAATTTTTGCATCAAAATCAATTCACTTATCTCTCCCCCTATGTTAGTTACAAACACAATCGATTGAGCATATAATCCAATTTAAAAACTTTGCTCTCCCCCTTAGAGCAATAATAAAACAACTTATACATTGCTCCCCCTTTAAAATTGTCACCAAGCAAATAAGAGGGAAATACAAGAAAACTAGAGAGTCGTCAAATTTTAAGATAATATACCCATTGAAAACCAAATAAATTCATTTAAAGATTTCAAACTAAAAGAAGTGATTATGGTAACCAATTTGAAAATTATATACAAATTTTTCTTCCTTTTGATGATAAACCAATTTTGAGTTATAGCGGAAGCACAATCATCAAAGTAAAAAACAATTGAATTTTTCTCCCCCTAAATCCATGATCAAAATAGAATCAATGGGGAAAAACAAAGTTTAAGCTATAGTGGAAGCAAATTTATCAAAACTTTAAAACTTGAACAATTTTTTTTAAAGCAAATCAATAATCTCCAAACAATCCTATTTTCTCCATCTATTTCATTATCCAAATTCAATCCAAGGGAGAATCTCAATTCATCAAAATTCCATGTCCAACATTCATATAAACCAATATTTTCAATCTAGAGATCAAATTGTTGGAACTAAAATATAATCAATGTACTAATTGCAATATATAAGCAAAACCTATGATACCAAACAAAAATTAAAGCTAACAATGAGCAAGAAGAATATTCAACTAATCAAAATCAAATTAACTCAATTCAATCCCAAATCAAGAATATCGAAAATAAATCCACTCAAGTAAAATACCAAACATTTTAATCCAATAAAAAATAACTAACAATTCCAAATGACTAAATTGAGTACCTCCATGAGTCTTAATTTCATTTTAAATGCATTGGAGGCATCTTTGAAGCTTCTCCCATTTTTTTATTAGATATTCAAGTATCCATTCTCCTTTCAAGCTCCTAGGGAGAATCTTCAACCTACAGAGCAATCAATTTGATTTCTTTGACACCCAAATCTTTTTGGGTCCAATGGTTAGAGGATTGGTTTCTTTAGGAACCCACACAAGTTTAGAATTTAAATTTGAGATAAATTTAGAATTTAAATTCAAAGAAGATTTAAAATTAACATTTAATTTCAAAGGACAGCAAAATGATTTATGTCCTAAACAATTACATGCATTACAAGTTGTAGGGCTAACAAAGAATTTAGTATAATTCTTCTTTTTAGCAAAGGGTTCGTAGCCAATTCTGGCTTTATCAAATGTGACCTTTTGTTTCCCTAAGAGCATATTAAAATTTTTACTTCCATTTGTTAATTTAAGCACAATAGCATTCAAATCATCATTTTTTTTTATTCATAAGTTTTAATAGTAGCATTTAACATATTATTCAAGCTTTTCAATTCCATAATTTGATCCTCAAAAGACTTAGTCAAGTTTGCATGCTTTTTTTTTATCAAATTCTTATTTTCCTTTTTCAATAATTTGTACCTATCTTTTAGCTCCTCAAAACTCACAAGCAATTCATTATAGGCATCAAGTAAATTATCATCCTCATTATCAGAATTTGAATTGCTAGAAGAGATTACCTCATTACCTTCGGCCATGAAGCAAATGTTGGAGACTTCTTCAATTTCGGAAGATGACTCATCACTATCATCCCATGTGGCCTTTAACGCTTTCTTCTTTGAGGTTTTGTGTCTCCTCACTGCCTTGGGCATTCGGTAGATAAATGCCCAGGTTTTCCACACTCGTAGCATACAATGCCATTCTTGCCCTTTTTCTTTCTTCTTCGACGGAGTTTGTCCAATTTCTGGGTGATGGACTGTATCTCTTCATCTATATCCTCGGAGTCATCCCCATCCCCAGAATCATCTCCATAATTGGCACTTGTGGAGGCTTTAAATGCAATTTGCTTAGAGGCCAAGATCTTCTCTTTTTGTTTCTCCTTCTCATGGCAAAAAAGTGTGATCTCATGCGTCATAATGGAACTGATGAGTTCCTCCATCTTCAAGGCCTTAAGATCACGTGCATCTTGAATTGACATCACGTTGGGAAGCCACTTGCCCAGTAGACACCTAAGAATTTTACGTACCAACTCTTCGTTGGAATATTCTCTACCAAGCATTTTAAACCATTAGTAATGTTAGTAAATCGTGTAAACATAGAACTAATAGTTTCATCATTATCCATACAAAACAATTCATATTTATGGATAATCATGCTCAAATTTTTCCCCTAACTTGATTAGTACCCTCATGTGTAGTTTCAAGCATTTTCCAACTTTTGAAGGCACAATTTTATTAAATTTATCGGCATTTAAGGCACAATATAGAAGATTTATAGCTTTTGCATTCATGCTTAACTTGTGAAAATCAATATCATTATATTCTTCATCCAATTTAGGCACATTCTGTCCATCTACAATTTTAAATGGAATATAAGGCCCATTCACAACAACTCTCCAGATTTCATAATCAACAGATTGAATATAGATTTTCATTCTAACCTTCCAATAAAAATAATTATTTCCATAAAAAAATGGAGCCCTAGAAGAAGATTGACCTTAATTATCCATATTAACATTCATTATAATCAATAACTCAAATATATGCAATTAATGAAATCAAAGCAAACCAAAAAGATCAATCAATATGCTAACAATAGAATTTAACCAAAATTGAGACAATTATGCACAATAAAAACAATATCACACACGAAAAATTTTAATATCCCTGCTCTGATACCAATTGAAGGATTGATATATGCCTATAGAAAGGGTGGTGATATAGCATTCTAACTTTTTTGTGCGATATTTAAATTCTCTAAATTTCTAAGTGATTTATCGAATACGATTAAATAAGCAATCACAATAAATGCGTAAATTAAAGAGTAAGGGATAGAGATTGTGCACATGATATGTTTACGCGGTTCGGCAAACTCGCATACGTCCGCACTCCAAGATTTCACTTGGAAATCCACTAAATAATTGGCTTACGGTGCCAATAAAACCATTTACAAAGACTAATTCTAAGGGCGTCACCCTTTGATTATTTCGGGTCGTCAACCTTTGACTATTAATGGAGCGGCACCCTTTGATTGAACTTACGGGCTTTCAATTGAGCTATTGACTATTTCGGGGTGTCACCCTTATATGATGAATTCATAGGGCGTCACTATAATGACGTGGATTTTCATATATTTAAATATGCGTTAAATTTTGAGAAAAACATATCAGAGTGCAAGTCGAGCCGTTAAGAACACTTAAAACATTTTGGAAGTAAATAATTGCGGAAATAAAAACATTTGCGAAAGCGTGAATAATTTAAAGGAAATAGACTAACCATTTAAATTACAATTTATGAAAAGAAACTTAATTACAATTTAGAAATTAAATTAAATTACAACTTAATTATCTCTCACTTCTCATAGCCTGGCCAGCCACGAACTCGAGGGTGCAAATCCCTCATCAACTGCTACTTCACTTGTTCGAGGACTCCGCGCGTCGTGTACCTACACATTAAGTAAGACATGAGCCTAAAGGCCCAGTAAAAGAATGGGTTTATGCGGGATAATATGCCTCTCTTTAATTCTTCGAAATGGGTCCTCCCCAAACCAATATTTTATTTACGTATTTTAGGAATAACTCGTACATGGAGTGTGAAGTTTGGGGAATCCTACAGTTTCTAATTAATTATGTTCATTGATCTTGGGATCCTGATATGGGAGAGGTTAATTCTTTTCCTCACTCAAGGCGTGTGGCCACCCTGTAATGGTGTTCCTAATTGTTTCTATCGTCATGATGCCTAAGACTACCCTAAGAGTACATACAAGAAATTAACTAAGGGCGCATACAAGAGAAATATGATCGAAACGAATAGCGAAAACATGTTCTAAACCAAAGAAAAATAGCAACACTTAAATGACGAAATGGAACAATGGAACATGCTTCTAAATCGATAACAATAGAAATATGAAATAATAGAATGAATCAGCAAAAACGTGCCTCTAATCGATAATAATAACATCGAGAACTATCAAAATGAAACAGCAAAAATGTGCCTTTCATTGCCCTAAGTTCGCATTTCACACACGAATGGAGCGAACGCTCACTGTTCGCACCACTAGATGAGTGGCACCGCCATTCGCCGAACCGCATCTCACCTTCCCGAGGAAGCCTTCCCCGTGGGAGGTCCCATCTCCCCTTCGTCTGAGCTCACACTCTCCCTCCTTGAATGGCTGCGGGACTTCTCTTCTAAATCTCTCCTTTCTTTTCTTTTCAAATGACCGAGCCTTGAACCGATGACAAACCGGTTCAATCATCAAAATCGGTTCAACCCAACAACTCCGCCCTTTTATTTTATTTTTAACCCCATTATTCATTTAAATTCTTCTTTTCTTCTTTTTTCTTTATTTTACACCTTTTAATTCTAATTCCATTTAATTTACTTTAATTTCTCCTAAATTGTAATATAACAATTACGTCCTTGGTAATACCCAGATACAAATAATTATCCACTAAAAAAAAGTCAGGGTGTTACATACCTCCCCCCTTATAAAAATTTCATCCCCGAAATTTGCCTTCGTTAACAACTGCTAAACTACCCATCCAAACCCTTCATTAGCTACCCAATTTGGTATCATAGTCGACTCTAGGCTTTACCCCTCTTGCACTGACGGTTGCCTGACTCTTGCTAGTGGATCAGCTTGACAACATCCAAACGCATCTCTTTGTACCAAAGTCGATCCAACTATCGAACTCACTTTTCCACACTTCCGCTGCGCTACTCGAATACACCTGTTACCCATTTATCCCTCTTAGGTTTCTAACCTGTTTGTGCTTCCCAGTTTGTGTGTGTACCAGTTTTCGTTACCATTTTCGTATCCATTCCCAAAAATCACTCTGGAAACTTCGTTTCTGTTTCCATCTCCGTTCCCGTTCCCGTTTCCGTTTTAGGTTTTATTTCCGTTTCTATTTCTGCCTCGATATCCATTTCGGTATCCGTGATTGTACGCATTTTCATATCCGTATTTGTATCCGTTTCTGTATCTGTATCTTATCTGTATCCGTTTTCGTATCCATTTCCATTTCTAGAAACTCGTTTCCATTTCGATTTCTGTTTCTGTTTTTGTTTCAGTTTTCATTTCGGTTTCTGTGCTCATACTGTTTCCGTATCAATTTCTTTTTTCGAAGTTTTTATTTCTGTTCCCGTATCTAGTTCAGTCTATGTGCTTGTTTTGTTGAAAAGTTCGACTGATTCAACACTTAATTTCAACTCTTACTATCACGTCTACCCTTTATTTACCCGTTGTAATCTCTCATCTTTTCTTACACTTTTATCTTTTACGCTTTTACTTGTCAGTATATTTTGCTTTTTCTGTCACTTCGTATCATTGCTGTTTTCTTTTCTTTAATTTACTTTACTTTTCTTTTCTTTTCTTGTGTTCTTGTGTCGGACGTGACATACTGGACCATAGAAACTTTTATCTTTTCTTTATCTTTTATTCATCTTTTATTCTTGTAACGGGCTTGTCCTTCTGGACTACAAGAACTTTTATCTTTCATTAATCATTCGTTCATGTTTTTTCTTGTTTTCCGTTTTTCCTTTCTTCAATTCACTTTTTACCATTTACTGTTTTATTTCGCTTTTTGTTCGCTTTTTATCATTTGTCAATTCACTCTTGTTGATCATGATTCATTCGTCGTGTAAGTCGGACATTGTGCATACTCAACCTAAGTGCCCTAGCTTAACTATTAGACTTCGTTTAACCCTAAGTCCCTTCCACTTAGTCTCTCATTCCTATTTCCCAAAAATTTTTGCAGAGTCTCCCTTGTTTTTATACTCCCCCAAAGCTAAACATCCTGCATGAAAATATACCAAACAGTTCCAGTATCCTCTACCCTCTATTACACACCGTTCATTTTCTACTACAAACTCATTCTCGTTCAAAATAATCTTAACTAAAGAAAGAAATTACAACGATCAAATTATAATAGAAGTGATTTAATTGAAATACTTATAGTTGATGAAGTATTTCCACGTCGAGGCTTGTGCTGGCAAGCAGGCTATAGTATCAGTTTGAATTTTACAAAAATCGTTTTAGAACAAGTGAGAGAGATTCTTTTTCAAAAATGATTATCAGAGCAGTGTACAAAAATCATTTTTAGAACCTTTAACTATGATACCAATTGTAACGACCTGGATTTTCATACATTTAAAAATGCGTTAAATTTTAAGAAAAACATATCAGAGTGCAAGTCAGGCCGTTAAGAACACTTAAAACATTTCGGAAGTAAATCATTGCGGAAATAAAAACATTTGCAGAAGCGTGAATAATTTAAAGGAAATAGTCTAACCATTTAAATTTCAATTTATGAAAAGAAACTTAATTACAATTTAGAAATTAAATTAAATTACAACTTAATTATCTCTCATTTCTCATAGCCTGGCCAACCACGAACTCACGCGTGCAAATCCTTCATAAACTGCTACTTCACTTGCTTGAGGACTCCGCGCGTCGTGTACCTACACCATAAGTAAGACGTGAGCCTAAAGCCCTAGTAAGAGAATGAGTTTTATGCGGGATGATATGCATCTCTTTAATTATTTGGAATGGGTCCGCCCCAAACCAATATTTTATTTATGTATTTTAGGAATAACTCGTACATGGAGCATAAAATTTGGGGAATCCTACAGTTTCTAATTAATTATGTTAATTGATCTTGGGATCCCGATATGGGAGAGGTTAGTTCTTTTCCTCATTTAAGGAGTGTGGCCACCCTGTGGTGGTGTTCCTATTTGTTTCTATCGTCATGATGCCTAAGACTACTCTAAGAGTACATATAAGAAATTAACTAAGGGCGCACACAAGAGAAATATGATCGAAACGAATAGTGAAAACATGCTCTAAACCAAAGACAAATAACAACACTTTAATGACGAAATGGAACAATGGAACATGCTTCTAAATCGATAACAATAGAAATATGAAATAACAGAACAAATCAGCGAAAACGTGCCTCTAATTGATAATAATAACAGCGAGAACTATCAAAATGAAATAGCAAAAAATGTGCCTTTTAACGACTAAAATGAAACAGCAGCGATAATACCTAAACAGAGCAACTAAGCATGCTTATTAAACATTTCGGGACAATAGTATAATACAACCATTAACATGCTTTCATCGATTAAAATCTGCAGTATTATTATTAGTTTCGAATAGTGAAAACGTACTCCTTAAATGGTAACAATAGCAGAAAGAATTAATGAGAACGAAACAACGGAAACATGCTTTTTAATTAACCAAAATACAGCAGCGTATATGGAAAGACAGAACAGCGAACACATGCTTTTTTAACGACTAAAATACAGCAGCGAAAGTATCGAAGCAGAACAGCGAAGCATGCTTTTGAAGGACTAAAATACAGCACAAACAGTAAGGAAAATAACATGCTACACAAGATCAACAAGGAGTACTCATGAACAACCAAGCATAGAAAATATACAGGCTCGCACTACCACAGGGCAACATAATAATCTAGCATTCTACACTTCCAGCACAAAGACACGCAACATCCAAGACATACAACAACAAGCATAGAAAACATACAGATATAACAACGAAGGAATACAGAGAACTAACCTACAAAGCATCCAAAACATACAACAAATAAGCAGAGGAATTATCAAGAACCAGTGAGCATTCCAGGGAATTATCAACAATACAGAGAAAACTAACAACGACAATCAACCACCAAAGACTCACTCACGCACACACTTGCAGTGTAGGGCATCCACATGGCCAAGACACACCCAAGTCTTACCATCACTGAAGACACAAAGTAGGGATAGCAACTCCATTGCACCCAGCAGTAGCTATAGCAGCACACTTGAGAGTTCCCTCCAGTGAGCTCTGCTCTTTTCTTCTCCTTCCACTACAAGTCTTCTGCTTTATAAATTCACCAGAAAGGAGCTCCATATTCTGCCCTTTCCCTCTACCTCTCCTGAATTTATACCCAGAGGACTGCGTTTGAAAGCTTAACAACTTATCCCTCATTCAAGCAATGATGTAGATTCTTCGGCCAAAATTCCTCACTTTCTCTCGTTTGCGATCTCCCACTTGATCTCACGATCTCTTTCTGCAAATTGCTCACAAGCCAAATATGAATTCCTTCCCCTTTTCATTTGATTTCCAGACCAACCCAACCGGACCAGCAAACCAGCATGAACCGGTTCACAAGCTAAACCGGTTCACAACTTCATGGCTCATGGCTTCTCCTCTCCGAGAAGCACTGTCTCATTCATGACAATAGCAAAACGTAGAACACCCACACAACGGAGCACAAAATCACAACAATCGTCATCAACACAAACAGAACAGACAAGAAATGTGTCATAGAACAGAACTCAGCATCCCAAAATAAATCGTTGAACTTACAGTACACGGCATGGAGGCCGAGATATCCAAAACTCACAAAGGACCTACCTCGTCCATTTGCCGGTGATTTGTCACTGTCGGAATTGTCCACGGGAACTCAGTCTTTCGCCAAGGCACACACCCGAAAGAAACTCATCACCCAAGTCGTCCCGTTCACTGCCATAAGTTCGCATTTCGCAAGCGAACGGGGAGAACGCTCACTATTCACACCACTGGATGAGTGGCACCCGCCAGTCGCCGAACCACATCTCACCTTCGCAAGGAAGCCTTGGCCGTGGGAGGTCCCGTCTCCCCTTCGTCTAAGCTCACACTCTCCCTCCTTGAATGGCCGCGGGCCTTCTCTTCTAAATCTCCCCTTTCTTTTCTTTTCAAAAGACCGACCCTTGAGCCGATGACAAATCGGTTCACTCATAAAAATCATTTCAACCCAACAACTCCCCCCTTTAATTTTATTTTTAACCCCATTATTCATTTAAATTCTTCTTTTCTTCTTTTTCTTTATTTTACACCTTTTAATTCTAATTCCATTTAATTTACTGTAATTTCTCCTAAATTGTAATATAACGATTACGTCCTTCGTAATACCCTAATAAAAATAATTATCCACTTAAAAAAATCGGGGTGTTACAGTCACCCTTTACAATTTGAGCATAAATAAAATTTAAAAAAATAAAGCTCTAAAAAACTAATATGAATTCTCCCAATAATAATTCGCTAGTTTATGGGTGGGAAGAATTGAATTTACAATGCTCACAGTGATTTAGAATCAAGAAGCAAATTTGGCAGGTCTTTTGCCTCAATTCTTCATTCGTTATTGTGAGCTTGGAGTGCTTCTTAATTTATAGACTACGTATTTTAGGTTCAGCCTCAACATTTTTAGTCGACTACATATAGTTGTTGCACATTTAGCCGTTAAAAATTCAACCGTTGGAAATCTGCCAGTTGTGCAAATATGGAATTTTCAGTCAACTCTCCTCGATAGCGCCTCGACAAAATAAACTTACAGATTCGAAGCGTCCTTGACCGCACTCGACCGGGTCTCGACTGCGTCACGTCCGAAAGCCCCAGAAATCTTACAAATTCAAACGCTCATCGACCGCACTCGACCACCACTCGACCGAAAGACCAAAAACCAGTTTTGGTAGACTTCCCTCGGCCACACTCCACTCCAAAACAGCCCTTCAACTATTCTAAGTCCCAATTTGATATTCAACACTACATGCACTTAGATAAACTTATTAGAACATTAATAATACCTATTTGGAGGGTATTTTCAATAAACACGAATATAAATATTATGATAAAAACATTAAGAATAATATCTAAATAATACAAAAAACACAACTTATTGATTATTAATTAGACAATATTTTAGTTATCATCAAAATAAAACTTATCCTGACAAAAATGTTAACAATTCTAAATATTTTCTCCTAACTTTAAATTTACAAATATCTTTTCCTCTCATTTTTGTGTGCATATTGTTCCAAATTGTTCAGGAAGTAGTTTCAATTCGATAAAATGAATTGTAGCATACTAGACTTCCATATTTCGTCTCTATGTGGAAATAAAAAGAAGTTTGAGAGTCATGAAACTTCTAGATTTGATGTCATTACTATTGTAGAAGATGTACAAGATCCATTAACAGTATCCCCACTAGTAGATATTCCCCCACCAAATACCGAATTGGTCCCAAGTGACGTGAATTCCACTGATATTGATATTCTTCCATTCACGGACTAAATGCAGTAACAGGATGCTGCTAGTCACATTTTGGCATAGCTATGTGTGTGTGCAGTGTCGAAATGTCCTCTCTGAGAATATTTTTTGTGATACTGATTTTGTGTTACACACACATACCCATACTCTACTGTGTGAGAGTCACTTCACTATCTCCTATGTTATGACTGTTTGTTTTTGCAGTTATAGAGAAGTCAAATCCCATTGTAATGGCTGAAAAACATTTTTGGTACTCTAGAAAATCTCTTGAAAGGAGAGCAACTATTTGTAGTTGACAAAGAGAGTTACATAGATTGCCAAAAAGGCAAATAGGGCGGAGTGGTATTGTCTCAGTGCTCTGTCATTCCTCTCTAATCCAATTAATGTTATGACTGTTGACGTATAGATAGTAGAACATCCGGCCTTAAATGATGGTTGTTTCTTTCACATAGGAAGTCTTGACTACCATCCCCACGTATGAATAATCTTTGCTCTTTCAACATTATTAGGTTATTTGTTCACATTGATAACCATTTCGCCACTAATTTTAGTTATTTGCAAAATGAAATTATGATTTAATATATTTTGATTAAAACATAAAGTAATTTTGAATGAATAAAGTATGTAAAGTAAACAAAAATTACACACACCTTTCTAAATTTGTTCTTTGATTATAAGTGCAGTTTTAAAAAAAATTTCAAAACTTTATAGACTGTTCTTGCCATCTTATCTAATCATAGTAAAATAACTTTATGATGTTCAAATTTAACTAAGAAGTTGCCTCTAATTACTCATGTATAATTATTCTCATACTTTGATCTATTGTGTTTGTATTTTTTTCTTCTATCTAATAAAGTTTTTGTTCACAACTATTAAAAATTTGGTTAATTTTTAATCATAACTTCTATTTTAAAAAATCTTCCAACATTAAAGGAAAATTAACAAAATACACCTTATAGTTTTGAATCAGTTACACAGTAAACTTTGAAGAAATTTTACAAACAACTAAAACCTCAAACTATAGAAAAAGAACGACGCAAACTTGACAATCATGTTTTCCGTCAATATAGACGTCTCTCAATACTAAACAATGTCGTTTCTCAGCATCCACGGACGTCCCCTAGCATCCACAAGCGTCCCTCAATGTTAAACGATATCGTAAGTGAAGGGACGTCTGTTGTGGGACAAGAGACGTCCACCTTAAGTTGAGAGATGTCCGTTGTGGAATGTCTTAAGTCAATGAATATCCACTGTGAGACGAGGGATGTCCGTTATGAAACGAAGGTCGTTCGTTGTGAGACAATGGATGTCCGTTGTGAGATGAAAGTCGTCCGTTGTGGGACGAGAGACGTCTGTCTTAAGTCGAGGGTTTTCCCACTATTTCATTCTAGTCGTTCATCTCTCGCATCGGATGTCCATCTTCTATATCGAACGTCCCTTAATTCAATCGAATATCATCTTGTCCTCCATGTGCACCATCTATGCTCTCAAGTTCCTTTTGTAAAGCAAAAAAAATTTGTCACGAGTCTACCACGTTTTGTTGCTCGTTGGGACAAATAGTGTTGGCCACCTATTAATATGCCTTCCACATTGCATACTCTTTTTATTTGAAGGACCAAAGAAAGTTCTAATTTTCAAATTTTTCTTCGTACCTATAATAATACTTTTGCTTTCACTTCGTTTAGTGTTAAAGAAGACATAAGGTTGTCGTGTAGAAACAAAGGGATATATATCTTTTGTGTTCAAGGGCAAATTTATCACTTCCTAAATGGTATGTTTTCATATGCGGAACAACCATCTTACTTCTACAATACTGAATTGCAAATTGAGCATAGATTAAAGTCAACTAACAAGGTGCATGAATAGACCAATAGAAACAAGGAATCATATGTTATCTTCTTTCACAATCATAGAGATATTTTAGATGTCTATAACCATGTTATATCAATCAAATCTAATACTGGCCTAGACTAGCGAACTTGCAACTTTCTGCATGGTTCTTAGGTAATTGTACTTCTTTCGCACCATTAAAATAAGATATTTGTTAATTAATATGTGTGTGTGTGCATGTATGCTTAGACACTTTATTATGTGCATAGGTAGCTACCGTGTGGCTTGATTTAGACATTCGTCATGTTACCTCTGGGCCTGAGATAATAGTTCGTGCTCATTCTAATACAATCCATAAAGTTGAACAATATTAAGGATGTTATGATCAATTACAATATCCGAAGAGTGGTTATAAATGAAGAAACATTTTCTTCTGCTGATGAATTGCTCACTAAGGAATCAAATGGTTAGTCATTTATACAATTTATATCTTCTTTAAATATATTATCTTATAATGTATTATTACAATCTTTTCATTCTCTCAATATCAATTCTAGATATACACATAATAATGTTTGTGCAAGGGACAAAACATGGCACTATGTCTTGTAGAGAATACTATGTTGAGTTATGGAGTCTAATTTTATTGTTTAGGGTATTTTGATAAATTTACCGTGTTTTTATAACCCTATTTCTTTAAGTGTATAAAGATGTAATTAGGGTTTTGGAGGATGTGTGAGAGAGTGAGAGAGAAACAACTTCTGTAACTCTATTTTGATCATAGTGAGATCTGTTAGCGTCTAGTGGACGTAGTTCTCAAACTGAGAGTGAACCACTATAAACTGTGTGTTTTCTATTTTCTGTTTTCTTTGATCAATCGTTTCGATACAAGTCGGATTAGAGCGTCTAATCTCAACACCCTCTAATCCCAACAACTGGTATCAGAGCTTCAGGTTGAAGTGGTTTCGATAATCAAGGATTGATTTGTCGAAAGTATCGAACGAAATTCAGGGTTCACAATTTTGGTGAAAAATTGTAAATTTGAAAAAAAAAAAAAATTTGTTGCTGCCCTAGAATTGCTGCCCGCTGCCCGAAGAACCCTATGGCTGCTCGGAGTTCTTCTCCAAAATCTGCAGCGCCCGCAATCTACTCCTCCAGATCCAGCGCCGAAGACGAACAGCAGCGAAGTCCCGATCCGAAGCGCCGTCAATCAAGCCGTCGTCGTCTGTCATCGTTCGTCCCGAAGCCGTGCGCTGCCGTCGATCCGAAGAGCCCCGTCTCGCCGCTGTCGTTGAGCCGTCTCCCGCGCCGTCGACTGTCAAGAACAGAGGAAGAAAACGCATATGTCCTCGCCGACCTGTTGTCCCGATCCGACGCTGCTATTGCCGCGATTTCCAGTGCTCAACGCGGCTGTCTCCTTCGTTGACGTCCAGCCGATTGAAACCCACGGACAAATTTTTTTGGGGTTTAAAAAAAAAAAAAAGGGTTTGGTTTATTGTGCAGTTTGGATAATAACTTTTGTGCTGGGTATTAAAAAAAAATGACAGGTGAAGACAGTACATACGGTATTAGTAAATTTGATGAGAGTGATTATGCTTTCTAGAGAATGCAGATTAAAGATTACTTGTATGGAAAGAATCTTCATATCTCGTTGAGTGAGAAATCGGAAAAAATGGAAGATGCTGAATGGAATCTTCTTGATAGACAGGTTTTGGGAGTCATCTGATTGACGCTAACCAAAAGCGTTGCTCACAACGTTGCAAAGAAAAAGACCACCGCAGCATTAATGAAAGCGTTATCTGATATGTACGAGAAACCATCTGCAAATAATAAGGTGCATCTGATGAAGAAATTGTTCAATCTGAAAATGGCTGAAGGCACTTCTGTAGCAGCTCATTTGAACGAATTTAATACAGTGGTAAATCAGTTGAATTCTATAGAGATCGACTTTGGGGATGAGGTACGTGCCCTAATTTTACTGGCATCTTTACCAAATAGTTGGGAGCCTATGAGAGCAGCAGTTAGTAATTCAATTGGAAGCTCAAAGTTAGTATTTACTGATGTGAGGGATCGAATCTAGCCGAGGAAGTTCAAAGAATTGATTCTGGTGAAACATCGACGAGCTCAGCATTGAATATGGAAAACAGAGGGCAAACTAGTAACAGGAATTCTAATCGGGGCAGAAGCAGATCAAAGTTGAGAAATAGAAGGGGTCAGTCTAAATCTGGGAGAAAATTTGAGTGCTGGAATTGTGGCAAGCAGAGTCACATCAAAAGGGACTGCAAAGCACCGAAGAAGAACAGTATTGACAAAAGTGATGGAGCAAATGCAGCAACTGAGGAAAACACAGACGAGTTAATTCTTTTAGTCGATAGCCCAATAGACTCATGGGTTTTGGACTCGGGAGCATCTTTTCATACCACGGCACACAAAGAATTACTTGAAAATTATGTGGCTGGAAATCATGGGAAAGTCTATCTTGCAGATGGTGAGCCACTGGATATTGTTGGCATCGGGGACATAAAATTAAAGACAAAAAATGGGTTAGTTTGGAGTATCAGTAAAGTGAGACACGTTTCGGGGTTGATGCGAAACTTGATATCAGTGGGGCAGCTTGATAGTGAGGGTTACCACGTCAATTTCGGGACCAATGTTTGGAAGGTAACTAAGAGAGCAATGGTCGTTGCTCAAGGTCAGAAAATAGGAACCCTATACATGACATCTGCATGCAAAGATACAATTGCAAATGTTGACAGTCAAAGCAACACAGATTTATGGCATTACAGGTTGGGCCATATGAGCGAGAAAGGAATGAAAATTCTTATCAAGGGTGGTCAGATTCTAGAGTTAAAGTCTGTTGAGTATCAGTTATGTGAGAGCTGTATTCTTGGCAAGCAGAAGCGTGCAGTTTCCTAAAGGTTGGGAAAGAGCCAAAGAAGAAGTGACTTGAATTAGTGCACACCGACGTGTGGGGACCCGCAGACGTTTCCTCTCTTGGTGGATTAGTCTATTATGTGACTTTCATAGATGATTCAACAAGAAAGGTATGAGTCTATTTTTTGAAGAATAAATCTGATGTTTTCAGTGTGTTCAAGAAGTGGAAGGCCCTGGTCGAAAATGAAACAAACCTGAAGGTGAAATGTCTAAGATCTGACAATGGAGATGAGTATATAGATGCAGATTTTAAAGAATATTGTGCTGTAAATGGAATCAAGATGGTGAATACCATTCCTCAAACGCCTTAAGAAAATGGAGTAGCTGAGAGGATGAACAGAACGTTGAATGAGCGTGCAAGGAGTATGAGATTGCATGCCGGATTACCTAAATTTTTTTGGGCAGAAGCAGTTAGCACAGTAGCATTCTTGATCAATAGAGGACCCTCCGTACCTTTGAATTTTAAACTTCCAGAAGAAGCTTGGAGCGGAAAAAAGGTAGCTTTTTCGTTCATGAAAGTATTTGGCTGCTTATCTTATATTCATGTTGATGATTCTAATAGAAGCAAACTTGATCCGAAATCTAAGAAGTGTTTTTTCATTGGCTATGGTGACAACAAGATTGGTTATCGTTTCTGGGATAATCAAAATCGGAAGATCATACGTAGTAGGAATGTCATCTTCAACGAGAAGGTTCTCTACAAAGATGCAGTTGGTAACACTTCAAACAGTGGGAGTTCAGTATTGAAAGAGTCTACTGTGGTCAACTTCAGAGATTTTTCAGGAGAAGATACTCCGACTAGAAAAGAAGATCAGAGTATTATTGAAGAAAAAATTGATGAGAATACGGCTATAGAAGAAAATGTGCAAACGCTGATTATAGAACCAAGACGATCATCCAGAACTAGCAAACCAACTCAGAGATGGTCCCCGTCTCTAAATTATATTTTGCTTACTGACAGAGGTGAACTAGGATGTTATGAGGAAGTCAAACAATCAAATGATTTGATTGAGTGGGAGGCAGCCATGAAAGATGAAATGGACTCACTGAAGTCAAATGAAACCTGGAAATTGACTAAGTTGCCGAAGGGAAAAAAAGCACTGCATAACAAGTGGGTTTACCGGATTAAAGAAGAACCTGATGAAAGCAAGAGATTTAAAGCTGGATTAGTTGTCAAAGGTTTTCAGCAGAAAGAAGGCATTGACTACACTGAGATCTTCTCACCAGTGGTGAAGCTGATGACGATCAGAATTGTTTTGAGTTTGGTTGTGAAAGAAGATCTTCGTTTGCAGCAAATGGACATGAAAACTGCTTTCCTTCACGGCAGTTTAGATGAAGAAATCTACATGCGTCAACCGCAAGGTTTTGAGGTGAAGGGGAAAGAGGAGTTTGGGTGTAAACTTCATAAAAGTTTGTACGGTTTGAAACAGGCTCCAAGACAGTTGTACAAGAGATTTGACAGCTTTATGAACAGTAAGAACTTCGTGAGATGTGAAGCCGATCACTGCTGCTACATTAAAAGGTTTGATACTTCCTACATTATACTGCTCCTTTATGTTGATGATATGTTAATTGCTGGAGCAAGCTTGACTGAGATTGACAGGCTGAAGAGGGAGTTATCTAAAGAATTTGCTATGAAGGATTTGGGTGCTGCAAAAATAAATTCTTGGAATGAGAATATTCAAGGATAGAGGTGTTCTCAAACTTTCTCAAGAAGACTATGTGAATAAAGTTCTTAGCAGGTTCAATATGCAGAATGTGAAACCAGTTACTACACCTTTGGCTAGTCACTTCAAACTATCTAAAGATCAATCACCGTCGACCGAGGAAGAGAGGAGCTACATGACCAAAGTTCCATATGCCTCGTCCGTTGGTAGTCTTATGTATGTGATGGTTTGTACACGGCCAGATATTGCACATGTAGTAGGAGTTGTCAGCATGTATATGAATAATCTAGGAAAACAGCATTGGGAAGCAGTAAAGTGGATCTTGCGATACTAAAAGGGAAGCTCAGGGTTTGCTTTATGTTTTCAGAAGTCATATTCTAGTTTGGATGGATATGTTGATGCTGATAATGGTGGTGATTTTGATAGCAGTAAAAGCAGAACTGGGTATGTTTACACTCTTGGTGGTACCGCAATCAGTTGGGTCTCGAGGCTTCAAGATGTAGTTGCACTTTCTAGTTGTGAAGCAGAGTACATTGCAGTGACAGAAGCCGCGAAGGAGATGATGTGGTTACAGCCTTTTCTACAAGAATTAGGCCAAAACTACGATGGGAGTAAATTACATTGTGACAGCCAGAGTGCCATCCTTTTGGTAAAAAACCCAGTTTATCATGGCAAGACAAAGCACATACAGGTACACTATCATTTTATTAGATCCATTTTAGAAGATGGTGTGTTGGCACTTGAGAAGATATTAGGGAGTCGAAATCCAGCTGACATGTTGACCAAAGCTGTGACTAGTGAGAAGCTGAAGTTGTGCGCAACTTCAGTTGGACTTCTTGGATGAGATATGTGCATGATGCCGCTGCAGATGGAGAGATGATGTGATTACTCTCCAAGTGGGAGATTGTTGAGTTATGGAGTCTAATTTTATTGTTTAGGGTATTTTGGTAAATTCACCCTATTTTCATAACTCTATTTCTTTAGGTATATAAAGATGTAATTAGGGTTTTGGAGGTTGTGTGAGAGAGTGAGAGAGAAACAACTTCTGTAACTCTATTTTGATCATAGTGAGATCTGTTAGCGGCCAGTGGACGTAACTCTCAAACTGAAAGTGAACCACTATAAACTGTGTGTTTGCAAGTACAAAGTGACTATCGATCTTGTTTGTTGCAGTCCGACATGTACCTTTAAAATTGAATCTACACGCCTTGATTTCTCCCATAATAAAGAAAAGGAAATTCGTATAGAATTACCAAGGAATTGCTGATAGTGTACATGTTGGTGAGACATCTTCAAGGAATGTTGGAGGTATTAAAAGAAAATTTATTTAAAGATAAAATATTTGACCTAGTTGCTTCTTACGTTTATGTTGTCGAATTTAAAAAAAGAGGCCTTCCACGTGTACATCTTTTGCTCATTTTTAAATAGACTCACAAACTTATCACACCCGAATCTTTTTATGGGGATTATCTACACGGAATTGCCTGATAAAAGCTTATATCCAGCATTTTATACTGCAGTGGGTCATCACATGATTCATGGTCCTTATGGTTTATTGAATTCTAAAAATTTTTGTATGTAGAAAAATGACAAGTGCAAGAGTCGCTACCCAAAAAACTTTTTACATTCTACAAGTGATTCTTATCCAAAGTATTGCCACAAGAATGACAGCCAAGTTACAGTGGTTAGAGGTGCAGTAGTTGATTATCTATTAGTGATACCATATAAACCTTTTTTATTTGCCACATTTAATTGCCATATAAATGTTGAAGTGTGTTCCACATTTAAGACAGTGAAATATCTACACAAGTATATTTACATAGGCCATGATTGCATTGCATTCATTGTAGAGAATGAGAACATGTTACATTCAATTGATGAGATTCAACAATATTAAACTATTCAATGGATATCACCTCTTGAGGCTACTTGGCGCATTTGTTTGTTTTCGTTAAATGAAATATTTCCTTATCTACAAACACTCTAACATCACTAGCCACATCCAAAAATCATCACATTTGAGGAATCTAGTTCACTATGAT
Source organism: Begonia loranthoides (assembly GCA_022433065.1). Classification (NCBI taxonomy): domain Eukaryota; kingdom Viridiplantae; phylum Streptophyta; class Magnoliopsida; order Cucurbitales; family Begoniaceae; genus Begonia; species Begonia loranthoides. Next base: position 8,279,955 of record CM039477.1, on the reverse strand, counting down.
CCACTATCCCAAATGACATTTTTACAAAGGTAATGTTAACAGAATATTTTCATATGAATGCTACTGATCCTCATGCATAGACTCTTTTTACATAAATTTCCATGAACATTATATTTGGAATAAATGTAGAGTGAAAAATATTGCAGAGTGGTTCTAGAGTATTTCCAAGGTGGTTCTAGAGAGTTTCCAAAGAGGTTCTAGAGAAATACTTCGAGAAGAGGTTCTAGGGAGGTATTTCAAAGATGAGTTCTTTGAAACTTTAGGGGTTTACTGGTGATTTCCTTCCTCTCGATTTGTTAGGGTTCTTTATTAATCTTGGAAAGATTTGTTCTCTGTATTCTGGATATCGATGTTTATCTTATGTTTATGATCAGTGGTTGTAAGGACACTTGATTCTTTCTTCAGAATATATTGGGATTTCGGTTGCGTCCTTGGATGTAGGACACGTTCTCTGAACCACGTTAAAACTTTGTGTCGATTTTCTTTTATTGTATTATGTTTTCAACTATTCTACAATTGGTGCGATGAGCATGAACAGTTCACGCGACCTTCAGATGACATAAACTTAGGGCTTCAAGGTTCAGGTTCAAGAGTTGTCCTATTTTTCTATTTTTTTCTTGGGATGACTAAATTCGAGTTTGACAAATTTACTGGTGATAATGACTTTAGTCTATGACGAATCAAGATGAAGGCTCTCCTTGTTCATCAGGGGTTGGTCAGGCGATAGACGCCGACGCCATTAAGACACTGTCTATCACATACAAGTTTAAGGCTAATGAGGTGAAGTCAAAGGCTCACAGTGCCATACTTCTTAGCCTCGGTGATGAGGTCCTTCAAGAGGTAACAGAGGAAAAATATACTTTGTCTGTTTGGTTAAAATTAGACACACTGTATATAAAAAGGTCACTTGCTAACCGGTTATACTTGAAAAAGAAACTATATACTCTGACTATGGACAATTTTAAGGAAATGAGGAAACACTTAGATGATTTCAATAAGATTATATTGGATTTAAATAGCATAGGAGTCAAAGTTGCTGAAGAGGATCAAACAATTATCATATTGAGTTCACTACCAAAGGTATTTGAGCACTTTGTGGATACAATGCTCTATGGAAAAGAGACTTTAACTACGCTGAGGTAAAGTGATGTGCCAATGGAAGGATTAGGGAAAAGATATAACCTGAAGTTGATCGCGGACTGGAGATAAACGACCGATAGCTTCAATAACAATACAAAGCGGTCAATTAGTTACTGCGGAGAACGACTGGGAATAAGAAAGATTTGATTGTCTGCAAAATTGAAGACGAACAGCAGTGATCAGCTGAAGGAGGGAACATCAATTGGTTGGCAAAAGCTTTCTAAAATTGCAGCAAAATACTTTAAGGAAACTCTAATTTTGAAAATCAAAAACTTGTTGAATATAATGCTATCTTCACGAAAATTGGACAACAACCTCTTCAATATGTTAATAATAATCCCTCTAAAAATAATAGCAATAAGCACCACAAATATAGAAATATGCACAAATGAATTAGATTGACCGAAAATACAAGAAATCACAACTTGAACTTCTGTATAGAGAACTCCACCAATGTAATCCTTCTTAGAAAGTTGAACACCTCTTCACACGTTTTTCCTCCAAGGAACAAGAACACGGATGCCAATAAGAAAGGTTACTAACTTACAATAACCTTAAGTTGTCATATTACACAACAAGAACTTTGGATAAAACACACCAAAGACGAATAAGGAATCACTCTAAATTCTAAGATAACGAAGCAAAAGCTTTGGTATTCAAACTCAATCTAATTAAACACTTACACTAGGAGACTTTATATAGCCAATTATAAACTATAGAATAGGAAATAACAAGATTGGAAACAAGTTAATACTATACTATATCGGCTATCACACAATTGGCCGATTTCCCTACTATGTTTAGGCAACTCACTAAAGTAAATTATTTAACTATTTTTTACTTTTTTTCCTCCAAGTTTTGATGGATTTTAGTAGCTATTTTCTCTTCAAGTTTTGGCCACTTGGAGGGTTTCCTTTTCTATGCAATCTTTGACCTTCCTTTTGCCTTCTTGATCGACCACGAGGGATAGTTTCCTTATCTCTTCTTGCCTTGATCTTTCTTGTTCTTCAAGCTCATCTTCTTGGGTTTCTTTCCATAGTAGAACATGGGTGGGCTTCTCTTAATCTTCATGAGTTGGTGGGCCTTCCACTTGGCCCATTAATGAGTTACCTTCCAAATAATTTGTGAGGTAAGTGTTGATGAATCTTTGAACCCTAGCTCTTATAATTGAATCTTGTGGTCCATCATAAAGGCAACCCTTAACTCCAAGGAATTATAAAAGAAAGGTGATGTTAGAGAAAACTCGGAGGGAGGAGGTCTAACTGTTAGAGGCCGACCATAAAAAAAGGAAAACAAAAATTTTAGAGGTAAATCTAAATCCAAGTCTAAGCAAGGTAGATGATGTTTTTTCTGTAATATAGAAGGACACTATACGAAGGACTGTTTTGAGAGAAAGTGGAAAAAAGCTACAAAGAAGGCTGAACAAGGAGATGCCTCAGTTGCTTCAGATGGTTGTGAGTCTTTAGATATACTAGTTGCTACTGAGCAAGAACCTGGTGAACAATAGATCTTAGACTCCAGCTGCTCTTTCTACATGACACCAAGGAAGGAATGGTAACTGAATTTTCACAAAACTGGTAGTGAAAAAGTGCTATTAGGAAATAATAAGTCCTGTCAAATTAAAGGGGAAGGTTTAGTTCAAATTAAAATGCATGATGGTTGCATTTAGACAATTCAAGAGGTTAGATATGTTCCTATTGAAAAGAATTTTGTTATCCATTGGAATGTTAGATACTAAGGGCTGTATAGTTAAGATTGAATTTAGAAGTTTGAAAATTTCTAATGGAATAATGACAATAATGAAGGGTGTACTGAGTAATGGTCTGTATATTCTGAAAGGAACTACTGTTAGGGGTAGGCAAATCGGTTCTCGGTTCCGGTTCCGAACCTCTTGGAACCGACCATTCGGTTCTCAGTTCCAAGAGTAAGGAACCATAACCAAAACTGTAAGGAACCAGAACCGAAACTGAGACTCGGTTCCGTTCCGGTTCGATTCTAGTTCGGTTCCGATTCCTAGTAATGTAATTGACCCTGCCTTCCAAATTTAATTCAACTACCATTTTGCTTCTCTTTTTAAACAACTGTCATGCTGCACCCCATCATCAAAATTGAGAGAGAGAGATGGATTTGAATAAAGTACAACACTAAGTAATTTATGCAGCATTTTCTCCAATTTAATATTCTACCTACTTTAGAATGTTTGTGTGAGACAATTGAAGGAGAGATCGTTGTTTCTCTCATCCCACATTAATCCAGGTGATCATTTTTCATGGTTGAGAATTACATACAATCATATTGATTAACAGAAGCATAAGTTAATTTACTCTATGATTAGTGAGAAATTAATAGATTTAATCAACCAATTAAATGTGTAAAAAGAAATTGGAGAAACACACAGCCAATCTCACAGACAAATTAAGAATACCACCTATCGGAAACAAGAACGAAATCAAAAATAAAAAACAGAAGCAAATAACAACTATCTGTGAACCCAAAATCAAAACCCCAAAAATTTCAATCTCACTGAGAGATACACACCTTCAATGGAGGAAGCTTGGATTCCAAGCTCACCTTCCTCTTCCTATCAACAAGAAACTTCGAATCAAGTAAAGCAAACGAAGGGGAGAGAAAAAAACCTGAGAAGGGCAAGAACAGAGAAGGGGTTGGCGAGACGAGGAACTGAGAAGGGCAAGAAGTCAAGAATCAAGAAGGGACTGGCGTCTGGCAAGGCGAGAACAAGAGGCGACCGACTTCTAGTGGAGGCGAGAACAAGAATGGAACTGAGAAGACTGCGTCTGGCGAGGCAAGAACACAAACGATGGCTTCGTGAGGAAGAAGAATCGAGAGGTGAGAACATAGAAGAGAGGAAGAATAGAGAGGTGAGAACATAGAAGCAATCTATTCGGTTCCAATCGGTTCTATACACCAAGAACCGATACCCGAACCAAACATAAAAGCAAGAACTGGACCCAAAACCGAACATAATTTTGGGAACCAAGAACTGGAACTGAACTAGACCCAACTGTCGGTTCTGGGTCGGTTCTCGGTTCTGGTCGATTCTTGCCCACCCCTAACTACTGTTGTTAGTGGAGTTAGCAATGTAACTAAAGAAATGAAGGATAAAACTGATGTGTGCCATTTGCAGCTTGGACATGTCAGTGAGAGAGGTCTGCATGAATTACAGAAGCAAAATATGTTTGGAAAATATCAAATTTCAATTCTAAAGTTCTATGAAAATTGCATTCTTAGGAAGAGTAGTAGGGTAAAGTTTTCTAAGGCATCTCATACATTTCAGGGAGTGCTAGATTATATACACTCCAATGTGAGGGGTCCTGAGAAGATCATTTCTAAAGGAGGTGCCCATTATTTGGTGACTTTCATAGATGATAATTCAAGAAGGGAAGGGGTATACAGTATGAAGACAAACGATCAGGTATTGGAGATTTTCAAAACATGGAAGAAAATTGATAAATCAAACTAACTGGAAGATTAAAAAGTTGAGGATAGATAATGGTATGGAATTCTGCTCTGGACAGTTTGAAAATTACTGCAAACAAAAGGGTATTAAGAGACACCATACGGTATGCTACACCCTTAAGAAAAATAGATTTGCTAAGAGAATGAACAGAACAATTCTTGAAAGAGTACGGTGTATGCTTTTGTTTGCTGGACTTTCGAGTATTTTTGGGCTGAGGCAATTAAAACAGCGTGCTACTTAATCAATCTATGTCCCTCTGCTGCGTTAAACTTTGAGACTCTGTTTGAACTGTGGTATGACTATTCTATAGACTATTCAAATATGAGAGTATTTAGATGTGTTGCATATGCACACATCAAGCAAGGAAAGCTTAATCCACGTGCTAAGAAGTGTATATTCGTAGGTCATCCTGAGGGAGTAAAGGGCTACAGACTTTGATCCTTAGAAAAAGATCAGTCCAAGGTCATAGTTAGTTGAGATGTGTCATTTAATGAAAAAAATTTTTCCCTAAAAAGACATGAGAAACAGCCAAGTAAAGGAAGTAAGAGAGTTCAAATTCAGGTGGAGGGTGATGTTAACCTGGACAGTGGGACAAATGAGGAAAATCAAGAGGCATCTTCTAATTTTAAAGATGATTATACACCTGTTGATTATTAGCTTACTAGAGATAGAACTAAAAGAGTTATTAAGCCTACACAACGACTTGGATACGCTAATATTTTAGCATATGCTCTAATGATTGCTTCATATTTGGAAAACTCTGAACCTATATCATTTTCTGAAGTAATATCGAGGAAAGATAAGGAGGAATGGCTGAAAGCAATGCAAGAAAAAATGAATTCTTTATGGAAAAACAAAACTTGGATTTTGGTTGATAGACCTATAAATAAAAGAGTGATTGGATGCAAATGGATAATTAGTTGAAGGAGGGTATTGAAGGGGTGGAGAAACCTAGATACAATGCTGATTAGTATCTAAAGGGTTTGCTCAGAGAAAATGTATAGATTTCAATGAGATATTTTCTCCGGTTGTAAAATTAACTTCAATTTGGGTACTCTTGTCCTTTGTTGCTATCCATAACCTTGAGTTGGAAAAAATGAATGTTAAGACCTCTTTTCTGCACGGTGATCTTGAAGAGACCATATTTATGGATCAATCTGAAGATTTTCAATCTTCATAGAAGAATCAAGTTTGTTTACTAAGGAAATCATTGTATGGATTTAGACAATTTCCTAAGCAGTGGAATAAGAAATTTTATACCTTCATCACATCAATCGATTTTAATAGATGTAAGCATGACAACTGTGTCTATGTTATAAAGGAACAAGTGGAATTAAAATTGTTTGTGCTCTTGTATGGCGATGACATATTGATTGCTGGAAGGAGTAAGGCTGAAATTGAAAACCTAAAACTTAAGTTTAGAGAATAATTTGATATGAAGGACTTAGGTATTGCCAGACGTATACTTGGTATAGACATAGCAAGAAAAAGGGAACAAATTACTCTCGGTTTATCTCATAGCATTTACCTTAAGAAAGTACTTCAAAAGTTTTGGTTGTAGAATCTTAAGGGTGTAAATGTTCCCCTAGGTGGACAATTCATATTATCTAAAAAGCAGGATAGAAGTAACGGAGAAGAACAAGATTTTATGAAAAATGATTCCTCATGCTAATATTGTTGATAGCATAATGTACTCCATGGTATGCACTCGTCTTAACTTAGCATTTTCAGTAAGTATCATCAGTAAGTATATAGCTAATCTAGGTAAGTGTCACTGGCACGATTTAAAGTGGATAATGAGGAATATTTCTAACACTTTAAATTTATGCATTGGATATGGTAAGAATAATACTGCCAAAGAGATTATTTATGGATATGTTGATGCAAATTATGCTGGTTGTCTTGATACTTTGAGATCTACTTCTGGATATATATTTACTATGTCTGTAGGTGTTGTTAGTTGGAAATCATGCCTTCATAAAGTAGTAGCGTTATCTACTACTCAAGCTGAATTCATTGTTGCTATTGAAGGATTTATAGAAGGTATGTGGCTTAAAGGTTTATCGTCTGAGTTTGGGATTGATAGTTCTAACATGACTATATAGTATGATAGTCAAAGTGTCATCCATCTTATAAGGAACTTGACATTTAATGAAAGGACTAGGCACATTGATATGCAGATATATTTCATTAGAGAAATCATTAAAGAGGGGAGTATTAAGGTAAATAAAATTGCATTGGCGGATAAACCTGTTGATACATTAACAAAGGTTTTACCTGTAACCAAGTTTAAACATTGTTTAGACTTAGTTGGAATCCGGATAGGATAAGCTCTTGTTGGAGCTGTTAACGTACCTATATTCTGTTGAATGAACTTAGAATCTAAGTGGAGAATTGTAAGTGATTGGTTCTGGTTCAATCCACTTATAATAATTGGTTTGGTTTATTCATTGGTTGGTTTTATCTTTACCAGTTCATTTGTTTTATAACTGTTAATAAGTACAAGTTAGGTGAGATAAGACTGAGGAAGTGAAAAATATCGCAGAGTGGTTCCAGAGTGTTTCCAAGGTGGTTCCAAAGAGGTTTCAGAGAAATACTTCGAGAAGAGGTTCCAGGGAGGTATTTCAGAGATGAGTTCTTTGAAAGTTTAGGGGTTTACTGGTGATTTCCTTCCTCTTGATGTATTAGGGTTCTTTATTAATCTTGGAAAGATTTGTTCTCTATATTCTGGATATTGGTGTTTATCTTCTGTTTCTGATCAGTGGTTGTAAGGATACTTGGTTTTTTCTTTAGAATATATTAGGATTCTGGTTGCGTCTGTGGATGTAGAACACACCTGAACCACGTTAAAACTCTGTGTCGATTTTCTTTTGTTGTATTCTATTTTCAATTATTCTACAAATCCTAAATTGTTATGGACCACATACCAACAAAATCTTTCAGAAGATTATTATAGCACGTCGCTTCCAATAATTGCTATTGAAAAAGAAATTTTGCGCCATATTCACTGTGAGCTAGAAGGAATGGGCAAATCCATTAATGACTACCACCTAGTTCCATATGATGTTGTAACTGGATCTCTTGTTTCATATAACACGAGAAATCAAAGAAGAGTGGAATATTTTTCTTGATGATAGAGACCTTTTTTCTATTTCAAAATTAAACGAAAGATAACAAAATGCTTATAACATGATAATTGATAAGGTGTTGGAAAGTGCTGGTAGAATTTTTTATCATTAATGGGCATGGTGGTAGTGGCAAAACCTTCTTGTATCATGCTCTATTAGCATATGTACGTAGCAAATGCTTTATTGCCTTAGCAATTGCATCATCTGTTGTTGCAACCTCTATATTGTCAGGGGATCGTATAACTTATTCTCCTTTTAAGATCCCACTTGACGTTGATAAAACGACATCTTTTTCAGTATGTAAGTAATCTTCCATTGCAAAACTTCTTCAGCTAGCACGACTAATTATCTAGGATGAAGCGCCTATGTGTGGAAAAGAATATATTGAAGCTTTTAATTATATTCTATAAGACTTGCATCAAAGTAAATTGCCATTTGGGTAAAAGGTAGTTGTTTTAGGGCGTGACTTTCACCAGATCCTTCCGGTCATTCCTAGAGGCAATAGAAATGCTATCATAGAAGCTTCTCTTGTTACATCTTACTTATGACCCATCTTGACAAAAAATTTCACTTGCTAACAAACATGCATGCCTCGTGTGATATGGTATTCTTAGACTTTTTACTACGCGCGGAAAGTGGTACTGAAGCAACAGATTCTCAAGAATACCTCTTTTGTGAAGTCACACCATCTGGATTTCCCCGTCATAAATTGGCCTTCAAAAAAATTGTCTAGTTATGCTAATTGGAAACATCAACCCATTTAATGGTCTTTGTAACATAACTCAGTTAATATGTCGTGAATTTGGCCATAATGTTATTGATGCTGATATTTTCACAAGCTAGTATACTAGAAAAAGATTATTTTTACCTAGAATCACTTTTGTTCTAGTGGAGAGTGAAAGAAATTCATACCCCTTCAAACATGTATAGTTTCCCATTCGTTTGTGTTCTGCAATGACTATAAAAAAATTCTCAAGGTTAAAGTTTGGATTTTGTATGGATTTATTTACCTGAGCCGATTTTCTCTCATGGTCAATTATACGTTACTGCATCTAGAGCTAAAAGATTTGCTTCCCTTAAGATTTTGATAAGGTTGATTCCAAATTCAATATTATTGTCTACATTTACAAAAAAAACATAGTTTATAGAGAAGTTTTTGACATTTTCTCAGCTCATAATTGCTTAATATAGTGAATTTGCAAACCAACTCTGTAAAATCCCAAATTTTTTAAATGATTTTAAAATTTCACGTGTAAATCTTTTGCGTATTTTCAATCAAGCATTGAAATGTTGACCCGTTTTATTGTGTAGCGGCCATGTGTGATTTTTGGTCAAATGGTAAAAAATGGTCAAATCAAATTTTACCGAGTGATAATTAAATTTCAAAAAAATATTTTGGTAAATTAATTTGATTAAAGAATTATTATTATTTTTATTTCTTTTTTTTTAAATTGTGTTAGTGTTTCTTCTACTAAACATTTTTAATTATATAATATATATTATTTTATTTTATTAAATAAAAGAAAAGTTAAACTTTTTAATTAAAAGAAAGAAGAATGAAGAAGCAGACTTCTTCTGCTTCTTCACGCGATGGACAGAGGGCGACAAAGAGGAGAGGAGAGATTCGACCATGAAGGTTTCCAAAATCCAACTGCAGATCCGTGTTCCCGTCGTCCATAGGAGTAACCTTTGTGAAGGTTGTTTTCGAAATTTTAAGTTTTTCCTGTCCGATTTTAGGTTTGAAATTCTAAAACTTTTGGCTTCAGATTCGAGCTTAAAAACTCGAATCCGAGGGACAATTCTGGTATATGTTACTAAAATAGACGTTTATGTAAGGTTATTTGTGGTTAGAAATCGAAATCGAATGAAAACAAAGTTTTTATAGTCGGCTGGCGACATCACTATTCACCGCCAGCGACATCACTGTTCACACAGGTGGGAGAATATTCCGGCAGTATATTTCAGTGACACTTTCATGCAGAATTCACCATTCATGCTGGAATTTACTATTCATGCCAGAATTTCTTATTCACCAGTTACTATTCATGTCGGCTGGAAATAGGCAATTTGTCCCGATTATATCTTGAGTTGTCCTGGTCCATTATTAGGGGATTGTTGAACCTTAGATGGTGGTGAACGTGTCGTTTTGACCATTATAAAGTCTTGGTTGGCCGTCGAAATTAAAAGGTCTCAATTGATTATTGTTGAATCTGGTCGAGACTGCGAGGTCCCGGTTGACCTTCATTTTATCTTGATGACTGTTAAGGTTGATTTTGGTTTAGGATATTTGTTGTATTCATGCATTGGTTTCTAGTTTGAACTCGTGGTTATCCTCAGAAACTGTTTTAGATTCTAGTCTTGTTTAAGACTTGTTTGTTATCCCTTGAGTGATTGTTGGGATTTTGATATCGACATTGTTATAGGTTTAGGAGATGTTATGATACAACCTTCACTTTCGATAGTGCTTGTTGTTGGTTAGTCGGTAAGAGTATCGTGGTCGCATATGAGATAGGGATTTTTATACTTTATGCATTGCATTGCATCACTTTCGACAGCACGTTTGTTTTTACGTATATGTACATATGTTTTCTCACATTTAATTTATCGTACATGGTATTCTGATATTTTGATTCTCTATATATTTTGTGGGTGAATCCTCTTGATGTTAAAATTTTATGTTGCGTGAAGGTTAATTGTTTGTACATTTTAATTGGGTAATAGGAGATTTTACAAATGTCTTTTGGTTTGAATCCCTAAAGTGCAAATAGGTAATAGGACAGTTGTATGTGCCGTGTCCTTGGGTTGCGAATCCCTAAACTTGATCAGGGTCTTTTTGCCTATTTGTGATCGCCTAAGTATCGCTTTTATTTAATTTTGTTATTAAATTATTGCTCATCATAATCTCTTTTATCTATTAGCCTTTTCTCTTCAGACTCATGAAGTATTGCTTTTGCCGACTTTCTGTGGTATGTATCGGATGAGTCCTTGAGTGACCATTCTTTTTCACTGATGACGTTTTCGTATGGAAAACGATGTTGGCATATTTTACAATATAGCTATTTATCTATACAGCAGATTTTGACGTAGCCACATCGAGGGCTATGGGCTAATTTAATAAACTAATGAAGAGTCTTTAGTTAAAATCCATGTACGGTAAAATGAGAAAAATGATATGTTTTTCAAAAGATATGAGAAAAACAGTTTTTATGTATTGCATTTAGTATCGATTTCCCTACGGAGCTTATCACTCACCCCTTCGACTATATTTTTCCCAGGTTATGGTGTAAGTTCGGTGCACTGGATTTGCACGGGTTGTTGTAGGACAATTCGGGTGTTCCCTAATGTATGTCCGTTGATATCCCTCGTTATTGGTACATTTGATATTTATTGATGTTGTTTGTTTTAAACTTCTACATAGTAACTTCCTTGTCTCGTTTTATACTATCTACTCATGTTGATCACTCTGTGGACCCAACCCATGTGATTTGGGTTTGCATTTAAATTGTCATGAAGTCTTCCGCATCGATTCTCATTAAGTCTTCCGCATTTCTTATACTTCCACATTTCTTTTATGCCTTAGGTTGAGTAACCGGGTTCTCTACGAGAATCGAGTCACCTGACCCGGCAGTTCTGTTAGGCCCCTATTTGGGTCGTGACAGAATTAAATGGTATCAAAGCATGGTTCCGTTATTCCTAGAAGTGATCACTTGATAAATTGATAGTGTCTACTATGCATGGAATTTTCCAATACCTAGTTAAGTCTTTGAATGAGTGAAAATAATGCTAAGAAAGCATCTGAGCGTTGTCTGTTGGATGATGACTCCTCTTTTTCTCTATACACAAGTGTTAGGTGTATCCCGTGGATCATTAAGTGAAATTGTTTGGGATTACGAGCTATGTACTCGCCTGGGTTCTTTCTCATGTGTGGGCCTGTGTTGTTTGAAATTCAGATCAAAAGTTTAGGTTTGTAATCCTTTTTGCTATGTCTCTTCGTGTGGGCCTGTATGGATCTAAGTTTAAATCTTTTGCCATTAATGTTGTTCAAAGCTTGTCTCTTTTTGGATTTATGAGCTTGTTCTGTTTTGTTTGAAACTCGTTAGTTTGAGTTGGGATTTTGGTTCACATTCCCTAAATTGATTTCGTGATATATTCGTTCTCTTGGTTCAGAGACTATTGGTTGAAGTCTCTATTTGGACCTTATTTATGTGCATTCCCGTGTTAATATAAACTTCTGTGTAAGTTGTGAGAAATACTTGGTTTGGAAACTATAGTCATTCAATGGATTTTAGAGACTGCAATGGAGGTTTCTTTGACCAAGACTTATTTTGTTCTCTCTTAGAATTTGAGTTGAAGTGATGGTCACCCATTCGATTCTATGACCGTTACATTTGTTATGCAAGTGGAATCTGATTGATAGGACAGTAATGCTTTTGGTTTGTTAGAATCCAAATGTCTGCCTTGGAATCATTCCCTATTTTTCATTTTGCCTTAAGATTCTTATGCTTGGATGTGTTGGAAGAACTTAGTGCTTCGTTCCTTGTGTCGGTCGTTTTGCTAGAAGACCATTCGATTTCAATGATAGCCTTATGTCATTTCTGTTGTTTCGATTCTAATGTCGGTTGTATCGGTAGTTTGTGAGAACTACGTGGATACTTGATGTTGTCGTTTCTCGTAAAAATAGCTTTTCGACGTTGTTGGTTTGGACTCGTTTTGGTCTATGTAAATTTTTCATGCTCTGAATTGTTCCTCTTCTAGGGTGGTGTAATTTTGAATCCACTTTGGTATAGGTGGTGTAGTTGAGTGGGTTATGCTCTTATCCTTGGTGAGCGTTACGTTTGTCTTGGTTGAGAAGTCTGACGGATATGAAAGTGGTGTTCCTAGTCAGGTGTATTCTGATTTGCTTGCCTTGAAACTGTTTTCTTGGCTTAATTATTGTATTTTGAGAATTCTGTGTCTTGGTATGTGGGGATCATAGTGGTTCGATCCTGCTCCTTGTTGTTTGTTCAAGGAGAATGTTGGTTTGGTTAGACCATGTTCTTTGTCTCTATTGTTCTTTTCTAATGTTGGGTGCATCAATGGGCTATGGAAAACCGTTGATACTAGGCATTGTAGTTTTTCATGTTGAGATTCTTGCGGCGTTTATGATTTTCAAGTCCTTCAAGTCAATGTTTATTTTCTATGTTCCTGGCTATTCCTTGGGTAGGACAGTGCGTTTTTGGAACCATTCCAGAATCTCTCGTGGAGAGGTGTTGTTGATCCTAAGTTGGTAAGATCTCTATTTTGTTGGATAGTGGAATGTTGTATTTTTTTTCTTGGGATTCCACGTTGTGTTAGTCACTTTCTTCTTATGAGTAGTGCAGATAGTCTTTGGAGTGGAAGTTAAGTGGCAATTTCTGCTGGTCAGCTGAGTGGTGTTATTGTTGGATAAGGTTTCATGTTTTTGGTTGACTAGAAATGTGGGTTGCACTTCCCAATGGATTATAGGAGTGTCCCTTGACCAAAAAATCTTATTTTTGTGACTTACTTTCGACCCCTATGTTGATCTTGTTCATGTTGTATGGAAGGTCTCTGTTTCAAATTTGGAAAATTTGAGATCCTAGATGTGGGAGTTGTTTTATGCCAGAGTGGTTTGCGTGTTGGCAACCTCGTGCTTTGCTCTTCGTTTCATGCGTTTTCAATGTTGTGACAGGTGATGTTGTCTCTTTTGGCTCTATTTTGTTGTCTGTTAGAGCCTATTACTTCTCCAGATCGGGCTTGTGTATTTTCCCTAGAGGAGTGGTTTCTTGACTGTAAGATTGGCCTTTTCGCTTGTCCTTGTAGTTTTGGATAGTTGTTCTGATGTTACTGGTCATTGTGTCGTTGGAATATCTTTTGGAGTTAGCTTTGCGTTCCTGTTCTAGAATTGGGCACTTTGCGTTTTCAGTCTTAACCTTTGGTTTGACAATTGTCTGGTTGCTGTTGTTGTTCATGTTGTTGTTTAGATGTTGAGGTTTGCTAGTCCATCGGTGTTTTGGTGTGGGTTCCTATTCGAGTTAGTTGTTTCTCTTTCTGGTAATACCTTTGGATTTGACTAAGGTTTGTTTCTTCCAAGGTCTTGGCTAAATTCTCTAGAATTGCGTGCTCGGTAGCAGTAGATGTCTAGAGCTGTTCTAGAATTCACGAATTTCTGAACCCGTTTGTTGTTATGTCCATATTAGGGACCCTATCTTATTCAACTCGTTGTTGTCTATGTGGGAAATGACGCATGTCAAGTTCATAGTATATATATTGGTTCGGATACTATTGGTGTCTTAGTGTTGGTGGTTGTGTGGACAACAGTTCGTGACATGTGTTGCATTAGATAGTCTGCTTTAAGGTGTCAAAGAATGGATTTTGGAAGTTTTCTAACGTGTCATGGCATAGTGGTTACCTATAAATCCCAAGATTTGGTTTTCATTGGATAAGACTTGGTTTTCATTGGATATTCAATTGCCTAACTTTGCTTTGGTTTTGATGCAAAGTCATATTCCTTGTTTCGATAGGAGTCATTTACTTGTAGCAAATCTCAAAAAAAAAAAAAAAAAAAAAACTTCCTCTCTTGTTGGGTTTTGTGCTTAGACAGCATGAAGCTGGAGAGTATTGTGTAGTTGCAATCTCAATTGGAAGTATTGCTCAAGCGTGGAAAGCGTTTTGACGGACACACTAAACCTAGGTCCAATCGATGTATCTTCGTTTTTCCAATTCCTGACGTGTTTTTGGTTGAGAAATTCGTTAAGTGACATCTTGGGTATCACGAAGACTCTACGTCAGTTTGTTGTTGTGTGAGCCGTTGTAGCCAGTTAAACACCATAGTTTGCTTTCCATCGATCATTTCATTAGAGATCGTTTCATCTATCGATCGATCAGGTTATCCTTTTTGTTTTGTTCGAGTAACATTTCCCTTACTTTGTTGGTTTGTCGGTTCATCGTAAACTTTATGCGCTTCGCGATAGTTCCTTTCGGTATCGATTTTAAACATGTTCTTGGATAAATCATGTTTTAGGTTTGAGGAAGCCCTAGACGTAGGCAAATGTATTCTTCTATGGAGATTTACTTGGTTCGTGTGATTTGGGAATCACACTGAATAGAGAGTTTCGTAGAATTTGTGTTTTGGTTTTATTTTAAATTTCGGGACGAAATTTCTTTTAAGGAGGTTAAGATGTAAAATCCTAGATTTTTTAAATGATTTTAAAATTCCACGTGTAAATTTTTCGCGTATTTTCGATCAAGTATTGAAATGTTGACCCGTTTTGTCGCGTAGCGGCCACGTGTGATTTTTGGTCAAATGGTCAAAAACAATCAAATTAAATTTTACCGAGTGGTAATTAAATTTCAGAAAAAAATTTTGATTAATTAATTTGATTAAAAAATTATTATTATTATTATTTTTTTAATTTTGTTAGTGTTTCCTCAACTAAATATTTTTAATTATATAATATATATTATATTATTTTATTAAATAAAAGAAAAATTAAAGTTTTTAATTAAAAGAAGCAGAAGAAGTTCTTCACGTGATAGACAGAGGCCGATGGACAGGATAGGAGAGATCTGACCGTGAAAGTTTCCAAAATCCGATTGCATATCTGTGTTCCCGTCGTCCATAGGAGTAACCATTGTGAATGTAGTTTTCGAAATTTTAAGTTTTTTCCGTCCGATTTTAGGCTTGAAATTCTAAAACTTTTGGCTTCGGATTTGAGCTTAAAAACTCGAATCCGATGGACAATTCTGGTATATATTGATAAAATAGACGTTTATGTAAGGTTTTATTTGTGATTAGAAATCGAAATCGGATGAAAACAAAGAGTTTTTATGGTCAGCCGGCGATGTCACTGTTCACCACCGGCGATGTCACTGCTCACGCTGGTGGGAGAATATTCTGGCAGTATATTTCAGTGACACTATTCATGCATAATTCACTATTCATGCCAGAATTTACTATTCATGCCGAAATTCCCTATTCATCGGTTACTATTCATATATGCCGGAAATGGGCAATTTGTTCCGATTATGTCTTGAGTTGTCCTAATCGATTATTAGGCGATTGTTGAGCCTTAGATGGTGGTGAACGTGTCGTTTTGACCATTATAAAGTCTTGGTTGGCCGTCGAAATTAAAAGGTCTCAATTGATTATTGTTGAATCTGGTCGAGACTGCGAGGTCCCGGTTGACCTTCGTTTTATCTCGATGAAGGTTAAGGTTGATTCTGGTTTAGGATATTTGTTGTATTCATGCATTGGTTTCTAGTTTGGACTCGTGGTTATCCTTAGAAACTGTTTTAGATTATAGTCTTATTTAAGACTTGTTTGTTATCCCTTGAGTGATTGTTGGGATTTTGATATCGACATTGTTATAGGTTTAGGAGATGTTATTATACAACTTTCACTTTCGATAGTGCTTGTTGTTGGTTAGTCGGTAAGAGTATCGGGTCGCCTATGAGATAGGAATTTTTATACTTTATGCATTGCATTTCATCATGGTTTTCAAACTATTATTTTTGTGGGTTGCCACATATGAAAATCTAACGGGGACTGTTCGACAGTACGTTTGTTTTTACGTATATGTACATATGTTTTCTCACATTTAATTTATCGTACATGGTATTCTGATATTTTGATTCTCTATATATTTTGTGGGTAAATCCTTTTCATGTTAAAATTTTTCGTTGCGTGAAAGTTAATTGTTTGTACTTTTTCATTGAGTAATAGGAGATTTTTCAAATGTCTTTTGGTTCGAATCCCTAAAGTGCAAATAGGTAATAGGACAGCTGTATGTGCCGTGTCCTTGGGTTGCGAATCCCTAAACTTGATCAGGGTCTTTTTGGCTATTTGCATTCGCCCGAGTATCGCCTTTATTTAATTTTGTTATTTAAATTATTGCTCATCAGAATCTCTTTTATCTATTAGTCTTTTCTCTTCAGACTCATGAAGTGTTGCTTTTGCCGCCTTTCTGTGGGATGTATCCGATGAGTTCTTTAGTGACCATTCTTTTTCACTGATGACGTTTTCGTATGGAAAACGATATTGGCATATTTTACAATATAGTTGTTTATGTATACAGCAGATTTTGACGTAGCCACATCGAGGGTCATGGGCTAATTAAATAAAATGATGAACAGTTTTTAGTTAAAAATCCATGTACGGTAAAATGAGAAAAATGAAATGTTTTTCAAAATATATGAGAAAAACAGTTTTTATGTGTTGCATTTAGTATCGATTTCCCTACTGAGCTTGTCACTCACCCCTTAGATTATATTTTTCCTAAGTTTGGGTGTAAGTTTGGTGCACTAGATTTGCACGTGTTGTTGTAGGACAATTTAGGTGTTCCTTAATGGATGTTCGTTGATATCCCTCCTTATTGATACATTTGAGATTTATTGATGTTGTTTGTTTTAAACTTCTGCACAATAACATCATTGTCTCGTTTTATACTATCTACTCATATTGATCACTCTGTAGACCCAATCTATGTGATTTGGGTTTGAGTTTAAATTCTCATTAAGTCTTCCGCATTGATTCTCATTAAGTCTTTCGCATTTCTTATACTTCCGCATTTCTTTTATGCCTTAGACCGAGTAACCAGATTCTCTACGAGAATCGAGTCATTTGACTAGACGATTCTGTTAGGCCCTTATTTAGGTCGTGACAAACTCCCTTTACGTAGCTTTTAACTTTTGTGTTTTTTCCTTTCATACATTATTATATGTAATTTGTTGTAAGTAGAGTTTTGGGTAATTTATTTAATTTGACTACGGTCTAATCAATACTTTTACATGTTTAGATTTTAAATATTTTAATACAATTACACACTTCGTATTACATCTACAATCTTAATTGCTTATGATATTCATTTATTCTTCACAACACATGTGTGCGTGAGCTTCGTACAAATACTTTTAGTTTATGTATATGCAGGAACAACAACCATGAAAAAGGTGATGGTTAATTTATTATCACTTTCAACGAACACAGTCTTTCCTATTGATTCTATTAAATTCATAAAAAAATCTGAATCCAAACTTTTTTTATGTTATCAGAGACGTGCACCTACATCGCACACGTAGTTGCCTAGTCAATTATTAATTGTCAGAAAATAATGAAGATGGGTGTACCTTAATTGGTAGTCAATTACATGTTTTTTGGTTAAGCCCCGAGTGTTTTTATATATCGTTCAATGATCAATTACCTGATTTATTGATCATTTGTGTAGTTTCTTCCCTTTGAATTTGTTTGGTTTAGTTTGATTTAAATGTATAATTGTTGATTTGGTTTAATTTGTTTTGTGCATTTTCCCCCCAAAATAATCAATTTGATTAGAAGAATATATTTGAAACTAAGAACACTTGTAGCACCTTACATAAATGGTAATGTTAATTGTGAGCTTTGAATTGTTTATAATATAACGTAGCTATTTTGTTAATGAATGGATTATACCTTAGAGTGTCATATTAAAACATAAAATAACAGTGTACATCGAACATTACTATTATTTAAGAGATTTCCCATGAAATAAAGTTTGAGTAAAGTTAGATTTATCATATAATTTTATACTTCAATTTTACCTTCAGACATGATATTTACGTGTCACTAATTAATTTGTATAATAATTAAAATAAATATAAATAATTAAAATAAGATATTAATTACACTAAGTAATGTGCATCACATTAAGAGCTAATAATAAAGTGTACAATTCGATGGTATAGATAGCATTGCCTATAAAATTTTGGTAACATTTTATTATAATGTCTATATAACTCTTGATCAAACAATTACATCCAATTCTATCAAGGTAGTGTGACCCACACTCCTATTAGGGAAAGACGTTTAAGAGGAAGCAAAACTGTATAATTTTACATGGCTTAACAGAATTGAAAGACAATGATTCATAAATAAGATATAATTTTCATCTAATACAAAATCTTTTCAGATAGAGCTAAGATCAGACGAGCTTAATCAGAAGGATAGGTGCAACTTCTTAAAATTTTGTTTTCTTCTAAATCTTCCCAAGAAGAGGATTAGTTAGAGCTCTAATTAGAAACTAATGGTAGGTCAAAATGGAGGTGGAGGTATTGATGATTGACCAGTTTCAAGAGTTGAATGATTTTCTAATCTTGACCAAAAATCACTTGTTAAGGTTCAGTGTGACTTAGATTCTAATTGGGCCAAGCCGGTTTGGCCCCAAATTAGAGGTTTCTTATTTTCATTATGATTAATGTTTCCTATTTCAATATTACTAAGATTCCCAGTTAATGTTATAAATATAAGTTTGGGTTGCAAAACTCATTGTACCGATTTCATTAGTGATTTCTCTCATCTGCTCGTGGTTTTTTACCCGTCTTGGGTTTTCCATGTAAATCTCGGTGTCCATTATTTTCTATTTCTCTTTTCCAATTCTCGTTCGTCTTTTCAACAATTGGTATCATAGCGTAGTTGAAGGTTTCTGAAAATCGTGGTTTTCAATTTTTTGGAGGTATCGAGCAATTTGGTGTTTGGAAAAAAAGAAATTGAAAAAAAGGGTATTTTTCTTTGGTTTTTCATTTGCCCGACTCTTCTTCAAAGAGTCCTGCCTGAATTTCTTCTTCTTTAGAAGAAGTGTGCTGCCCACAATCTGCTTCTCCATCTTCAATGAAACGAGAGCTACCCGAGGAGTTCTCCAGTAAGAACAGTAGCGAAGAACTAGTGTCGTGCCACTATCCATCAATGATTAGAACAGCTACAGTCGGCTGAAGACTGTGAAGACAAAAATGAGGAACCCATCGTCGTTTGTCCGTCTTTGCCATTTGCCAAAAGAAATTCGTCCAGCTGTTTGATTCTTCGAACACAGGAGGGCTATCCATCAATCCCCTATCGTCAGCCATCAATTTGAACAACTCATTGTTGATCCGATTGAAGCCTGCAAACAATTTGGTGAATTTTGACCGATTGTTGAGTTTGCATTTTTTCAAATATTGGTGAATTTTTGGGATATTGCAGGGCTATGAATATTTTGGAAATTGCGTATTTTTGGAGAAATTCTTGAATTTTGAGAGATGACTTTGATGAGGTATGATATTCCGATATTGGATCGGAATACGAGGTTTCTGTTATGGTAGGTAAAGATGCAGGATGTTCTTGTTCATATGGAATTGGATGATACATTACTGGGGTTCGATAAAATGCTAGCATCTTGGATCGATGAGGAGAAATACCTGAGAGACAGAAAAGTGTTATCATTGATTCATCTTCATTTATCAAATGCAATTTTGGAGGATGTGTTGAAGGCGAAATCTGCTGCTGAAACATTGTCAAAATTGAAAGAATTGTGCATGCATAAAACCCTTACGAGTAAGCTGCATTTGAAGCAGCGGTTATATTTTCATCATATGAAATAAGGAACATCGATCGAAAAACACTTGGCTGCATTTAAAGAAATCGTTTCAGATTTGGAAACTATGGAATGTAAATATGATGAGGAGGATCTGGGTTTGATTTTGTTATGTTCACTGCCTGCGTCGTACAATATTTTCCGAGATACTATTCTTTACAGTCTTGACACGTTAACTCTGAAAGAAGTCTATGACATTTTTCTTTCAAAAGAAAGGATGAAACACCTTGTAGTTGCATCTGGAACGCAAAGAGAGGGACTAGTTACTTGAGGTAGAACATCTAAAAGGTTCGATAAAGGGAACAGTAACAGAAATGGTTCAAAAGGTAGATCAAAGTCTAGAAACAAAAACAAAATTTGTTTTTTCTATTAGAAAAAGAGCATATAAAATCTAAGTGTTATAAATTGCAAAATAAAATAAAAGAGGAAGCTGATCAGAAAGGAAAATAACCAATGAAGTCTGGTGAAACAGTTGTCGCAGAAGAAAACGATTATGAATTAGAAGGAGATCTTCTAGTAGTGTCTAACGGAAACTCAAAGTCATTCGAGGAGTGGATTATGGATTCAACCTACACGTTTCATGTGTGTCTCAATCGAGATTGGTTTTCAACATATGAGCCTATGTTAAAAGGTGTCTTCTTCATGAGAAATAATGCATCTTGCAAGATAGTAGGAATTGGTTCGATCATAATTAAAATGTATGATGGAGTTGTCATAACATTTAATGATGTGCGACATGTTCCTGATTTGAAGAGAAATTTGATCTCATTAAGTACTCTTGATTTGCAAGGGTACAGGTACACCGGTGAAGGTAGAGTTTTAAAGATCAGTCGTGATTTTCTTATTATGATGAAAGAGCAAAGAAAGTCTGAAAATTTATATGCTCTACAGGGATCTACAATTGTTGGAGATGTTGCAGTTAGTACTTCATTGTCAGATGAAAATCTTACCAGATTATGGCATATGCATTTGGGGCATATGAGTGAAAATGGAATGAATGAGTTGAGTAAAAGAGGACTTTTGAATGGTCAGAGCAAAATAAATTACAGTTTTGTGAACATTGTGTTTTTTGAAAAATAGAAGAGAGTCAGATTCACTCCGGCCACTCATAGTACAAAAGAAATATTAGATTATATCCTCTCAAATCTCTAGAGCCAGCACCGGTGCCTTCCAAGGGAGACGCACATTATATGCTAACTATGATTGATGATTTTTTCAGAAGAAATTAGGTGTTCTTTCTAAAGAAGAAAAGTGATGTATTCTCTACCCTCAATGAGTGGAACACTTTAATTGAAAAGCAGACTGAAAAGCAGGTAAAACATCTACGCACCGATAATGGGTTAGAGTTTTGTTCGGAAGAGTTCAACTCTTTCTGCAAGTTAGAAGGAATTATGAGGCATCCGACAGTCTTGGGTACTCCACAGCAAAATAGAGGAGCAGAGCGAATGAATAGAACTTTAATGGAGAAGGTTCGATGTATGCTTTCAGGTTCTGGTTTACCTAAGTCTTTTTGGATTGAAGCTAATACTACTGCTTGTTATATTGTGAATCATTCTCCAGAAAATGCTCTTGATAAGAAAGTTGTTGAAGACGTTTGGTCTGGTACTCCTGTTGATTATTCAATTTTGAGAGGGTTTGGTTGCCCTGTGTATACTCATGTTGATAAAGGCAAGTTAGAACCTAGATCACTGAAGTATATATTCCTTGGATACAAGTCTGTTGTCAAGGGATATAAATTATGGTGTCCTGAATCCAAGAAATTCAGATTTAACAGAGATGTGGTATTTGATGAAGCTGTTATGCTTGGTAATTCACCTTCTAAAGGCTTGACGGATAAGACTAATCATCTATCTAGTAGCGAGGTTGAAGTCGAAATTCGATCAAGGTCAACATCAAAGTCTTTAGATCAGAACAGCTCAGATAATCAGGGTGATATCATTTTCGATCAATCACCACTATTAGCTTCACCACAATATTTCATTGCCAAGAATAGACCAAGATAACAGATTAAACCTCCACAGAAATATGGTGAAGCAGATTTAGTTGCTTATGCTTTTAGTGTAGCTGAAAGCATAGATTCCAGTGAAGAACCGTCTACTTATTCAGAGGTAGTGAGTTCAGAAAATTCCTGGAAATAGATGATCGCCATGAAGGAGGAAATGAAATCTCTTTAGAAGAATGACACATTGGATTTAGTCAAATTGCCAAAAGAAAATAAAGTTGTTTGATGCAAATAAGTGTTCAAGAAAAAGGAAGGTACACCAGGTGTTGAAGAAGACATGTACAAAGCACGTCTGGTTGCTAAGGGGTACAATCAGATTTCAAGTGTAGACTTCAGTGATGTGTTTTCTCCAATGGTTAAGCACAGTTCGATTAGAACTTTGCTAGGTATTGTGGCTATACACGACTTTAAGTTTGAGCAGTTAGATGTGAAAACTGTATTTTTACATAGAAAACTTGAGGAGAATATCTATATGCAGCAACCTGAAGGCTTATTGTCTCGAGAAAAGAAAACTATGTTTGTTGTTTGAAGAAGTCCCTTTATGGTTTGAAATAGTCGTCTAGACAATGGTATAAGAGGTTCGATTCATTCATGTTTGCTCAAGCTTTCAAAAAGAGTAATTATGATAGTTGTGTCTACATAAAGAATAGTAAGAATGAGTCAGTGGTTTATCTGCTCTTATACGTTGATGACATGTTAATAGCAGTTAAAGATATAGAAGAAATCAAAAGGATCAAAGTACAATTGAGTAAAGAATTTGAGATGAAATATTTGGGAACAGCCAAAAAGATACTTGGTATGGAGATACAGCGAGATAGAAAATCTTGGAATTGTACCTAAGTCAAAGGGGGTACATTCAGAAAGTTTTCTGCAGGTTTAACATGAATAAGTCCAAACCAGTTGGTTCTCATTTAACAGCTCATTTTAAACTTTCATCTGACTTATGTTCGCAATCAGATGATGAAATTAATTATATGTCACGAGTTTCGTATTCTAGGGTAGTGAAACCCCTCATGTATGCTATAGTTTGAACGCGTCAAAATTTATCTTACGCAGTCAGTGCATTTAGTAGGTACGTGAAAAATCTGGGAAAGGAACACTAGAAAGCTATTTAGTGGATTCTTAGGTATTTGTGTAGAACTAGTGATGTCTATCTTCAATTTGGAAGAACTAAAGATCTTGTCATTGGATATGTTGATTCTGATTATGCGGAGGACCTTGATAAAATGAGATTTCTTACCAGATATATTTTTACAGTTGGGGGTTGCACTATCAGTTGGAGAGCTACCTTGTAGGAAATTGTTGCATTGTCTACTACAGAGGCAGAATATATGGCTATTACAAAGGCTTATAAAGAAGCTATAGGGTTAAAAGGTTTGTTTGGTGAGCTTAGCGAAGACTTGCAGATTGCCATAGTGTTTTGCGACAGTCAAAGTGCTATCTTTCTTACTAAAGATCATATGTTTCATGAGAGGATGAAGCACATCGATATTTGTTATCATTTTATTCGTGAAGTGGTTGCTTGTGGTGATTTTGATGTAAGTAAAATCAGTACTCATGATAATCCTACTAATATGATGACCAAGACTTTGCCCACACCCAAGTTCAAGCATTGTTAGAGCTTGGTTGATATTAATTGCTGATTTTGCTATCAGGGCTATTGTGGAAGAGGAAGTTTTCTGAAGTTTTGAAAATATATTTATATAGTGAAATTTATGTCAAGGTGGAGATTGTTAAGATTCGGTGTGACCCTGATTCTAATTGGGTCAGGCTGGTTTAGGCCCACATTAGAGGTTTCCTATTTGCAATATGATTAGGGTTTCCTATTTCAATATGACTAGAATCTCTAGTTTATGCTATAAATATAAGCTTAGGTCGCAAAACTTGTTGCACAAATTTCATTAGTGATTTCTCTTCTCTGCCCGTGATTTTTTACCCGTATTGAGTTTTCCACGTAAATCTCGATGTCCGTTATTTATTCTCGTTTGTATTTTCAACATCACTATATATCTAAAACTTTCGAATTTGTGTGACCAAAGACCAATGATTTCCAATTTATAATGTTGAAAGTTTTTTAGTTTTGAATTTTCTCAAATAACATCTTTCCTTTAAGGAAGTTGTCAAGAAATCGAATTTCTTCACAAACTTTATCAACCTTTTTGTCTTCCAATTGCAACATTTACTTCTTGTTTCTTTCTATCCTTCAATCCTAATAAGAAAGATGTAGCCGTTGATAATAGTTTTAGTCCTTAATTAAATGACAAAAATCAATAGATAAAGTGATATTTTGACTTTTCAAACATCTATGACCAATACAAATTCATTATTTACAGTGTTCTTTATAAAAAAAAAAAAGGAAAAATAACAAATCAACTATCGTACTATGTGATCAATGAGAAGTTAACCACTAAAGTATTTTTGCTAACAACTTAACCACTAAACTATGATAAATAGAAGGAGCAAACACTGCAGTTACTTTTTCTGTTAAAAAGCATTGTCGTTCCGTGATGGATCATTACATTTTCCGCCACGGAACATTATATTTCGAAACAAAATGATTATAGTTTGTTGTTCAGCGGCGGAACGTTACAATTTTATCTACGAAAGAATAATTTTTCATCGTAGAAAGACATCTTTTCGCAACGGAACGCCATAAAGGAAATAAGAAAATTTTTTTATTCCCTTATAGGAAAATTTTTTTTCTTTATTTTCTTCTTTCCGAAGAGAGAAAGAAGGAAAATTTCCTTCTTTCCTATGGAGAAAAAGAAGGAATTCTCTAGATTTTCCTTCTTTCCTCTCATTCTTTTCTCCAAGGGAAAGAATGAAATTCTTTCTTTTCTCCTATTTCCTTCTTTTCGGGAAAAGAAAGAAAATTTTTTCTCCAGCAGAAAAGAAGGAAAGTCTTTCTTTTCTCCTTTTTCCTTCTTTTTGCTAGGGGAAAGAAAGAAAATTTCTTTCAAATTTTCTTTTCTCCAAGAGAAAATAAGTAATGAAAATTTCCTTCTTTCTTATTAGAGAAAAGATTGAAATTTTCATTTTTCCCCCCGGAGAAAAGAAGGGAGAAAAGAATGAAATTTTCATTCATTCTTTTAATTTTTTTCTTTTCTCCAGGGGCAAGAAAGAAATTAATTTTTATAATTAAATATTTCAATGTTTGAAAGGAATGATTTGACAAAACAAGATTTCAAAGTTCATACTTTAGTAATAAGAATAAAAAGTAATGTATAAGGGTAAACTCTAATTTTAGACTTTAATATTATATTATGATACATAATTTATTTCTTGGTAGAGTAATTATGATAGATTATAATGTGAGAGTGTAAAATTAGAGTATAGATGAAGAACTATACTATAATAAACTATAAAAATATAATCATTAATATATTTTCTAATCAGGATATCTTTAGTCAAATTTAATTATTATTGTTACTAAAAAGTCTTCAGTCTTTCTAGTACCATATTATTTTTTTAGACTAAAGTCTGCACGGTTTTTGTTATTAGGGTTAGCCCAAAACGTGTTTTACTAAGTATTGAAGAGAACTCTATTTATAAACTATGCATTTTTTTATTCTTTCAAGCAATGTGGGATTGTGCACCCCCACTGGTATGGGTCGAACCTTTACTTGAGTCATATTTGCCTTCATAAGGCGGACTATTATAATCTCTACCTCTTGGGTGACCGACATCCTTGTCGGCCATACTTTTAGTTAGGTTTTGACTTTAATACCATTTATAACGTCTTTAGTCCTCATAGTACAATATTGTTCACTTTTGATTGAAGCCCGTACGATTTTTGTTCTTGAAGGTATTAACCAAAAACACGTTGTGCTAGGTAGGGAAAAAAACATTACTTATAAATCATACATTTTCTACTTTTCAAAGTGATGTGAGATTGTGAACCCCCACTAGTATGGGTCGAACCCTCACTTGGGCCATCTTTATATTTACAGGTCGGGCTGCTATAGTTATGGTTAGAGTAATATTATATTTATTTTCTAATTTTATAGTTTAATATTATATTTTAACGTGTAGCTGGATAGTGTTTTTATCTCTCTATTTGTGGTCTATTTTTATGCTAACAAATAGAAGCTGTATCAAAGAGAAAACAGATTTAATTTTATTATTCAAAGAACAAAGTCTTCGAATAGGCATACAACCAACGTCAAAAACATGAAAATAGCAACATGCGGAAATGGTTTCTATAAACTTTGTAATGACCACATCTCCTAATGAATAGGTGAAATGAATAAAAATAATATCAAATGAACCAAAAGGTTTATTCAACATTTGGTTAGTGTAATAAGCGTTTTATTTTAATTATTTATATTTTAATTATTAGATTAATTAAGAAATGATAAATAAATATTAGGAGGTACAATTAAGATTAAAATTAGAAGATAAAACTATTAAATAAACTAAAAAGGTCTACTATGATTTTGCATTAATTAATATAAAATTAGTTAATAACATAGATAGAGGATATACTATCATTAAAAATAGTTGCACCTAGAAAGAAAAACGGAAGGGAAAATGATAAAATAACTATTATTTTTTATTGTTTGAGACAAACTAATTATTATTATTTTTCACTAACAAATTAACTACTGAATTATGAAAAAAAGATGTCGTCAACATTGTTATTATGTTTGCCGTTAAAATTGATAATGTCGCGCTGCGACGGTTCGCATATAAACCGTTGCAGCTCCATAGTTTTAAAAAAAACACACGATAATTTGGATAGCCCGCTGCGGTGTCATACTAAACCGTCGTGGTGCCGATAAATCGCTGCGGTGTCATATGACACCGCGGCGGGCCATAAGACACCGCGGCGGGCCATAAAAAATGTCGTGTGGTTTTTTTTAAAACTATGGAGCCACGGCGGTTTGTGTGCCACGGTGGTTTGTATGCGAACTGCCATGGCTTCATAGTTTTAAAAAAATTACACTACAATTTCACGGTCCGTCGATTAAACCGCAACGGTGTGACAATAAACCCTGGCAATTTCAAATCAAACTGCTGCGGTTTATTGTCACACTGCGGTGGCTTCATATGAAACTGCTGCTGTTTATTGTCACACAGCTGCCACTTCAAATGAAACCGCCGTGGTTTATTGTCACACCACCGCACTTCAACTATAAACCACAACGGATTCATACGTGCTTCATTCAACAATTTAAGAAACATGTGCATAAATAAGCTAAACAGATTCAAGCAAATTGAAATTTGGTTGATCAAAAAGTGAAATGTTGGCTCGGGAAATGTTGCTAATTTTACAGTTTCATAATAATCAATTTTTGTTTCATCATCAACAACCAAATTATCAATTCCATTACAAACATATCATGTACATGTGTATCACAACTGCAAACCAATTTACTAATTCTATTACAACCATATCGTATATATGTTCATGACAAACAAAAACGAAATTCTGTTACAACCATATAATGTATATGTGCTCTAAGAATTGGTGTCTTGTAACCACATCAAGCATTTGTATTGTTTCCTAAGGAACATCCAGAAACTGTTAGAGATGATCCTTGCATATTTGCTCACTCAAACATATTGGATGGACTCGCTGTGATGCAAAATTGATGCTCCGCTTGCTACCCGTTTGGCAGAGGCATGACAGCTTTCTATCTTTCTCGAGCAAGTGTGAACGTCGTTGTGGCACTTAATTTGAAACTTCATTTCACCTAGCAAGCATCTTTCAACTGATGCTTCGACAAGTTGACTACGAACCACAAAGTCATCGAAGAGGCTGGAAGTGGAAGCAATGTTGGAGTAGAGTTCAACGGTGATGTTTTGAGAGTTAAGCACTAGGGTTTCCCTAGCGAGGAAAATGAAAGTTTTCGTCTTTGATTTTTGGAGATGCTAGGTTTTGACCATTGTCGTACAGTTATAGTGTTCCAAGTGCTTTGAGGCACTCTATTGTATGTGACCGGCTCAGAGCACTCGAAGTCTTGTAACTGTCTGACAATGGCCGAAACCTAGCCTCCCAAAACATCGAAGACGAACACTTTCTTCTTGCTCGCAATTGTAGTACTTAACCCTCAGAATATCACCATTGAGCTGTACTCTAAAATTGCTTCCACTTTTAGCGTTGCCGAGGATTCTGTGGTTCGCGGTAAACTCGTCTAACCTTACATGTGATTTTTATATACTAGGGCTCTGGGAACATAGAATGAGGCACGTTGAACTGCTGCGGCGTCATATGAAGTCGCCGCGGTTTATAGTCAAACCACGGCGGCTTCATATAACACCGCAATGGTTTATCCTCACACCGCGGCTCCATAGTTTTAAAAAAACCACACGACATTTTTTATGGCCCGCCGCGGTGTCAAATGCCACCGTAGTGTCATATGACACCGCAGCGGTTTATTGGCACACCGCGGCAGTTTATTATGACACCGCGGCAGACCATCCAAATTGTCATATGATTTTTTTAAAATTATGGAGCCCCGGCGGTTTGTATGAGAACCAACGTGCGCGACATTATCGCTTTTAATGGCAAACGTGACAACGATGTTAGCGGTGTAATTTTTTCACAGTTCAGTGGTTAATTTGTTAACAAAATAGGATGATGTTTGGTTTGTCACAAACAATAAAGGATGATGGTTGTTTTGTCGTTTTCCCGAAAAAGAATCTTATTGAGGATGAGGCACAAATAAAGAAAATGGTAATGAACAAAATAAACCTTTGAACTATGCGATCAGTAACAGTTCAAACTTTTAACTAATTTTGCTAATAAATAAAACTCTGAACTATGAAAAATGAACGAGGCAAATCTCGTAATCACATTTTCTATTAAAAAATGTCTCCCAACGCAGATGTCCGTCCTAAAATAGCAAACATCCACTTCCTAGGAAGGACTTCCTTCTTATTAACATTCACAAATTAACTGATGTCCTTCTTAAGGAGCGGGCGTTCATTATTTTTAGTACAAACATCTACGTCTATGTAAATGCAAAGACAC
This sequence comes from Begonia loranthoides, assembly GCA_022433065.1. Classification (NCBI taxonomy): domain Eukaryota; kingdom Viridiplantae; phylum Streptophyta; class Magnoliopsida; order Cucurbitales; family Begoniaceae; genus Begonia; species Begonia loranthoides. Next base: position 8,250,851 of record CM039477.1, on the reverse strand, counting down.
GGGCATCCTTCCTATTAGCATTTGCAGATTAACAGATGTCTGGCATTTTAATACAAACATCCTCATCTAGGTAAATGTGAACACGTAGACGTCCATCATATAAGTACGTTCGTCCGCCTTTATGTAAATGGGTATACACAGAGGTTCTTCCTATCAACGAACTTCCTTTTTAGGGAGCAGACGTTCTCCAACACCATATAACGTTCTAGGATTAGCCTTGGACGTCCTCTAACGCCATATGATGTCCAATTATTAGCCTTGAATGTTCTCCAACGCCGAGGGACATTCAAAGATTAGTCTATGACGTCATTTAATGTCATATGACATCTAAAAATCAGCTTTAGAAGTCTTCTAACGCCAAGAAACGTCCAAGGATTAGTTTTGGACATCCTCCAACGCAAATGTATGTTTGTTAACAAAAAACGTGACTAAGAGATTTGCCTCATTCATTTAACATAATTTTAAGTTTTATTTATTTAGTAAAATTAGTTTAGGGTTTATAATTCAATTTTTTTCTTATTAATTATTCTAGAGAAAGTAGTACATACGGGTGAGTGAAAAAGAAGAACACTAAGCAACATAGAGCTTTGTGCCTATGAGGGCAAATATAAAATGGATAATAATAATAATAAAAAATCAACCTGAATCATTAGTTGATCAGGCAATACTGTGTCCATTGACATTGACATAAATATAATCTTTCGAAAACAGGCTTGTTGGGAGGGTTTTTGAAAAAGGCTTGAAGCTAATAGAGAGATTCTTCTTAAGCTAATATTGTTATTTTTGGAAAAAAATGTCGCAATGAATCATAAACCTTCCAAAAAAAAAAATTAAATGATCAGTCAATTTTAATTAAATGATATTGAAATTATTAGGTATTATTTTATTCTTTTCAATATCAGGCATTATTTTCAATTTTCCTGGCTAGGATTTGGCTAAAATATAATGAACTTGGATATATAAAATTAAGTATTGAATTCCCTCCAATGAAAGAAGGGTTTCCATTTCTTAGTGTCAAAATTGAACAAAATATAATTTAATTGATTTTCTTATTGTTCCAAATTTTACCATTAAAATTTTTATGTTTATATTTAATAGCGTTTTGGCGAAGCTAGCTATCTTGCTAGCTTAATGACAGAAAAGTTATGTTTGAGATTGGCTTTAATTTTCCATTGCATAAATTAAGAAATATAACAGAATAATAAATTAATTAAAAATTCAACAAATAAAGAAGGAAAGTTAGAAGGATTGTGTATATGTTGGGCTTTGGCCCGACACGTCGAAGGTTTCTGCCCGAGCTGCCCGGAGCCTTTGGCGGGAAACGAAAAACTAGAGGTTGGCGCCAAATCCACTTTTAGCCCGCGAAACCGGGCTATGGAGGCTGTCTTTCCTTCTTTTGTTTGTTAATCATTAAAAATCAACATTTTGGAATAATTATTTGAAATTACTAAACTGTACAAATAAATATCACAAGATACTAATGAATCTTGACTGCCCCCACTACAGAAAAACAGTGAAATGGAGGGACAATGAAAGGAAGATTTCTTTTTATTTTTTATTAGAAAAATATCTACCAATTAAAGTGGTATAATCTCTAATTTTGAGACAACATGTTTACTCTATAAATTTATATTAGATGTAACCTCCCTCAATAACCAATAAGTTATCAAAAGTGTTCATAAAGTAGAATTCTTTAAATTTTCTAAATAATATCATGTTACTCCTCTAAATATGTCCAGCCCACTTTCATGTTTATTTTCATTACATTTTGAACACAATTTTTTGAAAAATTTTTAAAACAGCTTTGCATATCAGAAGACTTTTCTCATTTAAACACTTAACATAATTTTACGAACGTGAACAATAACAATTATATCAATTATTTATAAATCAATAATCAGTTTTATAAAAACGTTCATAACTTATTAGAACATTTCTTTTTAATTTCTTTCTTTATATCATGCGTCATTTTCCAAAGTCGTCGTAACAACTTCAAGTGTTCACCACAAGTCATGCGCCATCTATATGGTTCAACATTTCTGTCTCGTCATTCAACTGTCTTTTTTCTTATAACACAAGATTTATCTATAAGCCTAATGTTCAGTAAGCAATGTAAAGCTTAGCTTAAATTGAACATTAACATAAACTTCATGCAACATGTCATATGCAGTTCAAAATCATGTCATTTTGTTCTTTTTTTTCTTCATTCTCTTTACTTTTATTATTGGGGCACACTGGAAGTGAGTAGACACCATTTTGGCCCGCAACAACCATTTTTCAGTTTGATCGTTGGGGCACACCAAAAGTGAGTAGACACCATTTGGTCTACCTATCAGGACAACCTACTCGAATTCCGGGCTGTAACAACCCTTTTTCAATTTGATCGTTGGGGAACATCGGAAGTGAGTAGACACCATTTGGTCCGCCTCTCAAGACAATCTACTCGATTTGCAAGTCGCCAGAACCCTTTTTCCTTTTTGTTTCTGTCTTCCTTTTCTTTTCTTCCTTTTCATTTTTTTCCTTTCTTTCTTATCTTTTCTTTTTCTATTCGTCTTCGAGCCCCGCCCATACAAGGCTATTTATGTACATTAAGTCTATGTAATTCTTTCTTAATGAAACTTTTGCATGTAAAATATTTTCGTTTCTTTTTGGTAACATGATGCATGGAAACATATCCGGATGACAATATTAAAACATTGCAACATAACCTTAACAGTTACATTTATCTAACTCAACGATAGAATATCTCAATATTAGACAAGGCAACATATCCTTAACAGTCAACAGAGCATCTCATCCATAAACATATCCTCATATCCTCAAAAGTCCAATATCCTATCACAACAATAATATATAATCAAATTAACCCAGCTATTCAATATCCTATTCTTGACAAATCATCCAATTAAACCAACAATTCATCATTCTATTATAGAATGTAAACTAATAGTCCAACATTCCTAAATATAGCAACATAACAGCTACCTAAACCACATAGCATCTTATCCATAATTATATCTTCAATAGTCTGGTAGTAGTAATATATCATCACATTAACCCACTCAGTCACAATCATTAATACACAATAACTTATTTGTTCGCGGTTCTACCTAATATTCTAGCATCTTATGTTGTAGGCCGAGAGGCCATACACATGCAACCATTGCTAACATCGGGATCATAGTGATTATGAATTAGTTCTTTGCATTCATAGTGGCTATGAATTGTCTCCCTTAAATTGAAATCTTTGAAGAGCACCCCTACACAATCACCAGTCAGAGACCTTCAAGGAGCACTCCACGCAATCGGCAATCAAAGAGGTGTTAAATCCGTGGCTCGCTTGTCTTTTAGTTGAAGAGTCGAACCCTCTAATTTATAGAGATTTTAAGGCATTGGCTAAACCTCGTGAGTCAACTATCAGACCTTTGTTCCTCACTGTTTCAGTGATACAAATAGATTCCTGCGCAAAGAAAATGTCGCTCAAGCGAAAAGGGTGGTCTATCTTAGGCTCAGTCGTGGCCATGGCTAGAAACGACAAACTCCATCCGTGAACAAAGTCGGATTGCAAAGGAGCTCGTCGGTCAGTTTCGCTGTGCTCGTCGGTGCAAGTTGGAGCACTCGCGATTCAAGTTGGAGCAATCGCGGTTGACGTTGGAGAACCTGTGGTTGCCCATGTTACAGAAGCCGAGGTTGAAGCACAACCTCAGCCTCAATAACGACCAACAGTAGGTGCATTGGTTCATTTCCAACCCTTTACAGCGAGGTTCCACTATCGACTCTTCAAGACAGCCGATGCGAAGGAATTGTATGAAGCAGATGTTAAACACTATTCAATTATTATTTCTAGAAGAGTGGACTTTGAGTCATTGGCTGAATATGAAATCGAAAAATTGTTTGAGGGAGCTGGCTTAGCTGGGTTGTGCAGATTGGGTAGAAGTTTCTGTGAGCGGATTATCAAACTCTTTCATGCCAATTTGGAAATATCCACCCATTCATTAAGGCCCAGACTTATATGTTTGGACGGGAGTTGAGAATGAATCCCAAGGATATTATTAATGTGCTGCTTGGATGTTTAGTGGAGGAATCAAGCGACCACTATTACCACGTGTCTCGGGAGCCACCTTTCATTAGATGAGGAGAAGGTCTAACAATGCTTAGATTGTTGCACTGTGATCCCGAGATTGGAGCGTACAAGAAGCCAAAGTCCAATAACTTGAATGTCATAGCCCGAGTGATCTACATCATCATGACGCACACCTTTTTACCTTGGGATGGACATCGAGACCATGTTAGCTGCATGAATCTCTATTTACTCGAGAAGGTATTCAACAAGAAAAAAGTGGACATCGGCTATGTTATTTTGAGTTACATGTACGAGGTGCTCAACAATCTAGCCAAGAGTCTACCATTCAATTAGCTAATTCAGAGGATTGTTGAGCATTACGGGTTACTGATCTCGAAGGAGGAGTTGAGAATAGAAAAGAAGGCCACGGACGTCCACAACAAATTAAAAGTGGACCGAATGGGGCTCAACAAAGTTGAAGGGGTATTGGTATGCAAGCCTCCATCCAACCCCGCCCCGAAGAAGCAAACTATAGTTCCCCCC
>CM039477.1:8070874-8245880 GCA_022433065.1 Begonia loranthoides | reverse complement strand
ATGCCAATCTTCTCCCACTCCTCCATCGATAGCCGCGTCGAATGGATCGTAGCCTCCGCCACTTAAATATGTGCATGTGGTACGTCTTTGATTTGGTTATCTACGTGTCTGCACTTATTCATGTCTTATTAGACTGACGATAACTTGTCAATGTTTTTTGCAATGAGGTGAACTGGTAGATTTTTTCAAGAAGTATGTTGCTGCAAATGCTCAAAAGAACCTAGAGATGTACGCATTTCTTTTAGAAAAACTGGTAGGCCTTTTCATTTTGGATCATTAAGTGTTTTGGACTGCCTACTTACGAGATTCCCCTTGTTGTTTTCAATTTTAGGTCCAGGATGAGTACTACGTCACTCAGATTATCTTCCCGAAGCAAGAAGTGATGGCAAATATGGTGAGAATTACGGCCTGTTACATTAAGTAGTTCAGAAGATGTTATCTTAGTACTCATCATTGCCTTGCATTCTTTATATGCAATGCTTTGCGTTGGACGAAGAAGAACACTTTGAGGTTCAAGACCAAAAATTGCTAATGACATTAGGGTGGATTCATGTAAGTAAATGTCTCGCTTTTTCAGTTTGTCGTGTATGTTTCACCAGTTCTAACGCGTGCTTCCTTATCATTTTAGTCCCACCCAATTCAATCATGTTTTATGTCATCCTTGACCTGCACACTCACTACCCTTACTAGTTGTTGCTACCTGAGGCATTTGCGATTGTCATAGTGCCAACTGACAAAGAGAAGTACATATTTTACCTTGTGTAGATTCATATTGTTTTTCGCTTATGTGCTGATTTTTTCCTTAGCATTTTAGCCGCACAACATCTTTTGGTGCACGAGTGAAGGGTTAGGGGTGCTCCAAGATTGCAAGAAGACCGACTTCCACCATCACGATGATGTACCCGTGAAAGGTCCGTTGTTTGCCAAAGCATCCAACGCATACGTGGACTCGCGGGCGTCATTTGTGATCACGGATTTGCGAAAGAGGACTCCCAAGAAGGCAGCTTAGGGTAGTTGAGATATGTAAGGATACTGACTTTGTTGTAGATAATAAAAAATTCATTCTCTTTATATGTTTACTTAGTGTACTTGGATAGTATATGTTGATGTTTTTGTTTTGTTTTGTTTTCTTGGATAATAAATGTTTAGATTTCTGGTTTTGATAATGTCACATGAGGGATAGACTAAAAACAAGGGAAACTCTTACAAAAAATTTTAATTTTTTGAAAGATAAATTGACTCAAACCATTTCATTCATCATCAACAAACAACTAACATGTTCATTGCAACAATTTAAGCAACATGTGAATAACACTGAAATATACAAGGCAGAGGAATATTGACGTTCCATCACAGAAAGTTAACATTCTGCCAAAGAATGTATGATGTTCCGCGGCATTCCGCAGCATAATGTCAACTTTCCACGGTGAAACGTCAGCATTCTGTGGCGAAACGTCAGCATTCTGTGGCGGAACGTCATACTCTGGTTCTATGTGGTCAAACTCGGCTATGCACGGTCGATCAACCTTTGAATTGTGTTCGTTCGTAGCCTTCACAGATTCAAGCAAATTGAAACGTGGTTGATCAAAAAGTGAAGTACAGATTCAAACGGCTGAAGTACATATTCAAAATTTTGACTGATGGCTTGGAGAAATGTTGCTTATTTTATAGTTTTATACTAATCAATTCCATTCATCATCAACAACCTAATCATCAATTCCATTACAACCATATTCATATACAAGTGCATTACAAATGCAAACCAATTTATCAATTCAATTACAACTATATCGTGCATATGTGCATTACAAACGTAAACCAAATTATCAATTCAGTTACAAGCATATAATGTACATGTGCACTAAGAACTGATGTGATCTAACCACATCAAGCATTTGTCATGTTTCATAAGGAACATCCAACTGTCTACCTCGAAAAAACTGTTATATATTATGTATATCTGGTTTTGTTGCAGAGTTCATATATTGATCCTTGCATGTTTGCTCACTCAATCCCATTATCTGATGTTCCTTATTTGATGAACTTGCCGTGATTTAAATACAGGTGTCGGATGCAAAATCGATGTTCCGCTTGCCACCCATTTGGTAGAGGCATAGTGGCTTTCCATCTTTCTCGAGCAAGTGTGAACGTCATTAGAACACTTTATTTGAAATGTAATTTCACCTTGCATTTTTTAGTCGTGCATCCTCCACGTGCATCCTTCTTGGTAGGCAGCCCTCAACTGATGTATGCGAGTGTGTTCTTGTGCCTGTGCCCTAGTATATAAGACTCAACTGTGCGGTTCAGCAAGTTCACCTCAAATCACGATATCCTCGGGACGCTTGGTACAATGTTGGAGTAGAGCTCAACGGCAATGTTCTGAGGGTTAAGTACTACAGTTTTCCTATCGAGTAAGACAAAGTTATCGATGTTCGTAAATTTGTGAGCTGTAAAGAGGTGAAAGAGTTGGAGGCTATAGGATCGATATGCGCCTATAGAAGCAGTAGGGTGAATTTAGGTGTTCCAATCTTTTCGTTCGATATTAGATCTCTCTAACCCTAAGTGTTTTAACTACAATAAAGCACACAATTTAACACAAATAATAAGAGATATAGGGAAAGAGAATACAAACACAGTTGTTTACATGGCTCGGCAACCCTATCCTACATCCGTGCTCCAAGTGTTCCACTTGGAGATCCTTACTATCCCAATCCTCCCCAATTGGCGAAGTTTGACTTACGGGTGTCAAACAAACCGTTTACAATTGACTCTTTCTTAGGGTGTCACCCTTTCCACTTAACTATTACGAGGCGTCACCCTTCACTTGACTAATTCGTAGGGCGTCACCCTTTTCGTTGGAGTACAAGATTTGCGGAATAAAAATACAATCTAAATCATAACTCTCCCAAATACAACTTTCAAGTTTAGGGATGGAGAGAGTTAGGTTTACACGCTCAATAATGATTTGGAATTGAGTCTCAAATTTGGCAGAGCTTAGTCTCAATTCTCGGTTCGTTAGAATGAGCCTCAGAGTGTTTGAGTGTCTTACATTTATAGACACTAGAAATTCGGTCGACCATTTCCTTTTTGGTCGACCACAACCGACTGTTGAAAACTAGTCGTTGTGTATACTTCACTTTTTCAGTCGATCATTTTCTTCGTTGCTCGACCGCTTGCTAGATCGAAAACTCTAGGAGCAGTATGTGATGTTTTTCGGTCTACCTGCTCTACCACCTGCTCGACCTAAAACTCTTGGGAGCAATTTGTGATGTTTTTCTGTCTACCTACTCGACCTAAAACTCCTGGGAGCAATATGTGATGTTTTTAGGTTGAGATACTCAACTTCCTGCTCAACCTAAAACTCATAGATGTCATTCTTTACATATCTAAGTCTCAATATGATACTTATTCACTACATGGACTTAGATAAATATGTTTGAACACCTTAATACTCGTTTTGAGGGTATTTCCAATAAATATTAATATAAATATAATGATTAAACAATTAAGCACAGTTAATCAATAAACAACTTATACTTATAATAAATACAATCATCATCAAAACAATTAAGCCTAACACTATTTAGGCTAACAATTTTCTCTTTTTTGATGATGACAAAGTATTATAAGTTGTTTATACCTAAATCTAAGTATGTGCATACATTATTGCATAATACGATTTCTCCCCCTAAGTTTATGGAATATATCTACCCTTTCAAATACATGCAAACATACTTTTCAACTTATGTAAATACCTCCCCCTAAACAACTTACTCTTCTCTCCCCTTTTTTATCATAATCAAAAAAGAGATCCTTGAGGTAGAGAATTTAATCAATCAAAGTCATATAATTGAATAAAAACAAACGTTATTCCCCCTTTGTCAAAATTTATACCAAAAACAACACATAAGAGGGAAATATCATGCATCATTTTTAATCAATTTTTCTCTCCCCCTATTGAATTATCTACAAGAATATATGATGAGGATATGGACCACCAAAGATATTAACGAATCAATATTTCAAACAATAATTATCAAGTTGATACCAATTATTATATTATCAATTGAAATAAAATTTCTCTTCCCCCTTTAAAGTACCAAATCAAGTCATTGGGGAAGCACGACACATCAAGCACAATAATTCAAGCAATTTACTTCTCCCATATAAAAATTCAATAGTTAGGAGAATAAATTACAAATTTGATACCAATTGAAATAGAAAATCTATCTTTGAAAAAAAATTATGCAAGTTAACACCATTTTTCTCCCCCTATGTCAATGCACAAAATCCAATAGTTAGGGATTTCAAGGATGTTAAACAAAACAATTTATCCAAACTAATTCTTCCCCTTTGTCATCTAAGTATGAAATCATACTTGGACTTATGGTTTAACACGGTTTTATTGGGCTCTAGATTTTAATAAATGTATATGACTTTAGCTGCGATATTAAATAATTAACATTAAAGATTGGACAATTTGATTCACTTATGGACCAGTTCATTTCCTATTCTGTTTTGAGTCCTTTAGGGATCTTGACAATTATAGTATTATTATATATTTACATATTGATATGTGTGTGTGTGACATTTGACGGCCTCGGCTTGCTAAAACCAAATTGAAACTAAAATTTCAATTCAATTTCAATTTCAGTAGAGTTCTAAACAAAAGGAGTGACCATGTCTCCGTTCGGACACCATAAAGGGGTCTTGGGCTTGATTGTCAAATTCAAGTCAATCTTGGTTCGAACATGACGGAAAGCATGGATTCTACTCGAGAAAAACTGAACCAATCCAAACAAAACCAGTCGACTGAGTTTGAGCTACTCTAGTAGATTCAGTTTTGACCATTATACTAATTATATTTTTAGAACTTTCTATCCTAAGTTGGGTCAAAGGAGGGGCTCTAGAACTTAACATAATAAATTTTAGGTCCAAATTCACAAAAAATGGGCCTCCTTTTTTGAAGGCCCAAATCTAGAAGTAATTGAGAGTGACATTTGTTCTTTCTGTTTTTTAAATACGGTGCTCATTCTCTTTCTGAATTTTTTTTAAGGCTAAATGACAAATCAACCATCGTGGTTTGTGGTCAATAACAAGTCAACCACTAGGGTATTTTTTTTAACAAATTAACCACTGACGTATGGGAAAATAACAAAGCAAACATTGCAGTTACGTTTTTCGTTCTCCGTTAACAAGTTAAAAACGCAGTGTGTGGTCAAGACAGCGCGTAAAACACGGTGTCACCGTGTTTTTACGTGAGGCACCACGTTTTTACGCGGTGTCTTAGCCAAACATTGTATTTTTTGCAAAAGACCAGAACACTTGAAATTCCAGGAACCCGCGACGAACAGATCCCGCGACTCGACGAACAGACCCCGCATAAAAAAACACACCCGTGACGAACCGAAGGGACGTTTTGAGCTCAAGGTTTTTCACCAGCCCCTGTCTCCTTCACAGCCATGGTCTAAGAAGAAGGCACCGTGATTTAGTTGAAATAGTTATGTTGTCGTTTATGTTTAGTTTAGTTTAAGTTGTCTACATTTGCTTTGTTATTCGGTGTAGTTTCCGTTGTAATTTAATATCTGTACATTTGCGTTGTAATTGATCTATAGTTCAATGATGTTCTTTGTAGTTTATACTTGATAAAAAATGTTTGTGAAGATACTGGATGTATGAGAATTGCGTTGGGAGAGTAAAGTAACAGAGGAGATTCTGCCCAAAATTTTGTAGAAATTGTATACTTTTTCATTCTTAATGCTTAATGTTTACAAGTAGCACACATAGAAACATTTTCATACTAACACATCTTACACTTAACTAATCTAACCTTACAATAGCCTACCAGAACTACACCCATACCTAGAAATTACATAACATAAAACTTACCAATCACCTTAAACTCAACCCAATCAACATCAGTGCATTATTATTCACCGTAATATCATTACAAGTAGACAAGTATTAAATAACATGCAACTATCCATCAACTGAAATTGTAAAACAATTGTGTTCCCTCTGTGGCACGGAAGGTTAAGGTCCACGTTTATGTACGATTGTGTGTGTGGACCTTGTGCATCAGACTCCTGCACAACTCAATGTAAATGAAATTAGCATATTTCAAACATCAATTGAAAACAAAAATGTGATAATGGCCTCACCTGCGTGTCAGGAACTCTATCGGGAGCTGTCTCAGGAACTAGGTCAGGAATTGTCTCGGGGGCTGTCTCAGGAACTCTGAACCTCATAAATGTTCCCTCTGACCTGCCTCTGCCACCCCTGCCTCTGCCTAGCCCTCTCGCTAGACACCGCGTTCTTAGCGGTGTCTTGCAAACAGATCGCATTTTTGCACGGCCTCTTGCGAGCGAGGGTGAATTTCGTGACGTTATTTCTGTAACGAGAGAGTTTATTGCGTGAAGTTATTTCTGTGTCATGAGTGTTTATATGCAAGGTGTCCGAAAATTTTTTTGCCAGAACCTCCTCTATTACTTTACTCCCACAACGCCATTTTCATACATCTTGCACAAAACTCCACAGCAATTCCAGTATCGTCTCAGACATTATTTATCCAGTATATAAACTACAACAAAAATCATTGAACTACACATCAGGCAGAACGTACGCAAATGTACAAACATTAAAGTAAACATAATCAACCACAGAAATCCTTAAACTACACATAATTTACAACGAAAATGAAAATGCACACAAATTAAACTAAACATAAACTCCAACAGTACTGAATGAATTAAATTATGGCGCCTTCTTTCTGGACCGTGGTGGCCGTGGCTGGGGCGGGCGCAAATCCTCTAAAAGACAACTTCTGTTTGGGTCCAATAGAACCCCGTCTGCAGCACCTTATAACTCACCCTTATACTTAAAGATTGCACGGTCGTGCTCGTGGAAGTGTTCTTCAATTTTGCAACTGGACAGCACCAACATCCCTTCTTCCGTAAGTCGGAAGATGTCGTACCGCCTGCAATGCAAAGGTAATAATTGTTTGTTAGTGACGTGGAAAGCAAGATTAAGAATTTACACAAGAGACAGTACATACGTATTTGTGTCTGATGGAGTTACAAGGATAGAGATGGACTCCCACAACAATCGCTGGTACCCATATTGGGTGTGCAAGTCAACAGAGGACATAAACAACCCTTGCTTTGGGTGTGTCTGCAATGTAAACAAGTCATAAGATCATCTCAAGAGAACATGCACGACAACTCAGAGAAACAAGATGGTGACTTACGTGAATCCACCCAAATTGCAATAGATTCTTTGACTGATGAAACGCCAATATGGCTTCTTCATTGCTCGCAATACACTGCATATAAGTTTGGATGAGTAGTAAGATAATAGATTATACACTAACATACAAAGATGGGTTCGCGCCGTATTTGGCGTCCCTTCTTGTTCCGGAAAGATGAGATGTGAGACAACGTAATGCTCGCCCTCTAACTTTCCCCCAAGAATTGCGCACGTCTCTTTGTTGTTATGGGTATTTGTCTAGACATATATCTTGAACGAGGACATGACCGACACAGGCTGTAAACAACGCCGAGATCCTAACATTTGCATGAACATGATTGAACACACATATAACGAAATGAAAGACTTACCACGCGCACAACTCTTCTGGGCAGAGGTTGGAGTGCCCCAGCTCCAAGTGCTCCTTGCCGGAGCCTGACAGGGTCACTGCAAATCAACAACACATCATCACGTGAAACAAAAATAAAATAAAAACCTGGACTTTGCGTAAAACATAAATAACGTACAGGCAGAATGTGGCTTCAGGTGCGTCATTGGGCGACGACAAGGATGATGATCGGGCTAATCGCCTCCCACGTCTCTTGAGTGTGGCCAACACCTCACGGTGTCGCTCCTCTTCTCGAACATGCCACTGTTCGGATTGGCGATACCTCTCTGCTGCGAGGTCCACCTCTTGAAGATGCCACTGTTCAGCTTCTCTATGCCTCGCTTCAGCCGCCTCTTGCATACGCCACTGCTCTGCGGCGCATCTGCTCTCTGATGCTTCCACCTGCCACTGTTGGGCAATGGCCCACCTCTCTGTTGCGAGCTCGTTAGCTCTTTGTAGCTCGATTTGTTGCCTTTGCACGTGCTCCTCCATCATTTGCATTCTGCTCATCAATGCATGATGGAGCTCCTCCATTCTGCTCATCCAGGCAAACAACTCCTCAGTCATCGCAGTAAAGTGTGATGATTGTGGAAGAGGTGGCATTTCATATGAGGGGCCTGCATACGCATACTCAGGCTCTGAGTGGGGAGGAGGCGGCATATCATAAGAGGTGCCTGCATACTGAGGCTCTGTAACGGGTGGAGGTGCTGCCTTCTGTTTGGACTTGCGGAACCATCCGCCTTCAACTTGGGTGATGCCCAATCGATCCAAGTTGGCTCTTTTGTAGGTGTCAATGGTCGTCGCTTCAATTCTTAGCCCATTCGCAGAGATGGGAACCCCAAACTGCTCAACTATAGTCTGGATAAGCCAATTGTACGGTAGGCTCATTGATGGGTTGTTGATGACCTCTTCCATGTGCTTCGCTATGATATATCCAATGTTCATTTTTTTTCCCTGAACACCTTCTCTAAAATATACAGATCCATGCTTGTAACATGGTCTCGATGCCCAATCCTAGGCAAAATTGTGTACGTCAATATCATGTGGATCACTCGGGCCATTACATTCAACTCATTAGCCTTTGGCCTCTTGTAATGGGCAATCTCAGGATCCTGGTGCAACAATCTAAGAACGGCTAGCCCATCTCCTTCCTTTATAAATGGTGGCTTCGTCTTAGCTATGCCATAATATTCCTCGCTTGCCCCATAACATTCAAGTATTGTATTGATATCGTCGAGAGTGAATCTCAACTCCCGTCCAAAAATATACGTTTGCACCTCAACTGGCTCCTCGGAAAGTTGGAAATTTGCGTAAAACATCTTAATGACTCTCTCGCAATAAGTGCCCCCCATCCGACACAACCTGAGTAATCCAGCATTTTCCAGCATATGTTGAATGCCCATTTCCGTGAAAGAGTCAAAATCGACTACTTTGGAAACAATAATGCCATGGTGTTCAACATCTTCTTCATACCGTCTTCTGGCATCGTCTGTTTTGAATAATAACTCTGTTTCTCCTTGTTCAGGCTCGGCGGTGTCTTCGTCTTCCACCGTCGTTGCTTGTTCAACTTCTTCAACCGCCTCGGGTTGAACATATTCACCCCACGCGGCTTCCACCGCCTCGGTTGCTCGTCTTTCACTAGCCTCCCCCCTTCTCCTCCCACGCTTTTGCATGAATTTCCTACCTCGGTCCATTGTGCTCCCTGAGTAATTCGCCAACCTGCAGTATAATAACCCAACGAAATGTCATAAGTCAGTATAATAGTATTTACGCAAATAGTCTATCGTTTATAAATCAATCAAAGTCAACAACTTGATTGCCAAGAAAAAAACAAAACTAGAGAAGAGATTCTTTCTTCAATTCAGTACATATACTCTTTAATAAGTCTTCAAAGATAACACAATCAACAAAAACAACACAAATCTATACATTGCATTCCAGATTGCAATCTAGAATGCAATCTGTAAATTGCATTACAGATTGCAATTGCATTCCATATTGCAATCTGTAAATCAATCTGTAAATTGCAATTTCCAGATTGCAATCTGGAATACAAATTGCATTCCAGATTGCAATCTGTAAATTGCAATTGCATTACAGATTGCAGTCTGTAAATTGCAATTGCATTACAGATTGCAATNTTGCAATTGCATTACAGATTGCAGTCTGTAAATTGCAATTGCATTACAGATTGCAATTGCATTACAGATTGCAATTGCATTACAGATTGCAATCTGTAAATTGCATTACAGATTGCAATTACATTCCATATTGCAATCTGTAAATCAATCTGTAAATTGCAATTTACAGATTGCAATCTGTAAATTGCAATTGCATTACAGATTGCTCTGCAACCAAAAATATTTCATCGACATTGTTGGGTATCCCAACTTAAGTTAATCAAAGCAATGAAACTATCTGTAATGCAAATCAGAACAGGGGAGCAAATCTGTAATGCAAATCAATGAAACTATATGTAATGAAACTATCTGTACCACAATCTCTGTAATGCAAATCTGTAATGCAAAGCAACGAAACTAATGAAACTATCTGTACCACAATCAGAAATTGAAACTAATGAAACTATTTGTACCACACTCGGAAATCGGAACAGGGGAGCAAAGCAATGAAAGTATACCGGAATCAGTTGAGAAATCGCAGTCGCCAAGTCGTCGTCGCAAATCGCAGTCGCACTCGCCAACTCGTCGTCGCCAACCCGTCACGTCGCAACTTTGAACTCTCGTCGTCGCGTCGCAGCTTCGAACTCTCGTCGTCGCGGGTCTCGCAGATCACCAGATCTAGATTTGGATCTGCTCGATCTGTGTAGATGCAATTTAAAGGCACAACGCGGTGACACCGCATTTTACGCGGTGTCTTGACCACACACCGTGTTTTTAACTTGTTAACGGATAAAGAAAAATTTAACTGCGATGTTTGCTTTATTATTTTTCTATACATCAGTGGTTAATTTATTAAAAAAAATATCCTAGTGGTTGACTTGTCATTGATCACTAATCACGATCATTTACGCTAATTTGGCTTAGATTTAAAAATGAAGAAGTTGGTTCAAGTCCCTTTCACGATGGCCAATGACCGACGACGAACAACCAAGTACCTCCACGTCTTTAATGTAAAGATATAAAAGTAGATCGTACGGTATGATTGCCCTCGAAAATAAGTGCATGGAGATGAGGGTACTTTGAATACTATTTTTCCAACAGTTTATTTTAAATGATTATTAAAACACTCACCGCAACACCAAAATAGCTGGATTACGGCGGGCTAAGAGAGTGGGTTTTTAGTTCTGTTTAGGAAGAGTAAAACACTTCCTCCGTCAAGTGTTTTGAAAAATAGTTTTTCAGATAATTCAACCATAAAGACTTATTGATGAAATCCAACAGAAGCTGTTCCACAATAAGCTGTTTCCAAATCAATTTTGGGTCTCCATCATTTGAGAAAATGAAAATAGCAAGACACAACCAAGCGCGCGGAGGGAGGAAGGGAGCGCGCGAGTGAGTCATTTGGTCGAAAACGATAGAGTCTTGCTTGCTAATGGGTCAAACAAATTACAAGATTCATTATGCCAAATAAAAAATTTAAGATATCAGCTACCTGGACCTCTAGACATTTTGATATGAATGTCTCCTGCAAACCATACTAAAATGTATTTAAACTAGAATTTTACTCTCATCCCAACATTCGAGGCCAAGATCAATAGCAATATTATGTGTTGTCAACATGTAATCTTATGCACATAAACTACTAAAACTAGATTTATGTCACAATCCCTAAAGTTAACGATCAGGTAAAGTCTGAAGGAAAACCAAACTCGAGAACTCGTTCAAAAGCTTATCCATCGAGCTACCCATAGAACCACTGTTTCATCATTGCATAAGGAAGTGAATCTAGAACCAGTTTGTAATAATAGAAGCAGTTCTTCATCATATTCAACAAAATCCAAAATTGAATTTTATTGGATGAACAGACAAGAAACTCTTTATGCACATAAATGTGAACAACAATCTTAATAATCCTATACAGAAGAACATTCTTTAGCAAGTAATGTACCTTCTCCATCAAAACTTGCTCGGTTTTTGTGTCGAATTTTCCTTCAATTATGGGACGATCTCCATGAATTTATACGATGCCCACGTTCTAGCAACATCTGAAAGCTTGAAATCTTCAACCTCCACACATCTCAGTCGAGGCGAATTAACAACAAACAGCTCGATGGCCTCAACACCGATCCCATAACACTTCATAATATCAACATTCTCCAACCATTTGCATCTCTTGAGCAACGAAAACATAGCCGAATTCGTCAGGCTTTTGCATCCTCTCAATTTCAAGTTGACCAAATAATCGCAAGAATCGACCATGGAAATGAATTCCTTATCGAGTAACATCTCATTGTAAGACAAATCCAATTTTCTTAAGTGCCTTAAACTCTGCCCCAATGCACAAAGCAACCCAGATTCTCTTTCGACAACATCACAATTGATCAAAGCCAATTCTTCGAGCCTAAAACTCGAGGCAATGGCTAGAGATTTAAGGCCTTCACCAGTAATTAGGCAACAGCTTTGGAGCCTAAGAGTTGAAAGACAGCTAAAATTCATTGCACAAGCGGATAAATGATCGTTATTTAAGTCGAGGGGGAGACGAAGATCGAGTTTCCGGACATTACTGTTGCATTGAGTAATAAATTGCAGTAGGCCTTCTCCACTTCCACCATCATAAACCAGAAGGGAATTCAAAGAAATGGAATTCTCAGCTAACCTCAACAAAACTGCATCCACTATACTTCTGCACCTTCTGAGCTCCACTTCTAGCAGATGTGGCAGACACTTGACAAATGACGAATAAGACCCTCCATCTCCAATACCTTCGCAGCTCCGGAGCTTCAATTTCTGGAGCTTTTTACTGCTCCGCCATAGCCAAGCCAACCCCCAATCGTCGCTGTGAATCCCAGATAAATAGAGGCTCTCCAATGCCAATTCCAATTCCTCATCCAAATCTTCGTCTTCCCGATATTCATGACCGCTAGTTATATCAATTTCTTGGTTTCTTCCATTCGCAGAGCATGCGAAGATGGATAATTCTTTCAAAAAAGGAAAATTGGCCAACCACCTGAAAACCAGCGGCCGGGAGAGATTGATGGAAAGAGAAGTAAGGTGGGAACATGAAGTAGATAGAGAAACAATGGAGGAGAGAGAAACAGACCCAGTTATAACCCTCAAGCCACGGAGCTGGGGACAGACGCTACAGACAAGGAGGAGGAGGCGGTCGGCAAAGGCAGAAGTGGTCTGCCTTTGAGAATCAGTAGAGAGAGAAAGGGAGAGAGTAAAAAGAAAAGGGTAGTAGGTAAAAAGGGTAGAGAGAGAGGAAAGAGTGGAGTCGTGAGGAGTGAGGCGGAGAGAGAGGGAAGTTTGGGAGGAGCGGTAGAGTTGCAGCCATCGCTTTGAAACGAGACAGATTGAGGAAGAAGAAGAAGATGGCAATCTTTGGAAAATTTCTTGGAGCAATTCATCGCAGAGAAAGGTTTCCATTTTCTATCTCCTCTGCCTCAATCTCACTGGAATCTTCCCATGTCGCTCGCTTCCATGGCTGTCGTCAAGAAAGATGCCAAATTTTCCATTTTGAGAGAGAGAGAGACGTATTAACTAAGGCTTCATTCACAGTCATGGTTTTACATCGGGAAATTCACAAAAGGAACCATGTACTTTGGAATCAACTTTATCTATAAGTTAAATTTTAAAGAAATTTTGTGAATAACTAAAGCCTCAAGCTATGCAAAATAAAGAAGCCATACCTCGCAGTCACGTTTCTGGTCAAAAAATGCGAGATAAACACCGCAATTACGTTTTCTACTTAAAAACGTCAAGGACGTCTAAGGATCAACCACGAACATCTTCCAATGACGAGTGACGTCCAAGGCTGATCCTTGAGAAGGGGTGTCCAAGAATCAATTTTGGAGTCATTGTAAGGTCGAGGGACGTCCAAGGGATGTCCTTGTTGGCCGTTAGATGAAGAGTCGGACGTTCTGCAATGAGAATGGATGTTCAAGATGGATGGAGGGGCACTTGCGGACGAAGATTTTTTCCAGTTGAATGAAGGGACAAATGTCTTTCAATGGGGATGGACGACTAGGATGGAGGATTGGCATTCTCAAAAGGTGCTGGCGGACAAAGGTTTTTGCCCGTTGGATGAAGGGACAAACATTCTTCAATGAGGATGAATGCCTAGGATGGAGGATGGACATCCTTCAAAGGCATTGGCGGACGAAGGTTCATGCCCGTTGGATGAACAGACAGATGTTCTTCAATGTGGATGAACGACCAGGATAGAGGTTGGACATCCTCCAAAGTTGCAAGCAGATGAAGGTGTTAGCCTAAATGTATTAGACTTAATTTATTTTGATGATGAATATTTTGATTGAAATAATAAGTTGCTTATTGTGTTTTTATTGATAATATTCTTAATTGTATAAACATTATATTTATATATATATATATTCATTGGAAATACCCTCAAAACGGGTAGTAAAGTGTGCTAACAATTTATCTAAGTCCATGTAGTGAGGAGATATCATTTTGGGACTTAGAGAATTTGAGGATTGTGAATTGAAGAGAAGAATTTCATTCTGGAAGTTTTTGGACACGATGTCGTCAAAGACCTCGACCGAAATCATACACAGATTACTCCAGAAGATTTCGGACAAGACACGGTCGAACACCCGGTCAAGATATGCGACTAAAAAGCATTACAGATTCATCCTCGAAGTTTTGGACGAAACTGAGGACGTGGGTGATACATTCGAATTATGCATGTTTTGCAATCTGGGGTTTTTCGGACGAGAAGACACTACAAAGATCAAAGTAACCAACAAGAGAAGTAGCGAAGCTCTACCAAAATTTACACTCAACTTCTCAATTATTTTTAGTGAGCTTGTAACTTACTCTCCTCATCCCTAAACTTGAGAGTTGTTATTGGGAGAGTTAAGATTTAGATTGTTTTTACAATTCCGCAAATCATTGTACCTAAATGAAAAGGGTGACGCTCTACGAATTCGTCAAACAAAGGGTGACACCCCGCAATAGTTAAAGAAAGAAGGGTGACACCCTAAGAAAGTGTCAATTGTAAAAGGTTTGTTTGACACTCGGAAGTCAAACTTCGCCAATCGGGGAGATCGGGCGATTAGGGATCTCTAAGTGGAACGCTTGGAGCGCGGACAAAGGCCAGAGTTGCCGAACCATGTAAACATATCAATGTCAACTCTCTCTCTCTCTCTCTCTCTCTCTCTCTCTCTTTATATTTGTGCAATATTTGTCTATATAATTGCGATAAATCACTTTTAGAGAATTAAATATCGTACGAAAATATTAGAACGCCTAAATTCACCCCCCCCCCCCCCCTACCCCCGAAGGTTCATGCTTGTTTGATAAAGGGATGGACGTCCTACAAAAAAGGATGGACGGCCAGGATGGAGGATAGGAATCCTTCAAAAGCATTGGCAAAAGAAGGTTCATGCCCATTAGATGAAAAGACAGACGTTCTTCAATGATAATGGACTGCCAGAATGGAGGATGGACATCCTCCAAAGGCACTGGCAGACGTTATGTTGAATGGGGTCATGTGCAAGGCACGACCTTTTTTAAATGGGAGCAAAGTCCTTCCACTTACAACAAACATCCCTCAATCAACGATGGACCTCACTTAACTCACAACAGACATCCCTCGACTTAAGAAAGACATCCCTCCACTTATGACGAGCATCTCTCAACCAACCATGGACATCCCTCAGCTTAAAATGGATGTATCTCAATACTAACAGGCGACGTCGTTTAGCATTGAGGGACGTCTGTGGATGCTAAAAGATGTAAGGGAACATTGGATTAAAAAATATGTATAAATAAAGTACAAGAAATTTATTAGAAGGTGGCTGATGTTGGTTAAAGGAAAGTTGAGCCACGTGTTATGCCTTAGGTGGGTAGTAGCCCTCATGCTAGGAATAAGGACTTGGGGGAGATTAAATAAATGAAGGGAATTGCTGAAGAAAGAGCATGGAAAAGAGAGCTATCGCGAGCAGACCGTGGAGAACGCGAGGCGATTTCACCATCTCGTGATTTTCCTCCGGGCGAAGTTGCTTCCCGAATGGGAAGACGGCGCCATGAAGTGCGAGCGAGAACTAGTTCACAGGTACTAGCGAACCTGTGTACTCGCGAGCTACAATCTTCGTAGTGCCTAACCGAGGGTTCAAGAGGTGAAGGTTTTTGAAGGAAGAGTTGAGAGATTGACTGATTGGGGATTTTGGGTCTTGGTAGTAGCAAATCTTCAAGTAATGGTTATGGCTCTATGTATATTTACTAATTCATTTGTGATGGTTAAGGATAAAGTACATTGGTATATGTTTTGTTGGTTAAAATGCTCCTTGTGGTTTGGTTAAAATGCTTTGTTGTTTGGATTGGATAAATACTCTGTTGGTTGCTGCCTTTGATAAATTAGTGGGTTTGATTTAGGTATTACTCTGTTGAAATTGGTTTTGTTCATGGTTGGGTTTTGCAGAGGGAAATTACGTGGAATTGTAAAACTTGCTTATTACTTGTGATAGTGGAATATTGCTGGACTATAATTATTATTTGGATGATGTTGATTAATATGTTGGCTATTCAAGTTGGAATATGATAACTCTTTGGATAATAATAAGTCTGAATCTGTTGGTTTTAGAATGTTCTGTTGGTTTGGAATGTCCTCTATGTTTACTGCTTCCTGATTTGTATGGATTAAGCTAATGATGATTATTAAAAAGTAAATGAATATATGTTGACTGAATATATAATAATTGTTGAAGTAAAGAAAAATGGTGGAAACTAGGAGGTGAAGAAGAAAGACAATAAACGAGGATTTATGGTAGGTTACAATATGTGATTTTAATGATGAGATTGTTGGAAAGAAATGGATAAATATTGGTTGAATTGGTCAATGAAAATAATTTGACGAAAAATGTGAAATGAATTATTAAATGAATAAATGAAATAACAGTATCAAAGTTAGGATTTATAATTGATAAAAATATTAACAAATAAATTATAATTATTTTGAAGGTATTAACGGGAAAAGGGAAAAAGGATAAAGAGCTAAAATGCGTTAAGGACCACAAGTAAGTGATACGTTGTGCTTTGGTCTTCAAGCCCTACATCGCAAAAATAGGATATACATGTTTCATTGTTTACTGTTTTATGATCATGTCTACAGTTTTAATAGCATGTCTACTTTTTTAATAGCACATCTACAACTTTACGAGCATGTCTATTTTATTGAAAGCATGTCTACAGTATTAATAGCATGTCTACCATTTTATGAAGCATGATCTATGAATTGTATGTTGGTTGCGCTATTAGATTCTTTTAATGATATGTTAGAAATTGTGTGGTCCGGTAGCTTAGCCCGGCACATGAACAAAAGATAAAAAAAAAAAACAAAAGATAAAAGATAAAAGTTTCTGTGGTCCGGTAGCTTAGCCCAGCACAGGAACGAAAGAAAAGAAAATATAAGTAAAGAAAAGAACATAAAAATAGAAACGGATACGGATACAAAAACAGAAATGGAAATGGATACAAAAATGGTACAAGCACAGAAACCAATATGGAAACGGGAATAGAAACAGAAATGAAAACGGAAATGGAAACAGATACAAATACAAAATCAGATACGGATACAAAAACAGACATGGGAACAAATATGGAAATGCGTACGATCACAGATACCAAAAAGGATACAAAAACAGGAACGAAAATAGAAACAGAAAGAAAATACGTAAGCGAGAAAAGATAAAAGATAAAAGAAAGAAAACAAAAAGAGAAACTGCAAGAGAATGAATGAAGGCGCAGTTGGTGAAGAATTTGCACGGGCAGGACTTGTGGCTAGCTAGGCTAATGGAATTAAAGAGAAAAGTGTTTTATAATTAACACGTAATAGTTTGTTAAATGAATTATTTATGCTTACGCTACGTTTTGAGAAAAAGTAATTTATAATTATATTTTTTCACTACTTATAACGATTTTCATAACCAGTCTAAGGAAAGGATTTTTAACGGTCTAACTTTTTAGAAAGGAACTCTGATCACAATTTAAAAAGGTTTTCCACTATTTGACAAAAGAAAAGAAAAGTTTTAATTTAAGCGATTTTTAAAAGGAAGAAAAACCTGAGTCGTTACAGTTCTTTAACATAGACACATGGAACACATTATGAACTCTTTCCATAATGGATGACAATAGTAACTGATACACCATTTTTCCTATTCTTTTTGCAATAGAAAACAGACCAATGTACCGTGGACTTAACTTTCCTTTCTTTCCAAACCACAAAACCCCCTTTAAACGACAATATTTTCAAGAACAGTAAGTCTCTTTCGTCAAATTCCAATTCCCTTCGACAAAGATCCACATAACTTTTCTTGTGACTTTGAGCTGCTAACATTCTTTGATGAATAATCGCGACAAATTCAGAGGTTTGCCGTATCATCTGGCCTGTAAAATTTAGCTTCTCCAATCTCATCCCAATGCAAAGGAGACCTACACTTTTTGCCATATATCCTCCAATATTTGAATCGTTCGCTCACTTTGTCCATTAGTTTGCGGATAAAAGGCGGTACTAAACTTTAACTCCATACCCATGACCTTATTTAAACTTTTCCAAAATGTGGAGGTAAACCTCAGATCTCGATCCAACACTATTGAGACCGGTACTCGTGTAAACGCATAATCTCCTTAACATACAGTCTCGCAAACTAGTTTATTTTATAAGTCATTGTTGTAGGTAGGAAGTGAGAAACTTATGTTAGTCTATCAACAGCCACCCAAATCGCATCATGTCCTCTTACAATCCTGGGTAATCTCGTAAGGAAGTCCATCGTGACATGCTCACATTTCCATTCAGGTATAGGTAATGTCTGCAACTTACCACCTAGCCTCTGATGTTCCGCTTTCATTTGTTGGCATATATGACACAATGCTACATATTATGCGATATCAAACTTCATTATTGGCCAGTAGTAATGCAATTTAAGGTCCTTATACATCTTGTTGCATCTAGGGTGGATAGAAAAGCTTGAAGAATGAGCTTCTCTTAGGATTGCTAATCGTAATTCTGACCTACTCGGTACATACCATCTATCCTTAAATTTCACAATTCTGTCACTGGGCATGGAGTAGTATTGGTATTTCTCAAGAGTTGGGTTCAGTTTAAAATCTTTGCACTTCTTATCTTACAATTAAGACTCTTTAATTCTTTCCAGTATCGTAAGCTTCAATGTCAATGTTGATAAAAGTGCATAGGGACCATCTATACATCCAATTCTTGAATATCCTTACGAAGTCCAGTAGACATTTCTTCACATAGCCTGCTCATAACCACTACTTTTCTACTAAAAGCATCAGCTACTACATTTGCCTTTCCGAGGTGATATTTAATTTCACAGTCATAATCCTTCACAAACTCTAACCATCACTGCTACCTCATGTTCAACTCCTTGATGTGAAAATGTATTTTAAATTTTTGTGCTCTGTAAAGATTTCACATCGCTGCCCATACAAATAGTGTCTCCATATTTTAAGAGCAAACACTACTGCGGCAAGTTCCATATCATGGGTGGGATAATTTACCTCATACGGTTTTTAACTGCCTCAAAGCGTAAGCAATTACTTTCCCATTCTGCATAAGTACTGCACCTAATCCACTCTTGAAGGCATCACAGTAGCTATAGAAGTTGCCATCTTCAATAGGCAGGGTCAAAACAGGAGTTGAAATTAAACGATGTTTCAACTCTTGAAAACTCTCTTCACAGTCATTTGTCCACCAAAACTGCGTATTCTTCTTCGTTAAGCCAGTCAGTGGTAGTGTAATTTTTGAAAAACCACTTATAAATCACCTATAGTATCCAACCAATCCAAGAAAACTTCTCACTTTGCCCACATTATTTGGTTATGACCAATTAACTACCACTTGGATCTTTGTTGGGTCTACTTCAACACCTTCCTTGGAAATTACATGGCCAAGAAAACTTACTTTGTTTAGCCATAATTCAGATTTGGAGAACTTCATATACAATTTATGCTTTGCCAGTACAGACAATAAAATTCTCAAATGTTCCTAGTGATCCTCTTTTGAGTTCGAATAGAATAGAATATCACCGATAAAAACAATGATGAATTTATCTAGATACTCCCTAAAGATCCAGTTCATCACGTTCATAAATGCTGCTGGAGCATTGGTTAACCCAAACGACATTACTAGGAGCTTATAGTGCCCATACTGTGTTCTGAATGTTGTCTTGGGAATATGATAGGTTTAACTTTCAACTGTTAATACCTGGATCGGAGGTTGATCTTTGAAAAGACACAGGCTCCTTGTAATTAATCGAACAAATCATCTATTCTAGGTAAAGGATATCGATTCATAATTGTTACTTTATTTAGCTCACGGTAGTCGATTCACATCTTCATCGATCCATCCTACTTCTTCACAAATAAGACTGGTGCTCCCTAGGGTGAAAAGTTGGGACAAATAAACCCATTGTTAACTAACTTCTCGAGTTGGACTTTCAATTCTCTTAATTTTTCCGGGGCCATTCTATATGGGTTCTTAGAAATAGGTTCCGTTCCAGGATGCAGATTGATCACAAACTTGATTTCTCTATTTGGAGGCAATCCTAGAAGGTTATCTAGAAAAACTTCTGAAAAGTCTTAAACAATGGAAATTTCTTCCAGCATTGTCTTTGATACCATCGTCGTGTCCATTACATTAACAATGAACCTTTCACCTCCATTCCTCATTAATTGGTGTACCTTAAGTGCAGAGATTACAGCCAATCTGCCCTTTTCCTTGACCCCACAAAACGTGTGTTACTCACCACTAGGGGAGAGAAAATATACTTCTCTCTTTCTACAATTTATCATTGCATGATGCTGGGATAACTAATTAATACCCAGGATAATATCATACCTCTTCATATCCATGACAATCAGGTCAGCATAGAAAATTTGATTGTTTATTTTTATGGCATACATCTTTAGGATTCCATTGGTATTCAAGCATTCGCCAGAGGGTAAGAGAACTCTATAGTTACTCTTTTCTAGTTCAGGGAAACAATTTACTTTTGTACTAAATTCCTTCGCAATGAAGGAATGAGTAGCTCCATAATCGAATAAAACATATGCGGCTATATCACTAACATAAATTGTACCTGACAGAACCGAAATGTAATAAAATTACGAGCTATTCAAACATTCCAAAGAACTTAAGCAACTACTTCAGTAATAAGGCGTACCTGACACGATAGCAGGCTGATCCTCCCTAGCCTCATCGTTATATTGAGCTTCATTACCATACAGAGAAAAGACCCTTGGTGCCACTCCTCCAGATCCTCCGATTCCAGCTGAGCAAAATTTGGCGATATGCCTAATTTCTCTACACCTAAAACAGTGTCTAGTACCCAGTCTACATTCTCTAAAGTGATTCTTCTTGCACTTCAGACATTCACTCAACTGATATGTCCTTATATTGGATGGGGCAGTGACAGCCTCATTCATAGGGCGCTTATCATTCATTTGTTGCATTTCATAATCTAAAGGCCTCTTTGTCTCTTTGTTTACCATTGGTCCACTTTTCTGTTGGTGGTTCAAAGCATTCTTCCAGAACCTCTGATTCACTTCTCGCTATTTAGCCACCATCATTTTGGCATCTTCAACTTCTAACGCTTTAGAGACAATCTTTATATATGGAATGTCTTGAGTACCAGAAATTTTGACTCCTCTAAAAATATTAACTTTCAGCTCCTGAACGAACTGATGGACCTTGTGCTCATTGTTTGCCACCAGGTGTGATGCAAATCGAGAGAGCGCTTCAAACTTTCTTACATACTTAGATATAGTTCCAGTTTGGTGCAACAAGACAAATTCCACCAGTTTCTTTGATCGGATTGTTTGGTTGAAATACTTCTCGTAGAAGATTTTCTTGAATTGGTCCCACGTCAAAGCTCGAACATCCTGTGCTGCCTTAACAGTATCCCACCAGAACCTCACGTCCTGAATGAATAGGTACACAGCACATGAAACTTTTTTGGTCTCTCTTATCCTTGCGTACTCAAACATGTCCTCTAGAGACCGAATTCATTCTTCAGCTCCCATGGCTTCGGCAATATTTCCATTGAAGCTTGGAGGCTTAAGTGCAATACTTGGAATTTAGCTCGATCTATGGGTAATAATAATTATGAATTTTGAAAGATTTTATTATGGAATATATTATCCCAAAAATAAGTTGATATAATTGTAGATGATTTTGAGATAATATAGTTAAGAGTTATATGAGATATTTATAGTGATTAAATTGTTGGATTAATTAAGAGTGTTATGTGAAGAGTATTGATTTAATTAAAATAAAAGAAGAGTTTAAAGAAGAGGAGAGAGAAGAACACGTGGTGAAAAATGGAGGAATGAAAAATGGTAGTGGGAAAGGTTGATAAAGAGGATGACTATTTATCAATCTCTTGTACATGAAATGTAAAGCAGTGGCAGGAAGAAAAATAAGGAAATAAGTGTTAATTGAAATGCAAGTTAAATGGAGCAGTGTTTGGGCAGAAGCAGCGATGTGGGAACGATTGACTGTAGCCGTCGACTAGGAATTCGCGGTCGACTATACCCGTCGACCGGTCCCACGGTGTTTTTGCAGATTTTGGTCGTTGCTGCGGTTGGTGCCATCGACCGGTTACTCGATCGGTTCCACGGTAATTCTAGAAAATGTATAATCTCGAGACGCATCTCCCACCTGTCCTTCCTTTTGCAGTAGCTGAATGAGATGGGTGTTAGGTTTATGGAGATGAGTGAGGCTTGCTAGAGAAGAAATAAAGAGAGTGAGGGAGAGAGCTGGATGCTCTGCGTGAGAGACAGAAAGAAGAAGGTGAAGAGGAAGAGAGAAAGCTCCCTGTTAAATGCTGAAGGCTAAGAACAGAGAGGAAGAAAGATAGAAAGTGAGGCAGAGTGAGAAGAGTGTGCTACGAGTTGTGAGAACTAGAGAAGAAATAGGAAAGGAGAGAGGGTGCCGAGCCTCTGGAGAATTAGAGATACAGAGAAGTGGAGAGAAATAGAATGGAGGGATTGCTCTGCCTCGTGGGTATGCTTCTGGTAAGCTGACTCTTATGGTTTCTTAAGTTTGAGATTTGACTGATAATGTATATACCGTAACGATCATGCATATTTGCTACTTTGATGAAGGATAAGAAATGTTGTGTTGGTTTGATTATTGTTATGGCCTTTGGAAAATGCTATGTATATGTTTAAATTACACTTTGTCAAAGAGTGTTTTGGTTAGATGTTGTCCATGATAAGTAAAAGATAAATGGATTACGTTGAAGAAGTTGGGTTGTTTATGCTCTCTGATTATGGTGGGATTGATTACTGTCATGTGCATGGGTTTGTATTGATCAATATTATTAAGATTGATCCTCTAGTGATTGGATGTAGTTCCTGTTAATGAATGAACCATGTTGGGCTATTATTATTGAGCGTTGAGAATATGTGTGTGATGTCTATGGTATATGAATATAGTATTAGTGGAATGAAGAGAAAATGTTAAGATTAATAATCTATGATTATTAATGATGGTTTAATTAATGATTTTTGAAGTATTAGGAAGAAGGATAAAGTGCAGCAACGCTTAAAGACGACATGTAAGTGATACGTATGTGTTTTGGTCTTTGGGGCCCTACATCGCAAGAGATAGGAATTATATGTTAACTATTTACTGCTTTAATAGAATATTAAAGATTTTTACTGCTTTATTAGAATATTAAGATATTGAGCATATTTCGAGAATTGTACTGTTGCTTGCTGGGTGTTTATTAGAATTAGGTTCTTTTAATGATATGTCTAATAGATGCAAGTTCCTTACGTTTAAAAGTTATGATATTGAGCATGTTTAGAAGATATAGTAATGATATGATAGACTGTAAGCATTCACGAGCATTGCATGCATCATGATTTTCAAAAGGTTACGAAAATAGTTTTCATGCATGGGTTTAAAATGGAAATGTGGAAACGAAACAAAATACAAATAAATGTAAAGCAAATGATCAAGTAAAGTAAGGCAAAGAGGTTAGATTGGTAGGTCAAGCCCAGCAACCAAAGCATGTAAATAAAAGTTTTTGTGGACCGGTAAGTAATGTCCCGTACATAAACAAAAGAAATGTAAAAGATAACAATTTTTGTGGACCGGTAAATAATGGGCGACACAAAAACAAAAGAAAATAATAGTAAAGTGAAGATAAAGAAAATGATAATGGTAACGGAAACGAAAACGGATATAGATACGGTTATGAATATAGATAGATACGAAAACAGAAATAGAAATAGATTTTCAGAAATGGAAATGGATGAATACAGATACAGATACGAGAACAAGAACAGAAACGAAAACGAAAACGGAAATGGAAACATAAACAAAAACGAAAACCGTAACAGAAGCAGAAACAGAAAAGAGACTAAAACATATAAGATAAAAGAAAACGAAAATGGATAAAGATGCATGGTTTTAAAAGATACATAACATGTCACAATTTTCTTTTAGGGAAAATGACAAACCAACCATCATCCTTTACTGTTAGTGACAAAACAACCACCATACTTTTTTCACTAACAACTTAACCACTGAACTATGAGAAAACATCATGGCAACCATCGCTATTACGTCTACCGTTAATGACGATGAACCACGGTGGCTTGAAGACGAATCGCAGAGACTTGATGATGACAAACCGCAAAGGCTTGATGACGACGAACCGCGGAGGCTTGATGACAACAAATTACGGAGGCTTGATGATGACAAACAAAGATGTCTAAGGCAGCAACAACGGGCAACGTCCGTCAAAATTTGTCGACCAAAGACCGTCGAATGGAGACGTCCAAGGCAGCAACAACAGGAGACGTCTGTCAAAATTTGTCAGCCAAGAACCATCGAACAATAATTCAACAGACTGACGAAGGACATCAATTATTGGGGGACGTCTGTCGTGCACGTTGGAACAATGGTTTATGGCCGTTGGATAGAGAATGAACATCCCTCGATCGGAATGGACGACTAGGATGGAGTTTTTCATTGTCCAAATGGTGATGACCGACATCCCTAGTCTCACAACGAACGTCCCTCGACTTAAGACTACGTCGTTTAGGCTGCAATGGATGTCTATCTTTGGCCGATGGACGTCCATTGTATGTTTATCAGACTTCTCTGAACGTTACATCAATTATCGAGGGATGTTCGTCGTGCCCGTTGGAATGATGGTTCATGGCCGTTGGATCGAGAACGGACGTCCCTCGATCAGAATGGATGGCTAGGATGGAGTTTTTCATTTTCCAAATGGCGATGACAGACGTCCCTAGTCTCACAACGGATGTCTCTCGTCTTAAGTCTACGTCGTTTAGGCTGAAACGGACGTCTGTCTTTGGCCGATAGATGTCCGTTGTATATTCACCGGACTTCTCTGAATGTTAAATCTGCTGATAATCATGAAGGACGCCCCTCGAACATAGAACGAATATCCTTATAATTTATTGAACTTAGTTCGCTGAGGATTTCGTATTTTGTGATACTCGCCGGAGCGTACAGTCCATTCTTATATAGGCAGACCGACGCACGATGATTAGCAATGGATCATCCTTAGACCGCAGTGGTCTTTCTCAGACCTCAGTGGTCTTTCTCAAACCGCGGTGGTCTTTCACAGACCGCGGCGGTGTTGCGAGTACGTCATTTTTCCCAAAACAACGTAGTCATAGGGATGAGCGTTCCGCGATAAAATTGAGATACTGGACGATGATGACGGTGATGAAAAATACTTTTGACAATGAGAAGATGATCAGAAAACTAAAAATGTGAAAATTGTGGACCGAACTATGCCAGAGCTTCCCAATATCATCTTCTCAATTACTGTCAATATCCGTCGACGAAATCATAATCAGAATCAAAAGTTCACCAATAATGTCGCTGGGAAACGTGACTGCAAAGGTAATGTTGCCGAGAAGGGTGACTGCGTGGTCGTCGACGGACATTGACTGTAAACATAATAACGACGGTTGTTGCGACGTTTTTTCATAGTTCAGTGGTTAAGTTGTTAGCAAAAAAAGGATGGTGGTTGTTTTGTCACTAACAGTAAAGGATGATGGTTGGTTTGTCATTTTCCCTTTCTTTCATATCACTTACTGGTCTAGTGATGCAGGTACACACACGAGAACAAACTAGGGAGCAGTTGATGAAGGATTTGCACGCACGGATCTTGTGGCTGACTAGGCTAATGGATGTAAAAGAAATTACTTGTAAAAACTTTGTAAATGTATTTAAATTGTAAAAGAAAAGAATTTTATTTAAATGATTTAATAAATATTTTTAATTGATAAAGTGTTTTCTTCAGTTAGTTTTCTGCTATTTTTATAAAATAAAAAGTTTTAAATTTTGCACATTTTCAAATGTAAGAAAAATCAGGTCATTACATTAATTCTCCTAAACTTCTCCCAACTAGCCTCCTCGGGAACCACCACTTGGTGTTGATTTTCGTTTCCGTTCTCCCTCTCCATGATGTGTTCCATGAACTGGAATTGGCAGTCCACAATAGTCATCAAGCGACTAAGAACGTTATTTCTGCCATCCGTGGAACAATAGGTTCTTGACCAATAACGTTTTCGTTATTGGCAGCTTCATTGTCCCTAGCAATATTGCCTTGAGCGTTTTCTCTAATTTTCCTCACCATTTTATTATCATACAATAATTTGTTTGATTAGTAATGGTTGTTTCAAAACATTGAACTAGTTATCCTATAGGAATGTGTATTAGGAAGTATTCGACTTATTATTCTTTAAGGATTTTATTATGAAGTATTCATTTATTATTATTATTATTTTTTTATTATTATATTTAATAATTTTATATCATGAATATTAAGCTAATTATTTACAGAAATGTATGTTATGAAGTATTAAAACTAAGCACTTAAACTACAAGCAATTTACACTAACACGACAATATAATCTAGTAATACAATTTAACTAGCAAAGCAATATATATATAACAAGGCACTTACAGTTGAAGAAGTATGCCGCGAAAAATCTTGTGTTAACAGTAGTCTATTGAACTGCGTAAGACTCGGTTATGCTTTAATACCATAATTGTAACATTCCATTTCCGTTTCACATTTCCATAAAATTTTTCTCAATTTAAAACTCATTTGAAAATACTTAAAGGAAAACATTAGAGTAAATATACGCAGAATAATTAAAACATTAAACTGTGTTTTAAACAATATTATTTAAAACATTCGAAAATATATAGAGTCTTTGAACAATTTAAACACTTTTATTCTTTTATGAGTCATAACCCCCGAGGTCGTTCCGCGCATGGTAACACAAGATTGCATCGCATCATACTTCTTCTAGGTTCACTTCACTTGTATCACATTCAATACCTACATCACAGAATGAATAATGAGTCAGTGCCCAGTAAGAGATATAAATGAAATGTAATGCCTATGACACTCTATATGCATATGTTTGATAGAAGAACACATATCCCTACTCTTTAATTAAAGTCTCATATACCGTCAGAGCATTGGAGATATTTCCCATAGGGAGATAGTTACATCCTCAGGATACAACTTGAGCAGCAACTTCCGAGCCATCCCTACGTGGGAGGAGGCAAGTTCCCTTAAGCAAATCTGTTACTATAAACCCCACCCGAACCTCCACATGTCTATTTATATATATTAAGTTCATTATTATTTCGTGCAATGCATGATATGTAACCCTAACTGACATGCCTATATGATGCATGAATGTCACACAATAGTTCATATATTGCAAGCAAACAATACAACTAATTAAGAAACAATGAGACATGAATTATAAATCAACTTTAATTTAATACTAAGCAAGTTTTCACTAACATATAATTAAATCAGGAAATTAATATACTTCACAAACAATCATGCAACAAAACCATAATATATCAATAAATATTTCCTATATATATGCTATGACAAAATGTCAGTAATGTGGTAACCATCGTGTCATTTTTCATCTCCAACTATTTCTATAAATCTTCATTAACAGGGGTTATATGTATTAAACCTACTATGCAATGATAACAGTACAATTTATTAACAATCTAACAATGAAACTATAATACCTATTCTAATTCCTTATAATCACAGTTCAGTGTTCATAGAAAGACAGTTCCTATACGATGACATACCTCTCATCAGTAATCAATATTAATATATTCTACTATTCTAAAACATACCAAAAGCATACAAAGAAATAAATCACTAACAGAGAACACCATCACCAACAGCAAGGAATAATATTGTGGTACAAACTAGTGATTTTATTAGGGAGAAAATTTAGGAATTCATTTAAAGAGTTCAATTATAAGAAACAAGTTCGATAGCAGGGAAAAATAATCACAGCAAGCATGCAGACTTCTTTCTTCTTCATGATTAGCTATCAACAGGTTAGTTCTTATCATCTAGAATATAGGAAACTAATCTAACAGAGAAAAGCATGAGCAGAAAACCATCACAAAAGCAAGACTTACAGAGAACAATCAAATTTCATACAACAAACAAATCTTACTCCCGTGATGTAGGTCCTTTCAGACAAAGAACATGTATAATCCCTTACCTCAGTTATCCTTCTCTTCTTCAGCAACGTCTCCACTCTGTCGAAGTGTCTCTCACAGAAACACAGAATTAGAAAACTCACCCAAAGAACATAGAGAGAACTCAGGAGAATAAATTATGATTTTTCCACCCCAAAGCCCACTAAATACACTCTGAACCTCACCAAGGAAGCCAAGAAGACGTGACCTTATGATTTCCAGCAACTCTTCGAGCTTTCAGACATTGGTTATATGGCGATCTATATGGTAGTCGATCACCATACAGACCGCCAAACTGACTACGCGATCATTCGTGAATTCATCCAGTTCAACATATTATTTATTCACATAAATAATATGAATTCTAAATAATTACACCCATAAACAAAACTCATCCCTTAATATTAAGAACATTACTATCCACGTTATATCAACTACGAAGTGTGACAATTTCACAATGACCAAATATTACTTTTTACTTAATTCAAGTTTTACACATAGCAGAATATCTAGGGCATTACATAACGAGTGTCACATTTTCCTTTGATTGAAGTTACAGTTGTCAATTGAACCTTAACTAACTCTTTAAAGGCATCTCCATCTTTGTTTCCACAATGTATATAAGTGGAGGAAAAATTTAAGTACAAGATCTAGCTCTTCAAGTTTAGGAGTAGGAGGTGTTTGGTTTCTAGCTCAAAAATGAAACTAAATCTCAGTAAGTGAACGGACACCACTTCAATGTAGTTTGCACAATGAAGTGAGTTTCTATTTATAGATGTCTTCAAAATTCTCCAGCACTGGTCGCCGTCTCCTATTTACCTGGGCGACTTTGGACTATCCGTTAGAGACATAAATGTGGTGATGGGCTTCCACAGGTAATTTTCTAGACTTTTGCTCTAGGTGTCTGCATTTTGTTACCAAATGTCAGCAAAAGTTTTAATTTGAATTCTGTCTCTAAACATGACTTCCTCAACATCTTTCAAGTGTCTATTGCAAGTGTCTGCATTTGTCTCTGGGCGTCCACAAATTGAGTTTCAAAAAAAATACTACCTTGGGACCGGGCTTCCGTAGATTACATAGGGCGTCTATTGCGAGTGTCCAACGACCAAAAAGCTTTGGGGATCGAGTGTCTATGAGTCTTTCATTTTACACATGGCTCGGGACTGAGCTTCTGCAATTTTACATAGGGTGCTCGTACAAAGTAATTTTCGATACTTGAATTTTTTTCGATTGAGTCATTCATCATAAATTCATCATTTGCTGAATAGATTTGGTAAAGGATGAGTACTTCCGAATACCCGCTTTCAATGATATTTTTCAATGAAAATATAACTTTAACATGTAACCTATTTAAGCGAGTATTCAAAGAAGAATTTAATTTAATAATCATTAAAAACTTATAATAATATAACAAATAATGTCATTCATTATCAAAATAATTATGTTTAATATTAATTAAACTAACATCATCTACAAATCATATTCTAACCTCTATTAGCAAGTTATTTATTAATTAATAGAGTATATTTACTATATAATTTGGGAAATTAACACCACAGACCCTCTAGTTCGAGATCAATAACAAGTCAAATATTTGAGAATTTTTTTAACAACTAAAACCTTAAACTATAAAAAATTAACACCGTCAACCTCGCAGTCAATTTTTCCGTCCAAATCCGTCAAACTTAACTCTTCAGTTAACTTGAAAAAATTTTCCCTCAATCTCGATCTCGTTCGTCGGTGCTAATCTTTAAAATCGATGTAAGTTCTTCCATAAAAATGAATTTCAGAGTCGAAGATTCAAAAATTTTGAACTTTCTGACTGTAAAATGACGATTTTTGAAGAAGAGCCGTTCGTTTTAGGTTAAAATACGGTTTTTAACATATAACGGACGTCTGTTATACGCTGATGGACGTCCGTTGTAGGTTAAAGGGCGTATTTTTATCTAAATGGACGTCCATCCAGCCATATTACATTTAATATTAATAAAAAAATTCAAATTACTGTTTTAACCCTATAAAGAAAATGTCAGTAATATTTTTTAGGGACAAAAGGGTAATTAGACAGACAAGTGGCAGACAGCTGTACCCAACTTGTCTATTCAATTACCCTTTTTTCCCTAAAAAATATTACTGACATTTTCTTTATAGGGTTAAAACAGTAATTTGAATTTTTTTTATTAATATTAAATGTAATATGGCTGGATGGACGTCCATTTAGGTAAAAAAAAATGTGTCTTTTAACCTACGACGGACGTCCATCAGCGTATAACGGACGTCCATTAGCGTATAACGGATATCCGTTATATGTTAAAAATCGTATTTTAACCTAAAACGAACGACCCTCCTTCAAAAATCGTCGTTTTATAGTCAGAAAGTTCGAAATTTTTGAATCTTCGACTCTGAAATTCATTTTTATGGAAGAACTTATGTCGATTTTAAAGATTAGCGCTGACGAATGAGATCGAGATTGAGGGAAAATTTTTCAAATTAACTGAGGAGTTAAGTTTGACGGATTTGGACAGAAAAAGTTGACTGCGAGGTTGACGGTGTTAATTTTTCATAGTTCAGGGTTTTAGTTGTCAAGAAAAATTCTCAAGGATTTGACTTGTTATTGACCTCGAACTAAAGGGTCTGTGGTATTAATTTTTCATCTAATTTTATACTCTAATCTTATTTATTGACACTAGTAGTGTGTATGTTTTACTTATTAATTAATATAATAATTATAAATAATTAAAATAATAAATTAATTTTGTCATATATAACTAGAGATAAGATTATAATATAAAATTAAAAAATTAAAATAACGTTTAATAATTATGATCCATAATAAATAATTGAATTAATATATGGATAATAAATTTAGCGCAAATATAAATATATTACAGAAAATTAATGAAAATGAAGAACTTAAAGCGATCAATCCTGCAGAATCACAACAAGGCAATGGCGATCTCTTGCAAGAACATTTCCCTTCTCAACTGCACTTACTACCCGCAGAGAAATCATTTTCCCAGTTCTTCGCCAAGCCTCGAGTTTCGATTTAATTTTCCAATCTTGAATTCTCTTTCCAAGCATCAAATTTTCGTATCGGGAAACTATGTTAATGGAGACAAGGAGTTCAAGTTATCCGAAAACTTGGATAGTTTTGTAGGCTCAGTATTTCTTGGTGGTAGTTGGTGGAGTTTGCCTGATCATAAGGAAATAGAAACTGAAGAAGCCAACTTCGCTACTGTTTTCGTCGCTCTTCGTCGCATTTGGGAGTTGATTTCATACGATAATCGGTGGGTTATCTTCGTTGCATTTGGAGCTTTGACTGCTGCTGCGGTGCGTTGCTTGTAATTTTTCTTAGATTTATTGAGTTTGTTCACCTTTTGTGAATGAAAATTGATCTAGAATATGAGATTGAACTGCTAACGTGCATAAGTAGGTGCGATTGGGTGATTTTGCATATCTTAATTTTTTAGGCATAACGACCGCTTTAAGTAAACCTCACCCTTGAAAACTGGCATGTGAAGGGAGGGTGGCCAAGTGGTTATATATCTACAAACTTCACCCAGCTAATCTTTATCCCACTCAGTCGCTCTGTCTGCGACGTCATGGGTGGGTGCCAATACTACGTGCTTAACCATGGAGGGTTTGCTACCAATTGTAATGACCACGTTGAGAAAAATCTATCGTTGAAAATTGGCTTGCAAGGGGAGTGCTCAGTATTTATATACCCGTGCACCCAATGATCACCTAAAAAATGTAATACAAATTAGATCATTACATTGAGATAGATCAAAAATGGGAAAATTCAAACAAGTATATTTGGATGTTACTTCCGTCAATTCGTGATATGATTGCATTAAATTGGGGTGCCAGGAGCTTACATTGTGCATTAAACAGAAAACGCTATGACATTATGAAAACTACTGGAAAGAACTGATAGCGGTTTCTTTCATGGATTTATTTTATGTAAAAGTTTTCATTAGTTTAGTGGTTTATGAAGAATAAATTTTTTAATTTGTGAACCTGCTGCAGCTTTCTGAGATCACCATACCAAGGATATTGACAACCTCTATTTTTTCTGCACAAAGTGGTGAGAACATTTTGTTCTCTAGGAGCTCAAATTTCTTGGTTATATTATTGTTCACATCGGGGATATGCAGGTTAATTCTTCCATTATCAAACTTTTGTATGTATTTTGTCAAAAGAAAGCATAAAAAATGTTACAAATCAATTCCAACAATTTTATATTTCTCCAATATTAATACAATATTTACTTCTTTTGTAACTTTCCATGCTAGCATTGTCTCCTAATTTCAGAAGTGAAGCTTTTTCTTAGAATCCTGAATGTTGACATATATCATTTGGATTTTTCAGCGGCTTGCGGAGTGGATTTTTTGGCCTCGCAAATGTAATTCTTGTGAGTGCTTCATTCATTCCTTTGTTAACACAAAAGTGTTGTCCAAGATCTTCGTGCAATCATCTGATATGAACCCCTCGGATGAATAGCAAATGAAAACAGATAAATTAGACGATAAACAGATAAACAACTTGATGGCGCAGACGTTCGAGAGGTCTGCTAGCTCTCTCACAAGCGGCAGACGTTTGAGAGGTTTGCTAGCTCTCCCACAAGTGAATTCCTAAATTTCCCGATGCCCTCTTCCCTTACAACTCCCTTTTTAAATAAAAAACCCTAAAAGGCCTAAGAGACTTTTTAAAAAACCCTAAAAGGCCTTATAGATTAATTGGCTTGTTTTATTTTTCTAAAATAAGTAAATTTAAGCGGTGGAAACGTATCAATACTCCCTTCCCAAAGATGCACCTTGTTCTCATGGTGCATGATTTTTGTGCTCCTTTCTCTTTAATCTTTGAGTTCATCGTCATTTAAATACATGACAATCCTGTTTTCAATTCGTTGTGCTGTCTGCATGATTTGTCTCAACCCAGTTAGTTCGAATACCATTAATTCTGCTCGAATTTCTATCCGCAAACCTTTCATAAATTGGGCTTCCAATAAATGATCAGGAATGTCTCAAAAAGGAGCAGCCAATTTCTCGAACTGCAACGTATACTCTTTCACTATTCCCTCTTGCCGTAATGCCAAAAGTCGCTCTGATAAGGAACCTTCATGTGAAGAGCGAAATCTATTTAATGGACAATCTCTTATATCCCTCAAACTCCGAAATGGTTGTCTTCCGTCCTCCCATTGATACCAAGTAAGAGCCTCTCCCTCGAAGTGTACAACCACGACATCCATTTTTTCAGCTTCTGAAAATCGATGAAGAGCGAAAAAACGCTCAACTCGAAATACTCAATCATCAGGGTCACCATTATTGAACACGGGCATCTCTAATTTTTTAATCTTGTTGTTTCCTGCCCTAAATTGGGTCAATTCATCATAATCCGTATCTACTACGTTATCCATCATATTCTGCCTGCAGTAAATTGGACCTTGGCTTATTAGCAGCCCACTTGTCATATAATGGGCATCCATATTTTCTTTCAGCAAATTCTGGGCAGCGAGCAGCCCACCAACCTGTCATGTAGTGGGCAGCCATATTTTCATTAGAAAAATTTTGGGCAGCTTGGGCAGCGTCTTCCTCATTAAACCCTTTCTTTCCCAGATGTTTCCTTCCTTCAGCATCCCGCGAACCTTTCGCTTCTGTGAGAAGAGCAAACCCAGCTCTCGGCCGATTTTCATCATCGTCGGCTAACTTTTCCTCCTCCAAACGCTGTTTCCCCACTCCTGAGCGAACCTCGTCGCGCTCCAACCCTGCGTGGACATCGTTGCGCCACACCCCCGTCCAAAACTCGTCGCCTGTTGCCGTCAACGTCGCTAGAGTCTTCATCACCGAAGCCATATCAGCCTTCATGGTTTGGAACGAAGCAACGTCGGCCTTTAACTTTTCCAGATCCTGGAAAATTTGGTCGCGAAAAATCCTAAGTTCCAACTGGAATCCCTCAAGAACCGGGCCGGTTCTGCCTTCTTCAGCCACTTCTTTTCCTTCTCTTCTCTTACCAGCCATTAAACTTGTGACTGTTAACAACTTGAACACTTCTGAACAAGCTTGACAACAGCTTCCCTACGTACGGATTGCTTTGATACCAATGATATGAACCCCTCGGATGAATATCAAATGAAAACATACAAATTAGACGATAAACAGATAAATACTTGATAGCGCAGACTTTCGAAAGGTCTGTTAGTTCTCCCACATGTGGCAGACGTTCGAGAGGTATGCTAGCTCTCCCACAAGTGAATTTCTAAATTTCTCGATGCCCTCTTCCCTTACAACTCCCTCTTTAAATAAAAAACCTTAAAAGGCCTAAAAGACTCTTTAAAAAACCCTAAAAGACTTTATAGATTAATTGACTCGTTTTATTTTTCTAACATAAGTAAATTTAAGCGGTGGAGACGTATCATCATCCCGCCCACCATAGGAGTCTATTATGAGCTTTCCTATGAATCTTGTAGTAATTGATGCTGTTCATTTTTCATGGATAGCGTAATGCTAAAATACTACTGGAAGAACGATAAAGTATACTTTTACAGGATTTCATGTGTTAAAGTATCAGTTTCTTAATTATTTTCCAAGGATATGGGATTGTTGCTTCAACTTGGGCCATATAAAATTCAAATTTCTATGCTCGCGTATGTGAGAAAACTTTAAGATGAGACTGTTGGACAACAAATCTTCAACTTCTTATAAACACAAATAGCAATTGTTCTTCAACAATACTAAACAACGTTTGACAATTACAGAACTTAGAAACATAAGCAAACTAAACAAACATTAAACAAACAATACCACAAACCCAGAAACCACAGGTTCGGACACAACCTCCATTCTCAGGAAAGCGTCTTCGGAATTCTCTTTGTAAAAACAACATAATCCCCCCCTTCTCTGTAACTTCCCCTTAAATTATTAACTCCCACCGTTTAACTTTAAACTTTCCACAAACTTCCTGTCT
The DNA here is from genome assembly GCA_022433065.1 of Begonia loranthoides. Lineage (NCBI taxonomy): Eukaryota > Viridiplantae > Streptophyta > Magnoliopsida > Cucurbitales > Begoniaceae > Begonia > Begonia loranthoides. The sequence continues at coordinate 8,210,590 of CM039477.1, read as the reverse complement.
TTAATTTACGAAACTACCATTCACCTCCTTCTATTATAAACTACATTTCCTCCCTATCCATCATTACTCCCATTTTTCAAAGAGACCTTGCCCTCAAGATCTAAGTAGGAAAAACGAACTTGAATATCAGCAACTAGTTCCCACTTAGCCTCTACTTCTTGAGAGTTCTCCCATTGCACTAACACTTTTGGGCCATTGGACCCATTGCGGTGTTGTAATATTTTCATCGGAGTTGGAATATTTTCCTCTTCGGTATTAATTTTAGAATCCTCCTCTTCTAATAGCTGTAAACTCAGTTTGCACCGATGACTCGTTTCCCATTTATAACCACAACGAAAACATAGATTAACTTCATATCGTCTTTGCCTTTCTGTCTGTGTGATGGCTACCATACTCGCTCCGGGGTCAGTAATCCGTACTCCATGGGAAGGGCCAGGATCCCCTTGGCTATAGTGAAGTGAGTTCGTGCCAGCCTGATCAAGAATATTTTCCAATTGAAGCTTATTCGGTTGAGTCTTCATTCCTTGGATTATGTTCTTATTAGGTCCATAAAAACTAAACCTGGACCTATTTTCTTTTATTTGGTGTAAAGTTTGCATTTTGAACTCATATCTTAGGGCTAATATCAAAGCCTCATATACATTTCTGGGTTGTATGATACAGACATCATCAATCCATTTAAAAAAGCTCATAGCACAGCTTTTCTATCCATGCCCGAATTTTTGCAGCCAACTCTTGGAATTGCTCACCGTAATCTTCCACACTTCCAGTTTGTCGTAACCCCATTAATTGCTCTTAATTATAACGAAATTCCTTGGGCCCGAAACGTTGTTCGAACGCAAATTTAAAATTCTCCCAACTTAAGCGTGACTCTGATAGGATAGAGAGTTATAAAAGGGAAGTTAGTTGATAGTGGTTATAGGTCATCTATTATTTAAAGATGGGAGAGTAGAGGGATAGAGAGATAGGAAAATAGTAAATGTGTGTGGGGGTGTGGTAGACATGTAGTCTGCTACGATGATTGTAATTCATTGGTTTACAAGAAATAGAGGAGAGTTCTATCATTGGTATCAGAGCAGTTACTTTCCTAAGAATGGTTCCGTCCGAGAGAGAAGATGATGACTCCCTCGGAAACCCAGAAAGAAAACGCCACAGAACGGCAGAAAGAGGACGCTAGTTGGAAAGAAACAATGAGTCAGGACATGGCGCTGTTGAAGAAACAAATTACACGGGTTCTTGCTCAGTTGGAAGAACAGCAGATATCGGCAGAATCTGTAGAAGCTCCGAAGCGAACGACAGCAGAATGCAACAATCGAGAGGGTTATCGTAAACAGTTTCAGAGTCAAGAATGTCTTTCGCGAAGATGGGAATTGTCGATTTTTAGCGGAATGGATCCGGGAGGCTGGCTATCCAGAGTAGAACAATATTTCAGCCTCAACCGTCTGACCGATGAGGAAAAAATAGAATCGGTGTTGGTCTATTTCGAGGGATCGGCTCTGGCATGGTTTCAATGGGTAAATGGAAAACATCCGTTTCAAACCTGGATGGGTCTAAAACAGGGTATTATGGAAAGATTTACTCAAGCAAGAATGAGTTATGGATGGGAGAAACTACTGTCTTTAAAACAACAAGGAACGGTGGAAGAGTATCGTACAGAGTTTGAGTCGGTTACTTCAAATCTGTTCGGAATCTCAGAGGAGGTGTTGTTTAACGCCTTCTGTAATGGTTTAAAGAACGAAATTAAAGGCGAGGTGAGGATGCTGAGGCCAAATGGGTTGTCTGATCTTATGTATTCGTCTCAGGTGATAGAGGACCGAAATGAGCTGATTAAGCATGGAGAGCAGAGAAGAAATATGATGGTGGAAAGAATGAACACAGGAAGAAGTTTGTTTTCTGGTTTGGGTTCCCAAGAAAAGAAAGTTGAGATAGAACTAATGAAAAATGGCTTCCAGACTGCGGCAGAGCAGTTCAAAGAATCAGAAATAATTTCCCACCTGTTGCAAAAAGCAGTAGAAGAAGAAGAGTCAGTCGAGGAAGGAGAAGGAGATTCGGCGGTCGAGGAATTCTGTTGCGAGCAATCAGACGTTCGCGACGAATTGGTTACAAAAAAAATTCAGATAAGTTGCGATTGTAGGAGAGGAGAAGCCGACGATGAGGGCTTACGGAAGGGCTGGCGACGATGAGAGTGGAAGGACTGGCGACGGTGGAAACGGAGACACCGCCAATCTTGGAGAAAACTGCTTGGAAATGGATGAGCTGGCAAATATCGATGGAGAAAACTGCTTGGAAATGGATGAGCTGGCAGATATCGATGGAATAAACTGCTTGATGGTGGAGATTGAGCTGGCAGAGAAAAAATTGTTAGGGTAGACATGGATGAGCTGGCAACGAAGAGAAAATCAATGAAGGAGAAAAGAAAATCTCCAGAAGCCGTAATAATGCTAATGTGGTGTGAAGGTGTTGATGGGCCAACTCCAATTAAGACCCATTTAGAAAAAAAATTGGATTTTACATGGGAGAGCATTTCAACCACAATTTTTGAGTTGGAGAAGGTAGCTGCATCACAGGAACATTGTTTTTTTCCATAAGATTGTTTGAAGGAACTTGGGCTAAATTCCATTATGGAATTTAATGGGCCAACTTTTCCAGAAGCCCTAACGTGGTGTAATGGAGTTAATGGGCCAACTTCAACTGAGGCCCATTTGGATAAAAAAGGGAGTATGATAAACTAGTATTTTTCAACCTGGGCTAATCGGCTATGCTGGAAAAAGACAACTTTTAAGTTTGATTTTACTTTTCTTTCTTTGAAGAATATTAAGGATGACTTGATCAAGAATACTTTGATCCAGATCACGAATACTTTGATCTAGATCAAGTTTTACGAATTAAAGTACATTAGAGAGGAATATTATGAAGGTATAGTTAAAAAATGTATATTTCATTTTTTTCCACCTTGAGGACAAAGTGTGTTTTTAGGGCGGAACTAATGATAAGATAGAGAGTTATGAAATGGTAGTTAGTTAATAGTAGTTATAGGTCGTCTATTATATAAAGATGGGAGAGTAGAGGGATAGAGAGATAGGAAAATAGTAGATGTGTGTGGAGGTGTGCTAGACATGTAGTTTGCTACGGTGATTGTAATTCATTGGTTTACAAGAAATAAAGGGAGGTTCTATCAGACTCTTCTTCAGTTATCCATTCATAATAATCCCATGTTTTTCCGATCATATAATTAGATATCATATACACCTTATTTTCGGGATGTACTCTTGTGACTCGAAAATACCTCTCAGCTTTTTTAAACCAAGCAAACCAATTATCCCCATAAAAAACATTTAAATCTATTTTTGGAGGACTCCCCTAATCTCCTCTTCTCGTAAAACCCAATGGACTGTCTCTCTCTTCCCTTAAAAAATAAGAATTTCTCTCTCCCTTGTTATGAAATTTAGTTCTGTCCCAAGCATTCTCATTTTTGTAAAAATCAGATCGTGGTAAACCACGGTACCTTTGCTCCTCGCGTGTACCCACAATGGGCGGACACCCTTGATCGCGATATCGCTGCTCCTCGCGTCGACCCACAACCGGCGGACACCTTGAACTGTTGTTGTCTGGCGACTGGTTTAGATTACGGGAGTCAGACTCATCGACTCCTAGTACCCATTTTCCTTTGTCGACTGTCGGACTAACATTCGGTGGAATTTCTGGACGTCGTCGGAACCCTGCTCGTAACTAAGGTCTGCTCTTAACTCTGGAAGTAAACGAAAAGTTTCCTCCACCTTCGGTAACATGGCTTCTAGACGAGGCAGTTTCGACATCTGCTATCAAAAGTTAAGCCACTATTCAACATTTTTCTCCAGTTCTAACTGTATACCAAGCAATTCCTTCTCTATTTCTTCCATTCTATCTCCTCTGGTCGTAGGTTTCGCCATGCTCTGATACCAAATTGTTGGACAACAAATCTTAACTTCTTATAAACACAGATAACAATTGTTCTTCAACAATACTAGACAACGTTTGACAATTACAGAACTTAGAAACATAAGCAAACTAAACTAACAACACCACAAACCTGGAAACCACAGGTTTGGACACAACCTCCATTCTCAGGAAATCGTCTTTGGAATTCTCTCTGAAAAAACAACATAATCTCCCCCCCCCCCCCCGGTAACTTTTCCTTAAATTATTAACTCTCACTGTTTAACTTCAAACTTCCCACAAATCTCCTTTCTCTAATTTACGAAACTACCCTTCACCTCCTCCTATTATAAACTACATTTCCTCCCTTCCCATCAGAGACATCCATATTCTGTCAGAAGCTAACAGTAATTATTTTAGCTTCATAGAAAGTTGGAGTTCAGAGGAAATAGGTTTATCTTTACTTTGAAAGTATGGAATTATTTGTTCTTCAAATTTGTTCATAAGTCTATTATGTTTTCAATATGTTGCCTTGACAATCTGACAATATCTGGTTGATCATTTGTCATTTTCAGCTTAATCGCATCAGGAAGACTTTATATTCAGCTATCATTTATCAGGTATGAGATCTGGCATAAATGCCTGAGATTCGTTTTCAAGGGTTGTAAGCTAGATTCTTTAGGGTTTTTCTCTGCATAGTCCATTCAAGTAAGCTCCTAGTTTTGATGAAATAGGATGTGTCCTATTTTGACCAAGAGACAGTTGGTGATCTGACTAGCAGGCTTGGAGCAGACTGCCAAAAATTGACGAATGTTATTGGAGATAATATTCATCTCATTATGCGGAATGCACTTCAGGTTATCTGTCTTGGATTGTCCTTCGTGATGGATTCAGTTCTGGATTTAAATTTGTGTTACGTCTTATGTTTAGGGTGCAGGTGCAATGGTTAATTTGCTGTCTTTATCTTGGCCACTGGCATTTTCTTCATTGGTGATATGCTCTATTCTGTCAACGATATTTTTAGTTTATTGCAAGTGAGCGTCTTATCCTTTTCCTTACCTTTGTGGTATTAGTATTCTGAGCAATTACGTTTAAAAGATTTTTAAATCTCAAATAGGGAAAGAGTAAAGTGATGCCTTTTTTTCTTTTTCTTGTGGAAGAGCTTGATCAAGTGGTCTTGTTATATCTTCACTATGAAAACTTACCGACATTGCCTCAACCAGGCTCTCAGTCTCAAAAGAAAAAGTTTTTGGATTTTTACTTGATTTTGTTCATCATCAATTAACTTTCTTATCTGTCAGTTTTTTTTCTCATCCAATTTTTTTTTTTGTGAATATGCTTTTCCTTAAAGAGGGTGATAAATTATAACGAAAAGGGTTAGTTTCATCTCCTTCATCTTTCCCATGATATGAGAATTTTATCAAATTAAGCTATTGTCAGTTCTGGTGCTTAAAATGATTTTTTTTTTCCTTTCTTTTGATAGAGTACTGAGTTGAAGGCAGTGATCATATTAACTGCTGAATTATTTGAGCATATTTACCTGAAGCGTTACTTAAGGTTTGTGTCCAGATATTTTATTGAAAACAAAGTTTGTATACAGGTACCAAATGAAAGCGGCACAGATAATTCGAGAGTACACAGCTTGTGCCAATGAAGTAGGAGTCAAAATTATCGAGCAAATTTGATAATTCTGTGGCCTGAAAACTATCCTAAGTTTCCTCCTTTTTATTTCAGGCTGCAGAAGAATCACTTTCTTTGATTAAAACCATCAGGGTTTATGGAACTGAGGATGTAGAACTTAGAAGGTAAAACCGCTATTCTGGTTTCCTATTGTATTCTTATAGCTGGTTGTTTTGTAAATGAATTCAGAAATGAGATGTCTTTCTGATAGTGTGACTCATTTTTACTCTATCAAAAAGATATTTTGCATCATTCTGCATGGTGTAGATACAAGCAATGGCTGGACAAGTTAGCTTTTGTTAACAATCGAGAGAGTGTGGCTTATGGAATGTGGAATTGGTGTTTCAATTCTCTCTTTCGATTAACTCAGGTTTACCTCCTTTTCTTTAAAGAGTAAACAGTTAATTTTCTGTTGGCTGCAGGCATATCATTTTTGTGGTGATAATACTATTGAAATAGTGTATAGTTAACTAAATGGCATATAGGTAAAACTTCATGCAATTCTTACTTTTAGTTTAGCTTATTATCTCCCATTTCTTTTGATGAGCTCAATTTACCTTAGTTTTCATTGATTTTTATAATTGATAACGTCTTCCATATTGATAATTATTCCTGAATCTTTAAAATAAAGGGATTGTTTACTGATCCTCCTGAGTATGCTAACTTTAGAAATGGGACTTGACAACTTTTCAACTTATGGTGCTGGTCTGCAAACACTAAGGCTTGTGTTTTGCTAATACTTAGTGAATCCTTTTGGTCTATGATTTTAAAAAAAAAAAATCTGAACTTATTTAACTGAATGGCATTAACGTTCAGTTCCATATAAAGGTGTAATGTAAATGTAGGTCTATTGATATTTGTCTTTTCCAATCAAAATATAGGTTTTGGCTGTCCTATTAGGAGGAATGTCTATATTAAGTGGTCATACATCGCCGGAGCAAATTATGAAGTATGTGCTGTACTGTGAGTGGTTGATTTATGCAACTTGGAGGGTCACTGACAATTTATCACTATTGCTACAATCAATGGCAGCATGTGAAAGGGTCTTTAATATAATGGATCGTTTGCCAAGTGAACAATTCTTATCCAAAGGCAAGCGCCAGTTTTCTTTTTTAATGATGATCATAGTCATTTTTGTTATAATCCCTTCAACGACTACCAATTTTTTTGTTTTTGTTTTTTGGAAATTTAGCCTGAATTCCAAGTTAAAAATAAATAAGACCTGTGATGGATACTGCAATACCAAGAATTTCAGTAAAAGTGTCCTATTTATTGATTTAATGTTAGCGTTTGCTATAAGTTCAATTTGGGCGTTATAATGTGCTTACATCAGTTAGTTTCTAAATAAGATAATTAGTATCAATTTAATGAATTGATACAGAGATTCTTACTTAGAAATGTTGAGATAACCAATGTTGTTTCCCGCTAGTATTTGATTAAAATTTTAACGTTTTCATGTCATGGTGCATGAATTGATACAGGAGTAAAGCTGCAACGGTTAAAGGGACACATTCAGTTTGTCAATGTGTCTTTTCATTATCCTTCACGGGTATCGATAATTCAATTTTTTAATTATTTTTCTGCCCCTCTTTTATGTCACAAGGGATCCATTATCAGGTTCCCCAATTATGTTTATCCATAAAGTCGAGGACAACCTTCGAGTAAATAAATTGTTTGTCTCAGTGCTCTTGCACCAATACCTTCCCAATTTTCATCGGACTATGGAAGTATTTGTTTTGCAATAGCAGTCCACTCTTCTTTGGATTTCTTATGTATTGATTATCAACTATTGATATGTACAATGTACATGGGCAGGAACCTATTTTAGAGTGTCTTAACATTACTATTCAAGCAAATGAAGTTGTTGCGATAGTAAGGATGCATTTATTTTGTTTTCCTTCTTCTATTTGTTTTTGGCAGTTGTGATGGAGGTCTTAATGTGCTTTTAAAATTTTTAAGGTTGGTCTTAGTGGTAGTGGGAAAAGCACATTAGTCAATCTTTTGCTTCGGCTCTACGAACCAATTGATGGTCAGGTAAGTTTCCATTTTTGTTTCAATACTTTGGCCAGTTGAATTTACTTATATTTAGATTGCAGTATCTTATGATTTATTATTCTTCAACAATGTTAGATGGAATGATCATTTGCTTTTTATTCTTGGAGGAGTCAAACTCACTACGAATTTCATTTTTGGTGAAATTTACTTCTTAGAAAAGAGAAAAGTTGCAGCTTCTGCACTTGATCGCTAAAAGTGTCGGAGTAGTTAATTTCTGAAACTTTACTCATTGATGAAAGTCCTTGTGTCGTGTGTGTATCTAATTGAGAAGTTATTTGTAGGAAAAAAGAGCTTTTAGAAATTGATGTCTCATTCTTTTCTTAGGATTTTTTTTACGAGAAAAAACCTGGATGTGGCAATTCTCAAGAATTCTTTTCCATCACAATCTTTTTTTAGGTATTTGAGGATGCACAGAGTCTTCAATGTAAAGTCAGTCTGAGGTTTTGAATTTTTTTCCATCAAGCTAATACATTATCCAAAGATAAAAATAGAAAATCTTAGAAAAACACACTTTTTTATCCTAAGCAAAGGCAATAACCATGCTTCTACCTCTTCTCCGGGGTTCAAAATTTATTTTTAGTCATTGGAAGATCAATATGTGTTTGATTGTTTCATCGAGTCTGGGCCTTTTTCTGAAAGATTGGGAGCAGCTAACTTGCTTGGAAATGTGACATTTTCCAACATGCCTAATAAACTTCTGTGTTCCCCAATTCGCTCTCTATGGAACGGGATGAAAATACCATCTAGTGGGAGCATTTGGTTGGTGCCATGATATTAGGATAGAATGACCTTACGCAAATATTCTTTTCCATTTGCAGATTTATGTTGATGGTTTTCCTCTCCAAGACTTAGATATTAGCTGGCTGCGAGAGAATGTTGGATTTGTTGGGCAGGTCAGAATACAACGAAAGAAAGTACGTAGTTGGCTATAAAGATACCTTCTAATTTTCTTTTCAGACAGGAATCTCATCTCTTCCGCAAGACCATCAAATCAAATTTGCAATATGGTTGTGTTCGGGAGATTAAACAAGAAGATATAGAATGGGCTGCAAAGCTGGCTGATGCCCACGATTTCATCTCATCTCTTCCCGATGGCTATGAAACACTCGTGGATGATAATCTATTAAGTGGAGGACAAAAGCAACGAATAGCTATAGCCAGGGCCATTATTAGAGACCCTGCCATTTTAATCCTTGATGAGCCAACCAGCGCTCTTGATTTAGAAACTGAACACTTAGTCAAGGTATTTTCTTGTCATCATTTCATGAAAAGAAGTGGCGAAGGAGTAGTAAATTAATTTTGTCACTCTTTTATTTCTTGTCGTACCTCTTACAATATTGCTAGGAGGTCTTCTACTCTTGTGGAAATGGAACAAAACGGAAAAGAACGGTTATTGTCATATCTCATAGGTAAACTTTTCTCACTAGTTTTCTTCTGATCTTTTAGAATGTTCTACCTGATGGGACCAAATTTTCGCAGACTCTCTACCATAAAAGCCGCTGATAGGATTATTGTCATGGATGGCGGTAGAATCGTCGAGGTAAGCTTTTGTCCCTTTAAAACAACTGCATGATTGGAATTGGACAATGCCCAAAACTTGACCAATATTTATTTCTATTTCCAAATCATCTTGGACCGTCGTTGCAATCAAGAAACAGCCATTATATATGCTTTTCAAAGTAGATCTGCAATAAAGTTTTCAATAATTCTGGACTCAAAACCAAAATTTGAGCAAATTGGACATTGAACTCTGATATTGAAAACATGATAAGTTAGTGTGTCAGCTTTGAATTACTCATGACGTCTGCAGATTGAATATGTTTTATAACACAGAATGAATGTCATTTGTTTGTATTGATAACAATGTGTTATAGATTTAAATTTTCTGTGGATCTCGCGTTATGTATATGTAGATTGGAGACCATGAGGCGCTCCTTCTCAAGGATGGATTGTATGCACGGTTGATTAAAGTGCAATTGATATGATATTTGGATGAACCTTGAATTTTTTATACCAGGTTATTGTGATTATTTTTTGTTTAAAATTTTATAACACAACCACTTCATTCATTCCAATTACTTCTGTTTTGCTCTCAGGCCAAAGATGGAAAATTCTAACGAAACTGGTGAGAGGCTCTCTCTAAAACCATATCTTTCGAAAGCATGCTTGGGAGTATTGCTATCTGATCACTATAATTTTTTTATTTATTTTGGCACCAGACCTGAACCTGCTCAAACGAATCCAAACCATTGTGTAGTGGATAGTTTGGTAAATATTTAAAGAATTTTGAGTGTGTCTATTTAATTTATATATGGTAAACTATAACGTTGTTATAGTATCTTAGATTGTATATTTAGTTTGGTTGGGTTGGGTTGGGTTGGGTTACATTCATTGATTTGGTCTCGTTTTCTTGATTAATTTATTAACTTTCAGCCATGGTTTTGGTACGAGAAAGTATTCAAAACCGGCGCAACCCAAGTAGACTTGCACCCCTTTTGAGGGTGTTTTTTTGAAATACTTGCACATGTTTAATGGATAGTTTATGTTCTTTTTTTAGCTATTTACTGTTTCGCGACGACCTCCATGTTTAATGTGTACGATGGACACAATGTTACCTTTTCAAAATTATCTTGCTCTTCTTTTGTAATTATTTAATGTCTATGCCATTAATCGATCGCTTGCATAGGTAATAATTGGGAGTGGTCGTGTAAATTTTTAGGAGAAAAATAAATGAGTACGTGACATTTAGTCTAATTTTCTCATCTAATCGTACAATATGAGATAATTTATTATTTATTGATGTATAAAATTTATTATTTTAATTATTTATATTGTATCTAAGTAAACATCACAGTAAAATTATGGTGCACGTTTAGCATTATTTAGAATAAAAATATCGGGATAATATATTTCATCTCTTTTTAAAGAATTTAAATACTTGTGGGTAATTCATAAAATGAACTCTAAACTATAAATCTAAACTATAAAATCAGTGATAATTTAAACTAATTTTGGTAACAATTAAAATTTTAAACTATGGAAAATGTTATATTTTTTATTAAAAAAATTTAAATACTTGGCGTTAAAGACCGTCTAAAGTTGATACTTAGACGCCATATGGTGTTGGAGAATTTCTAAGATTGACTCTTGAATGTCCCTCGGCGTTCACTTGGAGATCCCTAATTCTTTCATCCTCTCTGGTTGACGATATTTGACTTACGGGTGCCAAACAAACCTTACAATGACTATTTTGGGGCGTCACCTTTTGTTTGGACTATTGCGGGCGTTACCCTTTGCTTTTGACTATTTTGGGGTATCACCATTGTTTGACTAATTCGTAGGGCGTCATCCCTTAGCATTTAGGTACAATGATTTGGAATCGGAAAATATTAGGTGCTCTAATATTTTCTTTCAATATTCATTTTCTATACCCTAAGTGATTTATAGCATACAAATAAATATTAAATGCATAAATGTAAAGAGAGTAAGAGATAGAAATGCGCACACGTTTGTTCACGCGGTTCAGCAACCCCACCTAGGTCCGCGCTTCAAACGTCCACTTGGAGATCCCTAATTCGTCTAACCTACCCGGTTGTGCATTTCTAATATTTTTGTGCAATATTTGTTTTCTATACCCTAAGTGATTTATCGTATACAAATAAATATTCAATGCATAAATGTAAATAAAGTAAGAGATAGAAATGCAAACATGTTTGTTCACGCGGTTCGGCAACCCCACTTGTGTCCGCGCTCCAAGCGTTCACTTGGAGATCCCTAATTCGTCCATCCTCCCTGGTTGACGATATTTTACTTACGAGTGCCAAACAAACCTTACAATGACTATTCTGGGGCATCACCCTTTGTTTTGACTATTACGGGCGTCACCCTTTGCTTTTGACTGTTTTAGGGTATCACCATTGTTTGACTAATTCATAGGACGTCACCCCTTAGCATTTAGGTACAATGATTTGGAATCGAAAAATATTAGGCGTTCTAATATTTTCTTTTGATATTCATTTTCTATACCCTAAGTGATTTATAGCATACAAATAAATATTAAATGCATAAATGTAAAGAGAGTAAGAGATAGAAATGCACACACGTTTGTTCACGCGGTTCAGCAACCCCACCTACGTCTGCGCTTCAAGCGTCCACTTGGAGATCCCTAATTCGTCTAACCTACCCGGTTGACGATGTTTGACTTACAGGTGTCAAACAAACCTTACGATGACTATTCTGGGGCATCACTCTTTGCTTTGACTATTACGGGGATTTACTCTTTACTTTTGACTGTTCTTGGGCGTCACCCTTGTTTGACTAATTCGTAGGGCGTCACCCTTAGCGTTTGGTACAATGATTGGTTAGTTTGAGCTTTGGAGTGTCTTCTATATATAGACACGGCTTTTCTAGTCGACCACATCCGACTGTTGGAAACTAGATGTTGTGTTTTCTGTGCTTTTTCAATCGCATATCTCGACTGGGTCCTCGACTGCACAGCGTTTGAAAAAGTCTAAAAATGATATAGAAGCAAACTGTAAAGCATTTCAGTCGCCTATCCCATCCGCACCTTCGACTGTTGCATCGACCGAAAAGCGTCAGAATAACTCCAGAAGCAATATGTATATGTTTTTGGTCACCATCTTCGACCACGTTATTTGACTGCATCTAGACGAAAACTCTCGGGGTAATTTGTGTAGCTTTTTGGTCAGACTTCTTGACCGGGTTTTTGACTGAGGGATGTCCGTCAAACCCAACGGATGACCGTCTTCTTTTGCCATGAGGGATGTTTGTTTTCCTATGAGGGACGTCCATCTTTGTCCAAACGATGTCTTTCATCCAATATAAAACGTCCACCACTGACCAGGGACATCCATCTTCCATCAAACGACATCTAACCCAATATATAAAATGTCCACCTTTGCTAAGGGACGTCCGTTTTCCTATAAGGGACGTCCACCCTAGCCTCAAACGACGTCGTGCCACTTACATAACTAACACCCGCCATCCATAAAACGTCAGCCTCCTTTCCACCATGAAGGACACCTGTCCCACCTTGAAGGGCGACCACCTTGCTATAACGAACGTTTGTCCTCAATTAAAAGACCTCCGTCATCCACACAAAATCACCATTGTTATTATTTGCCACTCACTGCTCTTCTCTCTCTTCACTTTTAATTAATCCAACACTTTAATCACCATACTCTTTTCATTAATCCAACACTTTAATCACCAAAAATACATCACTTAACCACTTCTCATAATTCCATCAAATAAGTCAGTTGTCTTCATCGTTTAGGTGTCCGTCAACCATTAAGAGACGTCTGTCAATCTCTTTGCCGTGAGGGACGTCTGTTCCTCATGAGGGACGTCCGTCCCCTTAGTATTCCAGACGTCCGTCATTCCACTTTTAATGACCGTTAGCTGCCTTGTCATGTGGGACGTCCGTTCCTCATGAGGGATGTCTGTCGCCTTAACGTTTTAGTCATCCGTCAGTTTCTTCGCTACAACGGACGTCCGTTCCTCATGAGGGACATCTATCGCCTTCACATTTTATTCGTCCGTCAGGGATGTCCATCAAACCCAATGGATGACCGTCTTCTTTCACCATGTGGGACGTTCGTTTTCCTATAAGGGACGTCCATCTTCGTCCAAACGATGTCATTCACCCAATATAAAACGTTTGCCACTGACTAGAGACATCCACCTTCCATCAAACGACGTCTAACCCAATATATAATATGTCCACCTTTGCTAAGGGACATCCGTTTTCCTATAAAGGACGTTCACCCTAGCCTCAAATGACGTCACGCCACTTACATAACTAACGCCCGCCATCCATAAAACGTCCGCCTCCTTTCCACCATGAAGGACGTCCGTCCCACCTTGAAGGGCGTCCACCTTGCTATAACAGACGTCCGTCCCTCATTTAAAGGACGTCCGTCATCTACATAAAATCACCATTGTTATTATTTGCCACTCAATGTTCTTCTCTCTCTTCACTTTTAATTAATCCAACACTTTAATCACCATACCTTTTTAATTAATCCAACACTTTAATCACCAAAAATACCCCACTTAACCACTTCTAATAATTCCATCAAATAAATCTTTAATGATTATCCGAATAATCCATTTATACCCAAATAATTTCCTAATTATCCTTTACTTAATTCCATTACGAGAACTCGGGGTATTACATTACCTCTTTTGCACATTCATAAAATTCTCTTACTAATTATGCCCACTATACAATATAGACAACACCACCCAGCTATGCATTTATCAACCTCTTCATAATTAAAGCATTATACCCACACATTTGTTGAAACCAAAAAAGTAGAAGCAAAAACTTATGGTGCATAAATGGGTAATACAGATATGCCACAATGCAACTAAACTCAAATATATTTTTAAATATGGTATTTTATAGTATTTGAAAGAAGTCAACTTAAATTACCAAAAAGACAGCTAAACAAGGGTCGTGCTTTTACCATGTCATCGTTAAGACTATTTATACAAGTCCTTCAACATATCTAGTCTCATTGTCCTTTTTTCAGCCAACAAATTAATGAATATCTCCATGAAAAGTCAATAAGAACTCTTACCCATTTGGTTCCTTGCCAAACTCAAGGAACTCAGTTTTCGGTCCTGACCGATAGAAAAATGATCGCAATTATGACAGAATTATGATATTAGGAGAAAATGAATTTAAATTTGGAGACATTAATAAAAACTAACTTCAATAATAAGAACAAAAGTCGACATTAGTCATCAACTAAAGTATTGTAACATAAAGTACTATAGGCAATATCATATAGATTGTTAGAGCGGTACACTGAGTCATCCTATTCGAGGAATGTACAGTCATGTAGGAGATTTCCAATTTTCATTACCGTCAAATAGGATGCAATTTAGAGGACATGTAAGTCACAAATGAAAAATTGTGGGTTTAGTTTTTGTGGTAGAAGAGAGAGAATCGATTGAACCTTGATTGCCCTTCTTTCTCTTCCATGTCATGATCTATTGGCTTAAACGTTCACCTGTTCTAATCATTTTGACCTAAATCGGATGTGAACATCTATTTCCTTCCTCACTCATTCAATGTTTTGTGGAATGCAACCTGCAATTGAAAACCAAAACATAAATTCCATTGAAATAGTCAACACGATGGAATAAAAATGCTATCTCCAAGTAGAGTAACTAATTCGTCAGATATCAACTACATATATACAAAATTTAATGAAAAAAAATTAGTTTCGATTCCTTTATTATAGGTAGGCTGGCTTAGGCCTGGGAAAAAGATTGTAAAGTTTTCTAACATAATAAATGAAAAAACACCAATTAAAAGGCATGAACCATCTGGAACATACAGATGTTAATGTCTTTAGCAACTCTCTAATGGCCATTGTTGCATAACAAGAAGTTGAGAGCGTAAAGATCAACTTGAGAGCCATCTGTGGTTCTTGACAATCAGAACCAATCTGGTGTTCGACTCGTGGAAGTTCCCCTCCCATGTCCTTCTTTGATATACTTTTTAGCTCCATATCTTTGTCAAAGTTCTCTACTTGTGCCTTGAAATGCTTTTCTTCACTTCCATTGGTCAGATTCTCTCTTAAAATGCCTTTTTCAGGATTGAACTTGGCAATTTGGTCCAAATTTGTTTTAGGTAATGCTATCTTAGAGTCAGTGTATCTGTGCAACTCCCTGCCTGGAAGAAAAAAAAAATCAATAAACATAGACCTTGTACGAAAATTGGAAATATTTTGAGGGTAGGGGTTATTGACTTACCATTCGAAATTCAATGGTTTTTCAAAAACACGCCTGTAACTCCCCGTTACACTAGTTATTGAAAATTCCCTAGAAGAAATGAGCTTTGTAAGAACCATTTCGTTGTAAGTGGGCAAGGTGGGAGAACCAAAAAATTATAATATTGATAAAAAGCTTCCATGGACATACTTGACATTATATATGCTATCTGTAAAGCTGATTAAATCCTGATGGCATGATAAATATAATTAAAAGTCAAAAAGAACAAAGTAAAGGTGTAGAACTTCTGATATTAAGGTGTGAACTCTTCTTCAGAACTCATCTACATTAACAGTGGATTAATTTCAAAGCCAAACCTTCCTAGCCATGATAAATTTTCATAACATCATTTGCTGGATAAATTACTTTTGAACTGAAAAAAAGTAAATAAAAAATTATACGTGACAACCACGATAAAAGTTTGAACTTTATCACATAAAAATGGCTTCAAATACGTTATGAAATTACCCAGGCAAAGGAAGGATAACATCGTCAATCCTGTAAGTTCCAATAAGGATGTCTTCAGCAGATACAACCTGCCACGTAGCAAAATCGCTTTACTAAATCTCTTGTTTAAAGTTAATTCAGTAAACTTGACAATCAAAGTTGACTTCTTCATATCTTCCTCTTTTCACTTAATCTTTACACACGTATATACAGGAAATGATAAATAGTTGATATAGAACTATAAACTAAAGCACCAAAAATTGTACTCAATCCTATTGTGTAGTTTTTTGTAAGTATATTTTCTTTACCAATTTAAAAAGCATGCAATTACTTAAAATGTCCTCGTAGCATTTCCACAATAACATATTCAGGAGATATGAGGAGCAGGTGATAATTTCATAGGGTCTTTTCAAAAAATTGCTATGTTGGTATTCAATTGGAATTAACTAAAGACCTTCAAGAAAGGAGAGGCTAACTTTGACCACTTTTTTTCTTGTTGTAGGAAATTAGTACCAAAAATTTCATCTAAATGGTCTGCATATACATCATCACAATCCTTTTCTTCACATTCAAAATTTGAAACATTTTCCCCCTCTGTACAGTCTTCTTTACAATATACTAAGTCACCCTCCTCAATTTGTTTAGTTCTTGCCACAATGTGGAAGAATCAAGAGAGAAATATGAAAAAACAACCAAACCCCACCTTCCAATCAAGGGCAAACCCAGAAATGTTGTTTTGATGGCTGCTTTGAGGGTGGTTTAGCCGACAATAAAGAAACAAAATTTAAAAACCTCATGGTGTCAAGCTAGATTAATCTTCTCTTTCTTGAATACAGAGGTCTCCAAATCCAGAGAAGTTAATGGCTTTATCGCGGGAGCCGAAACCATGCGCGCTCCAAGAACCAAGCCACCTCATCTAACGCCATCACTAGCAGCTGTAAGAGACTTCAAATGGAGGAGAGCGGAGGTGGAAATGGGGAAGTTGAAGTTGGTTTCGTTCTTCTCGGAGATAAAATGGAGGTTTTGAAATCTCTGTTTCTCGATGATCTGAAAGCTCTCTAATCTTCTATAAATGTCTGATGCTTTTCATTTCCCATAAATTTGCAGAGAAGATAGAACTCCACCATAAATGTCTAATGCTTTTCATTTCCCATAATTTTGTAGAGAAGAGAATAACGTCTAGAAATTACAAAACACCGCGCATAGGATTACACATTTTCTTCGGGGACTGAAATTTGTGTGGTGCACATTTCAGTGGCAGACCGGTAGACTGTGCATGTCAATCGGTACCATTCAGACCGGTCGACATGCACAGTCGACCGGTGCCACAACAAGTCGATTGTGCATGTCGACTAATGCCCTTGGGAAAAATATTTCTCAGTCGACATGCACAATCGACCGACGCAACGACCAATGCCATTGCGAATAAAACATTGATCTCCAAACATCCACGTTGGATAAATTTAATATGAAAAAGATATTAAAATAAATCAAAAACATTCTAACAAAATAGAAATTTCTCTCCTTTTTAATAATATAATGATATCTTTTCACAAATTCCCAGACAACTCTAAATTCAACGTTGCATTATTTCTAGAAGCAAAAAATTGTTACTTGGAAAGCCCAGTGACAAAATTTCTTGGACTGACCAGCTGATAACTTTCTATGGTATATTGAAAATGTTCAATCTATTGAGATATTTATTCCCAGCTAAGTCAAAGTAACATTGATTCATTTTTTCCGTTCACACATTGCTTTGCTTTATAAAATTTATGATGGTTATATATGCTATCTTAAATTAAAATATGTGTTGATAAAATTTTAAAAGTAATAGTAAAAAAAGTACATGACTAAGACTTGAAGAATGAAATTTTATATACTATACCTCTAACATCGCTATCATGTTTGCCGTTAAATGCGATAATATCGAGTCCCAACGGTTTGTCTACAAACCATCACAATTCCATAGTTTTAAAAAACAACACAACAATTTTGATAGTCTGCCACAGTTTCATATTAAATCTCAGCAGTGTGATGATAAACCGCTGCGGTGTCATATGAAACCGCAGTGGTTTGTTTATAAACCACGGGGGCTTTAGATGACACCGCAGCGATTTGTCGTGCGTCGTTCTGCGTTCTCAGAGTCTTAGTATATAAGAATCACATGTAAGGTCCGACGAGTTCACCACAAACCACAAAATCCCTGACGACGTGGGAAGCAATGTTGGAGGAGAGCTCAACGACGATGTTTTGAGGGTTAAGTACTACAATTTTCTTGACGAGCAAGACGAAAGTTTTCATCTTCGATATTTTAGGAGACTAGATTTCGGCCATTGTCGAACAGTTACAGGACTACGAGTGCTCTGAGCCGGTCACATACAACGGAGCACCTCAGAGCACTCGGAGTCCTGTAACTGTACCAAAAATGGCCAAAATCTAGCCTCCCAAAAAATCGAAGACGAAAACTTTTTTCTTCCTCCCCAGGAAAACCATAGTACTTAACCCTCAGAACATCGTCATTGAGCTCTCCTCCAACATTGCTTCCAGTGTCGTCGAGGGCTTCGTGGTTCACGGTCAACTCATCGAAACATCGGTTGAGGGATGTCTGCTAGGTGAAATGCAAGGTGAAATGACGTTTCAAATAAAGTGTCATAACAACGTTTACGCTTGCTCGAGAAAGATGAAAAACCGTTATGTCTCTGCCAAACGGGTAGCAAACGGAGCATCGGTTTTGCATCATGGCAAATCCATCGAATAAGGAATATCAGATAATAGGATTGAGTGAGCAAACATACAAGGATCATCTACAACAATTTCTTCTAGGTAGACAGTTGGTTGTTCCTCAAGAAACAATACAAAGGCTTGATGTGGTTACAACACACCAATTCTTATAGCACATGTACATTATATGGTTGTAACGGATTTTAGTTTGTGTCTGTCATGCACATATACACGATATGGTTGTAATATAATTGGTAAATTGGTTTGCAGTTGTAATGCACATGTACATAATATGTTTGTTTTGAAATTGTTTTGCAGTTGTAATGCACATGTATATGATATATTTGTAATGGAATTGATAATTTGATTGTTGATTATGAAATAAAAATTGATTATTATGAAACTATAAAATTAGTTTAAATCTGTGAAGTCTATTTATGTACAGGTTTCTTAAATTGTTGAACAAAACATGTATTAATACGTCGAGATTTATAGTTGAACTGCGGCGGTTTCATATGAAGCCGCAATGGTGTGCCCATAAACCGCAGCAGTTTCATATGAAGCCGCAGCGGTGTGACCATAAACCGCAGCGGTTTATGGTCACATCGCTACAATTTAATCGAATAGCCATCAAATTATAGTGTTATTTTATTTAAATATGGAGTCGCCGCGATTTGTAGACAAGCCGCCGCGACTCAACATTATACCGTTGAACGATAAACGTGACAGCAATATTAACAACATCATTTTTTCATAGTTCAGTAGTTAATTTTTTAATAAAATAAAATGATGATTGATTTATCACTAGCTATAAAAAAATGATAGTTAATTTGTCATTTTTCCTAGAAAATTCCTTCACAATAATCCCTCCCTCCCTCCCTTTTCTTTTTTCCTTACTCAACTAAACTATGTTGGAGAGAGTGAGAACCCCATCGACACCACGTAGAGATTATTTACAAGTTGGGTTGTTTGGGAATGTAGTTGGAATCGGGTGTTAAATTCTGTCCTAAACTAAATATTGACGAGATTCAGATAACAAATAAATACAATATGAAGGACTTTGACAAAAGAGTAAAATACTAGGGGTGGGAATGATTCGGTTCGGTTTGATTCGGTTTTTGGCTGAATTAGAACTTAACCGACTCGATTCGATTTTGGATTTTTCAAACCGAAATCGAACCTAGAATAGTGGAGAACCGAACCAAAAACCGAACCTCAGTTTTGGTTCTAATCGGTTTGGTTTCAAATTCAGTTTGGTTTTTCATAAATTCCATTTTCTTTTTTCAGTTTGGTTTATTCGATTTTGTAGTCAGTTTTTAGTCTATTAAAAATAAAAAATAAAAAACTCTTTTGAATCAGATATGAACAGAATTGATACAAACAAATGTCGATAAATAAAATAATTACATGAATAAAAAAATTTTCATCCGATTCTGCTCATATCTTCAGATTCAAAAGAATTGAACTCTCTGTTCGTTATCAACTCCCTGGACCCCTTGTTCATGTCAACTCTTTTCCTCCAACTCTGTTTTTGCACTCTATAGCAATCAAACATACTTTAGCAATCAAACATTCTGAAATTTGAACTAAACATTAAGATATGAAATGAACTTACCAACAAAAATTTGAACTACAGCAATCAAACATTAACATATGAAATGAACTTACCAACATGACATACTTTAGAGTTCTTGTCATATCACCAGTAGCCTTAAAGCATTAAAAATCAGAGCAATCCAGATTTCAGCCATCAGTTGTATGTACCAACATTCACATCCACTTAAAATATCAAATTCACATATCACAGATTTACAATTCACAATTCAAATTCAAAGATCACATATTTACAATTCACAATTAATTCAAATTCCAATTCCAATTCCACAATTTCAATTCACAATCCACAATACAAATAAAAATTCCAAACATAACAGAAATTCCAACTAAATAATCACCAACGTCATGCCACGATTAAATTTTAAAAAACCTGGACCTCACCTGAAATCGTTGATTTCAAATTGGTAGCACTGCCTGAATAATCGACCTGAAATCAATGAAAGGGGTGTTAAGACTTCGTTTATGGAGTTCAAAAATATAAACAAACCATGAGAACCTGTGAACTGTGAACTGATGTCCAGCTAGATTGTTCGAATTGCAGTTGGAATCACTGACGTCCAGTTGGAATCATCAGTTGAACTGAGTTCGGTTCGTTGTCGATGTCTACCTTCGGCTAGCGATATTGAGAGAGAGGGCAATGTCGGGGGGAGACGGAACGGAAGGAGGTGTGGGACGACGCGGGTGTGTGCGGCTAGCCCTAGAGATGCCGGAGGGTTGAACGAAACTGGAGAGAAACTAAGAAAGGCAACTGATTGGCAGAAAGGAAGGAAGGAAGAGTTGGGCGTCGGGCGAGGAACTCTGAATTGGAAGCAGATTTTCAGAGTTCTAGGTTTTTTTTTTTTTTAAGTTTGGGTCGGTTACGAGTTACCCGATTCCTACAACCCAAAACCGAGAACCGAACCTAAAATTTTGGTTTAATTCGGTTCGGTTATATTCTCTAATTTTTCTCCAATAAAATCAAATGGAACCGAATAATTTTAGTCAGTTTAGTTCGGTTACCCGGACTCTCTCTCTCCAATCAATTATCCGAGCCAATAAGGTAAGTCCACGTAGTGATCTTGTCTTTGGATTTGCCTTCCTCACGTGAGAAGTTGTCATTTGTTCTGTTTAGATACTCTCTCATGTCCAGAAATTGGAACAAAAAATCTCACTTGTACTGTCTCTCTCTCTCTCAATCTGCTGAATCTGTGGAACGGAACGCCATTGCAGATAATCCGGAGAGAGAAACTAGAGAGAGATTGTATGGCAACGGCGTCCTCGAATCTAAGCCTAGGAACGTATCAGAAGGTGATGATGGAGGGATTGTTTGTTTTCTTTTACTTGCTGTGTATACCTTCTCCCTCATTCTGTTTTCGCTTTCCTTCGCAGACGCCGCTTCTCCGAATCTGTTGCAGGAAGAAAGAGAGAGAAAGAGAACGAAATAGCTTCGATCCTTACAAAGTTATCGAGATTTCTCCTCCGCCTAAGAACCTGGGCATTCGTTGCTTTCCCCCCGTGAGTTTCATTTTGCTACTCTCTCTCTCCTTCTCGATCTGATTTCTGCTGGATACATATTTGCTTTTATTTTTCTCACTAAAGATGTCGATCGATTGTTAATCATGTCAAAATTCCTTTATTGGGTTTTTCAATGTATGGATTGGGGGAAAAAGCTGCTAGGTTTAGTCGCTGACTTAATGTTATGATTAAGCCGATTTCACAGTGATACAATCAACAATCATACATGTACCATCATGGTTACATTACTATGCTGATTGCAGAATTTGCAGTGTGGTGAGAGTGTTACAATTGAAGGACAAGCGTATACAATCTCGGCCGTAACTCACCGCTACCAACTTCGGAAAGGTAAGTATGAACCTAGCGAAAAGAGGCTTGATGTTTTGTCTTCAGGAAGATACATCTTAAATTTATTTCTGGAAAATTTGTTGCAAAAATCTTGATCTCCTTTCTAGGAGTCTCCACTAAGCTCGATTGATGTTGGGATGTATTGCGTGTATTATGTTCACTTGTGAAAAATTAGAGGAAGCTTGTATTGTCAATGTGGTGATTAAAAAAAAAGACTTGTTTCGGAGATGAATCGTTATTATTTGTTGATTGTACCTAATCACGTAAGTGGCATTACCTTATCGGCTTCAAGATCTATTAATCTCCGTCCTTCTCTGTCCATGGCGGACCAGTTTTAGCAAGAGAGATCATGGTTTCCAATTTCAATCAGCTCCATCACTTGGAAGAGCTGGAGCTGGTTCACTATTCCATGCGGGTCTGTGACCCATCGTCGTCGGCCACCATATTTGGCTTTGAACCCAACATTTTCGACCTCTGTTGAAGGTGATGGGGAAACAACTGAACCTGCGACGGTGGCTGCTCTCCAAAAAAACGCCTTAGACGCCTGAAATATGGGTCCAAATGAAGCCACTTCGCCGGAGATGGCACATACATGGCTGGGTGCCGATCCAAAATGAGCTTGATTATGACTCATCAATAACGTGGTGTTCAAATTTCGTGGCTCTGCATTTTCAATCATTTGCGGCTGTTAATGAAATCCAGCCGAGCAAAGAAGATTGGGATTGGAAATTAAACCTAACCTACCATTGTTGTTGGTTTATGCAAGTAAAACTTAGAACAAACCGGTCCTTGTAAAGACGAATCGATGTAGAAGAACCACTGCTAGGTTCGAAAATGAAACACTGATCCAAAGCGCCAAAATTAGCAATAAATTCTAGACCTTGCTGATAGCCATTTGCATTCTGCAAAAGCTTGTTAAGTTCAAGATACGGGTCCTCGATTTCTAACCATAATCAATCTTAAAATAGATTGTGTTAGAGTTTGGAATTACCCGAATTCTAGTTGAGTAGAATCGGGTCCATATTCAATATTAGGGTTATTTAATTTCTCTATATATTGAAACTTGAGTTGCAAAACTCGTTGTACTTTGATTTTCAACTTAGTGATTTCTTCTCTGTTCGTTGTTTTTTCCCGTAAGGGTTTTTCCACGTAAATTTTGGTGTCCCTGCTTCCGCAGTTTTTCTTTTTCGTTTCACGTTCGATTCTCAACAATTGGTATCAGAGTTAAGTTTGAGGTTCTCTGTACCAATTATCAACAATTGGTATTAGAGCTCAGGTGAAATTCTCTATATTAATTTTCAACAATTGATATCAGAGCGGAGTTAAAGTTTTCGTACTCGGATCGATCGTTAGTGGGGTTTGTAATTTTTCGTGAAAAATTACAATAGTTGGAAAATGAAATTAAAAAATTAAGGAAGGATTTTTCCTTCCCTGCTGCGTCGCCCCTGCTTCCAGAAGACGAAGTCTTGCCCACGGTTCTCCAGCGAAGAGCAGAAGCGTCTGTCGCCGAGGAGAAGAAGAAGCTTGTCCTCGTGCTCGCCGCCGGTCGCCGAAGAGAAGACAGCCGACGCTATCGTTCCGTCGCCCAGAAGACGAAGAAGCCGCCGCCCTGTTGTCGTCCGTCGCCAATCAGAGAATCTGCGACGCCGACGAATCTCCTGCCCAGCCGTCCACTCGTCATTGCTCGCCCAGTTTAGAGCACAGAAACGTCTGAAGAGAAGATCGTCCAGCTGTAGGCGACCTCCGGTCACAATCCACCGACGAACCGTCGTCCTTTCCACCCGCAGTGAAGCCGACTGTCATCTCCGTTCAGGGCTCCGTCCGCCGCAGACCCGCGAGCCATTGTACAGTCGGCAGTGTGAATTTCGGCAACGTAATTTTTTCTGATATTTTCACTGGTGATATTCTTGAAAAATTTGGGAATTCTTTCTGAAATTATTTGGGTGGATTTATTCTGAAATTTGAATCGGATATTTTGAGTTTAGAAATTGTGGGAAAATTTCTAAAATTTTTTGCCAGGATAAGTTCAGTGAAATTCGATATTCCGTTGTTATATCAGAATACGAGATTTCAATTATGCCAAGTGAAGATGCGAGATGTGCTTGCACAGATGGATTTAGACGACGCGTTATTAGGGTTAGATAAAATGCCTACATTATTGAGTGAAGAGGAGAAAATTTGAAAGGATCGGAAAACCCTATTTATGATACGTCTGTATTTATCAAATCAGATTTTGCAGGATGCTTTAAACGAGAAATCTGCTGCTAAGTTATGGTTCATATTGGATCAGTTATGTATGAAGAAAACCCTGACGAGTAAGCTGCATTTGAAACAGCGGTTATATTCTCATCAGTTATTGGAATGAGCCTCTATTACAGAGCACTTGATTGCATTCAAGGAGTTAGTTTTAGATTTGGAGACTATGAGATGCAAGTACGATGAGGAGGATTTGAGGTTGATTCTACTATGCTCGTTGCCTGCTTCATATTGTTCTTTCAGAGATACGATCTTGTACAGTAGAGACAATCTAACTCTGGAAGAGGTTTATGGTTATTTGTTATCAAAGGAAAAGATGAAGCAGCTTGTTGTAGGATCCGAGTCTCAAGGTGAGGAACTTGTCGTTCAGGGTAGAACAAGAGATTCAAACAACAAAAGACAGTATTCGAAGGGCAAATCAAAGTCAAGGTACCGAGATAGAACTTGTTACTTCTGTCATAAAGGGGGCACATCAAAGCCGAGTGCCGTAAATTGCAGAATGAGTTAAAGAGAGCTACAATGAAGGGAAAACAACCGATGACGTCCGGTGAAGTAGTTGTCGCAGAAGAAGAATACCAGAGTGATGGAGATCTTCTAATTGTGTCAGAGGGAAACTCAAAGCCAAACAAGGAGTAGATTCTGGATTCAGCTTGTTCGTTTCATATGTGCTACAATCGGGATTGGTTTACGACATATGAGACTGTTTCAGGAGGTACTGTGTTAATGGGCAATAACACACCTTGCATGATAGCTGGTATTGGTACTGTCAGAATCAGAATATTTGATGGAGTTGTGAGAACACTGGGTAGCGTGCGACATGTTCCCGAGTTAAAGAAGAATCTGATCTCGTTGAGTACTCTGGATTCGAAAGGGTACAAGTACAGCGTTGTAGGTGGAGGTATAAAGATTAGTAGAGATGCTCTCGTCAAGTTAAAGGGACACAGAAGCTCTGCAAATTTGTATGTGTTACAGGGTTCTACAGTGACGGGTAATCATGCCACAAAGTTTGTGAATTCACCTTCAAAAGGTTTGTTGGAGAAGACTCAGAGGAAGTCAGGTTCTCAGGTGAAGTTCAAGTTGGGTTCTGAATCCATATCAGAGCTGATACGTCAGCCTATTACAGATGTTCAGTGTGATGTAGTCACCACATCGTCATCAGTTTCCGTTACAGTTTCACGTCTGAGAGGTATCGTAAAAGGCAGAACCAAGAGAAAGGGTAAAGCTCCACGGCGATATGGTGAAACCTCTACAGTGGGTTACGCATTGAGTGTGTTCAAGGATATAGATTCCAGTGGGGAGTTTTCAACATATTCACATGCAGTTCGTTGCGACATCTCTGATAATTCGGTGGTACAATGGAGAAGATGTGATTTCTCTCCGAATGTGTCTCTCAAGTTTAAGTGGGGCTTAAACTTGATCAGTATCAGATATTGAGTTGGCCCAGCAAGGGCCTTTGTGGAAGAGGAAGTTATTTTTCATTGAAGTTTTGCAGTTCGCCTTACATTAGAATTTCTTTGAAGATGGAGATTGTCAGAGTTCAGTGTTCTGGATTCGTTTTGGGGTGGGTCGTGAATCTTGCATTGGATCTCTCAGGTGGAATTCGTGTCAAGGTGGAGAATATTAGAGTTTGGAGTGACCCGAATTCTAGTTGGGCCAGGTTGGGCCCATATCCAATATTATGGTTATTTAGTTTCTCTATATATTGATGCTTGAGTGGCAAAACTCATTGTACCTTGAGTTCTAACTTAGTGATTTTTCCTCTGCCCGTGGTTTTTTCCCGTAAGGGTTTTTCCACGTAAATCTTGGTGTCTCTGCTTCCACAATTTTTTCTTTTTCGTTTCGCCTTTGATTCTCAACAGATTGCTCTTGACCGAAGAACTCAAACATCACACTTTCCCAATCCTCCATTGCAAGTCCATAGTTTTCCAAGGACGCTAGATTTTCTGGCGCCATGGGTGCTGTCGGCAAGTCTAGCAGTTTACCCCCCGTTACGGCGCTCGCCAACGAGCGGGGAAAACAGGGTTGAAGTGGAAGTGGGAGGGCTAGGACTTGGACGAGTATCGAGGACAAAGTTGGGCTCAGTTTCCACATAGCAATTCACTTTGTGGGTGAAATGGCGGTCCGCCATTGACGGAGAAGGAAGGGGATGAAGTGTTGCCTTAAATAGTTTATGCAAGGGTAAATGACAAATCAACCATCGTGGTTTAAGATCAATAACAAGTCAACCACTATGGAATTTTTTTAAACAAGTTAACCACTCACGTATGTTAAAATGACAAATCCAACATCACGTAGACGTTTACCATTAAAAAGCTGGGTGCCAACGTCCAAACGCCGAAACGCCCCGCTCCGCTCCAACGTTCTGAATTCAGAATGCCCAACGCGGAGAGTTCTGATTTTCTGAAGAATTCAGAATGCCCAACCCAACGAGAGGCGTTCTGAATCGTTGTGGTGTTTGGTGCGAACACATCGCTAAAATAGCGGTGGCTGGTGCGAAGATTAAAACCGAAAAAAATTTTTGCACCAGACGCCGCACCAAAGAGTTTATTGAGGGATGGAGGGGGAGAGAGAGTGAGGAGATGCCGCACAATTGTGCGGCTTCTCAGTTTATGAGACGCCGCACAATTGTGCAGCTTCTCAGTGTGTGAGACGCTGCACAATTGTGTGGCGTCTGGAGAGAGAGAGAGAGGCCGCACAATTGTGCGGCTTCTCAGTGTGTGAGACACCGCACAATTGTGTGGTGTCTGGAGAGAGAGAGGCCGCACAACTCTCCAAAAGAGAGAGAGAGAGGGCTCTCTCTCTCTCTTTCTCTCTCCCTCCCTCCCTCTCTCTCTCTCTCTTTTGAGACGCCGCACAATTGTGCGTCGTCTCACACACTGAGAAGCCGCACAATTGTACGGCGTCTCACACACTGAGACGCCGCACAATTGTGAGGCGTCTCCTCTCTCTCTATGTCCCTCCCTCCCTCAATATTCTCTTTGGTGCGGCGTCTAGTGTAAAATTTTTTTCAGTTTTAATCTTCGCACTAGACACCGCTATTTCCCGATGTGTTCGCACCAGACACCACAACGATTCTGAACGCCCCGCATTGAGCATTCTGAATTCTTCATAAAATCAGAACACCCCGTGTTGGACATTCTGAATTCTTCAGAAAATCAGAACTCGGCGCGTTAGGCGTTCTGAATTCAGAATGTCGTAGCGGAGCGAGGCGTTTCGGCGTTTGGACGTTGACACTCAGCTTTTTAACGGTAAACGTCTACGTGATGTTGGATTTGTCATTTTAACATACGTGAGTAATTAACTTGTTAAAAAAAATTTCATAGTGGTTGATTTGTCATTGATCTTAAACTACGATGGTTGATTTGTCACTTACCCTTTATGCAAAATTAAGGAAAATATAGGCTTAGAGTTGAAATCGAATAGACAACCGTTCTAAAGTATATAATTTAAAATACATTATATTAATTATATATTATCATAAAATATATAATTTTATTTAATAATTATCTTCTATTTTTTTCAACAGCCTCCAATCGTATTTTAAATGAAAGATCTTTTCTCCGGTCCATTCAATTTATATAATTCATAATACATTTAGTTTGATTTTTTTATCAGCACAAAAAATACTGTCACGTTCTAATTATTTAATGGATTATAAATTAATTTAAATATAATTAACCAAAAATTAATAACTACTTAAATTTAGGAAAAATGACAAATCAACCATCGTATTTTACAATAAATGATAAGTTAACCATTAAACTTTTTTGTAACAAATTAACCACTGAAATATGGACAAACATCATTGCGAACAGCGCTGTCACGTTTATCGTTAAATACTTTAATTTCGATCTATGACGGGTCGTCAATTAATCTGCCGCCGTGACTCAATATTTTTAAAAATAAACTTATAATATAGTCAACCTGCGGTGAATCATTAATCCACCGCAAGTTGACAATAATCTGCGGCGAATCGATATTGATCTGCCGCAGATCATCGTGTCTTGTTCTGTGTTTCTCTGCACTATTATATACGACTCGATCGTGCGCCCAACGTGTAACGACTCGAATTTCTTAACCGTTTTAAAAGCGCAATAACCTTACTAACACAACCAATTAAAATCATTTCTAAAGAAAAAGGGTTATCAGAGTGCATCAAAATCTGATCGTTAATAAAAACTTATTCTTCCATCGTTCATTCTTTAAAAAGGTTATTCACAAAAGTTGCAAAAGCATAATTAAACGAGAAAATCTACTTTTACCGAATAACAAAGAACTGTAATTAATAGTTATTAGAAATCGTCATTTAAATACAAGGTTTTTAGTTCCCAAATAAAATTTACATAATATTCTGAATATCCAAGTAAAGGCAATAAAAGAAAAATGTGATGTTTGTAAAAGATGACCATTTAACATTAGCTCTTATTGATTTTCATTTTCTTTCATTTCTCCGTGTCGTATTACTACTCCATTGGCGTCTTTGTTGTACCTACCGCAGGCTCCACCGGAATGACCTCTTCCTTAACTTCTGGCATAATCTGTAACATCCCGTATTTTTAAAATACGTAAAATTTAAAACTTTTCTTTTCGTAAAAACATCAGAGTCTTTTTCCTTCATAAGACCCAATCGCTAACACCCAATCGCTAAAACCTGATCACTTTACTTTAATCGCTAACACCCGATTGCTAAAACCCGATCACTTTACTTTCACTTTTCCCAGTTTTCTTTCACCTTTATCAGCTTACGTTCAAAAACCATAACATTCTTTGAATAAAAGGAAGCGGAATAAAAATAAAACATTAAAGAACAAAAAATAAGTTACAAAACTCTTTTTCAAATACTTTTCCTTTCACTTTCTAACCCAGCTAGCCACAAGATCCATCCATGCAAACCCATCATCAACTGTCTTTAACCTCTTTAACCTGCGCATCTGTTGCTCGTTCGTACCTACATCACAAGACCTAAACTAATGAGCCTAACGCATAGTAAGTGATAAAGTGAAGTGCAGATGGTATGCATGATCATACAATGCAATTTAGGCCAAGAGTGTATACATGACAAACACCGTGGGACCATGAGTAACCCGGTCAATCCACAAATGAGCAATATATATATCAATGGGTTACCCAGACTGTATATACTCCTTTGTTATGAGAACATTGGAGATTTTGAAATAGGAAGCAATGAACTCTGGTATCCCATGTCGCTAACCTATTTTTTTTTAATCCATCCAACATGGATCTATGTGACAATGAGACATCATTAACTTCCCGAACCCCCACAGTCATATTTATATAGATTATTATGTCATACAATATGCACGTGGATTCATACAATCCTATATGCAACAAATGTCTAATAAACACATCATTAAAAGAACCTAAATCTAGTAAACACACAGCACACAATCCTAATTCTTGCGATGTAGGGTCCGAAGACCAAAACACAGTAAATATCAACTTACCTGGCGTCCATAGTGCGTTTCTGTTTCTTTTCTCTTATTCGTACCTTCAAAACCATAACAACTAAGCATTAATAACACAATCCCCTAAACCTTCATACTTAATCAATCCCATTTTCATTTCCTAGTAACGCAATACTAATTCCAAGACCTTAAGATATATAACGGAATAGTTATAACCCACAATGTTGCTCATTCCATCAATGTGTCATGATAAATTAACTTACAAAACTGATGAAGAATATTTTAGCATAAAACCATATTTCCCATAGCCAATAATGACCAATGTGCACAATATATGTATTTCAAACCAAGAGACAATTTACTAACTAAATCATTTATTGCAATCAAACTCAAGTCCATCATATTACCATTCAGGATAAGCACCAACAAGAAACAAGACAATACCCAAAATCAATTAACATAACTGATTATCCAACAAAATCAGTCAACAGAGTATGTTAACACCTTCAATATCCAATAACCCATTCACCGACCAGATCAATTAGCCAAAACAATACCAATTAAGGAAACAATGCCCTCTTTTCAATTTCAGAATCTGAATTCACATGAACAATTTCCACAACTAAAATCAATCATCCAAACAGCAAAGAAAGAATTGCAACTTACTTAGGAATGACAGAGCAGCAGCCTCCCAACTTTCTCCTCTAAAACACTCGGTCCACTCCCCTATTTGACATCCTCTAGAGACACTCGCCCTTCCCTCCATTTCCAGCTTTTCTTCTTTTCAGTCGGCCTTCTCACTGCTTCACCGAATGGAAGAGCACCAGAGAGGAAGACACCCCTTCAATCTTTTCTTCAGCTATCATCAATTCTCACAATAGATTAACTTACAGAGCCCAACAGCTAACTTTATAGAGGAAGAAGGAGGCAGTGGGAGACGATTCCCATTCTCAGAGGAATGGGTCCAATGAGCTGACGCCAAACAAAGCTTCTCCTACACCGTCTGGACGTGTCGCCATCAACAAAATCGAAAATAAAATGGGATACGTACAAGAGAAGCATCAGATTTAAATGGGGTTTTCAACCAATTTTGCCCTTCCGGATGCGATGCGTCGTCCGCAATATCGTCTGCATCATCCGAAACCAGTTTCAGATGAGAAAACGCATCCCCAGTCCTTCGTCCGTACCGTCCAAAATTCATATTCGGACGCAGTTTAGCGTCCGCATGAGTCGTCCGAATGTGCCCAGACTTAGGACAGAGTCATTCGAACGCCATTGTTCTCTTGTCCGCTTCGTTCGCTACTGTCCGAATGTGTCTAATTTAAGGACAGATTCATTCGGACGCCATTTTTCTATCGTCCGTAGTCATCCGTAAGCGTCCGAATTGTCCCAGAATTGGAAAAATTCAAAGCGGACGCTGTCCTGTGTCGTCTGTAGAGGTCCGTTGGCGTCCGCATGTGGACAGCTTGCAGATTAGGATGCCAATTGCCGTCCAAATTGGCATCCTCAGAAGTCTGAAACTCACTATACACATTTTTCATACATTTTTCATACTTTGATTATTTTTCCAAATATTCCCCAAATCAGTTTTCCTAAATTACAAACATATTGATTATGTCATTAGTAATATCTCGATAATTTATTCGACTAATTCGAATATCTCCAATTATTTTTCAATTATCAATTTTAAATTCCGATATAAAAATTTGGGATATTACTTAATCCCCTCGTTACCTACACCACAAGTAAGAACGTGAGCTTACGCCCAGAATGGGAGCCACACAAACCAAACTCTTTCATTACGTTCGTTTTCTTTATTCGTTCTTAACTCGTACATCGAGTTGGAGATTGGGGGTGGTCCTTTGAGATGGCCTAGCTGTATGACTCTAACCTTCTGTGCGCATGCTAGTCCCTTTACCGACTAGGTGAGGGTGTATCCTAGTTGCTAGGCTAGATCCGGACTACCCATCTACCCCAACTCCCTATTTGTTCCCTTTTTCAGGTGTATCCTGCCTTCTGGGTTTTTTCTCTTTCCGGTGTATCCCGCCTTTAGAGTTCTTTCTCCTTCTGGTGTATCTCGCCTTTGGAGTTCTTCCTCTTTCCGGCGTATTCCGCCTTTAGAGTTTCTTCCCTTTCCGGCGTATCTTGCCATTAGGGTTTCTTCAATGATGGACGTTTCCCGCTCGTCCCAAACATACTTTTTCTTAACATTTTCCTCACTCATGCATGTGGATACCATCCTCCGAAGGGTACCCCCTACTTGGTTTCTATTAACATGAAGCATCCTAACACATATACATACATCGGAAGCAACAACAATACTTTAAGAAATCTACTCACACATACTTCTCTTGATAACATAATGACAATGTTCAACCATGAAATGGAAACTTAATCATACTAATGCAACTAGATCATGACATACTCGTGCATAATGGAAATAACAACAGCATAGAGTAATTGAGCTTAATATCCAACTAGAGCTACAACATGATGTAAATCCAAAGAAATAGCGACTATAACACATATTGAATTTGGGAATGACATGCTTTTAATCTACTACATAGCAGAATACGTGAGTATCGAAATGTGTTTCTAGTCAACCATTCAGTAGAAAATACGTTCAACAATTCTTGCTTTCAATCGAACATAACAACAAAAGAACTAGCAACTAAACATGCTTTTACTAGATGATACGTAATAAGGAAATAAAGACCATCAATTAACGGAACGTGCTTTTTACTCAGTTATCATATGACATAAAATTTAGATGAACATACAGCGAACATAATGAACATACAGCGAACATATAGCGATGAATATAATTAGCAATGAACATGGCAGCAATGAAATATACAAACATACGTTCAGCAGAAAATACGTGCATTAGATCTATCACTAATCATGCTTTCGACAGTAAGGAAAAAGACAGCAGCGAAACAAACATTTATACATACATTGGATCCATCACGACGGCAGCATTTCTATATGAAACAAACGATTAAATCATGCTATTGACAGTACCGAAATCAGCCGCAAAACGAACATGTATTTATCCTAGCGATACAATAGCGAATCATAGCGTCTACATACTTTCTAAACTGTAAAATAACTGCAGCAGGAACTATAAAACACAACAACATAACTGAATCATCACAGACAACAACTATTCAACATTCAGAACTCAACTCATGAAATTTCATTTCCATTACTTTTTCCTTTAGAACTGTCCAGTTCTCTTTCCCTTATTTCTCGTCACTTATCGTTAACATCTAGCAGTATTCATAGAAGAAAAATAACGATTCTCATCACTTATCGTTAATGAAGGCAGTAGCAACGTCTCAAGAAATAACAAAGTTTATTAAGGAGTTGTGCATATTCTATAAACTAGCATATGCAAGCATTATCTTCAACGTGAAAGAAATGACAAGGAAAATAGCAGCAACATTTCAGAAGAAAAATGACAGAGTTCATCAAGAAATTTCTATATCTTTTTCAACTACAGCAGAAAGAATTTCCAAACATACACACTCACAGAATACTTGGGTGTAAGGCCTCCAAATGGCCAAGACTACCCATTCCTTACCCTTGAAGTCAGATCTCCCGTGCAGCTCCTTGGCCTCCCAACTCCAGCAACTTTCCCTTTAGCAGAGTGAAGATGAAGGAAAATAAAGGAGAAGAGTTTAAAAGGAAAGAAATAGAGGGGAGAGTTACCTAGGAGACAAACGGAAGACAAGGCGTGCACATAGGGAGGCTATTTTGTGGGCTACTGCCAGGAGACTCCTTTTCTCGCCGAAAGTGCGAGTATTAACTCACAAAACGTCAAGTTACGTCGAGTTTTCTGACTTCTATTTCCTTATTTTTTGCAGATCTGCTAACTTTCGGACGGTTGCGGACGCCGTGCTGTCGTCCGCATGCGTCCACAAGACCAAAAATCCTTCAGCGAAAACCTAGTTTCAGACAAAAAACAGTGTCCGCACTTGTGTCCTTACCGTCCGCAACCGTGTTTCGGACGCCAGACGTGGTCCGCATCGTCTGTATATAGCGTCTGAATTGTCTAAAAATTGGACAAATTCATTCGGACGCTGCATCTAGTAGTCCGCCTTCGTTTGCATCGTCCGCAAAACTCCAGATCTAAACCGATTCGTTGCAGACGCATCCTGCCTTGTCTGCACCTTCCACATCCAGCGTCCGCAACTCCTTAATACAGCGAGTTTAGGACGCAGAATGGCATCCCGAGTCGTCCCCACTGTTGTGAGACACTCCAGACGTGTTGCGTATGACACATCGCGTCCATAGCACTGTCCGTAGGCGTCCTAAGGTCCTTAAATCCATCCTTTTTGCATTTTTTTCATCTAAGTCTTGTCCAAATTAAACGTCTACGAGGTTATACATCATAACTTAACGTCCACAGAACAACGTATTATATAAATATCAAACTCATTTTACTCCCAAAGTTTTGATTACATTGTTTATCCGGGAAACTTAGGATCGAGTTGTTACAAGGCGAGTTCACCGGGAACCACGATATCCTCAGCGAGTTCTCAAACTTTCGTTCCACACTACGTAATCAATAGCAATGAAGTCCTGTGCAAAGAAAATGATGCTTAACCAAAAGGGTGGTCTGTCGCAACCACAGGAAGCACCTACTGCGATGCAAGTTGGAGCATCCATGGGGGTGAAAATGTAGGAGCTGTGGCGGGCTACGAGGTTGAAGCACAACCTCAATCTCAACCTCAACCGCAGCCTGAACAACGATTGGTAGGAGATGCACTGGTCTGTTTCCAACCCGTTGCAACGGGTTTCCACTTCCCACTCTCCATGACAGCCTACGGGAAGAAATGGTATGAAGTTGATGTTAAACACCATTTAATTATTGTTTCTAGAAGAGTAGACTTCAAGTCATTTGTTGAGTTGGAAATTAAATAATTGTTTGAGCGGACTGACTTAACTGGTTTGTGCCGATTAGGTAGAAGTTACTGTGTAATACCCCGACTTTTCATAGCTAAATGTAATAAGGATAATTGAAAGTAATTGGAGGTATATTGATTAATTGGATATTTATTAAGGTATTACCAAAGATATAACCGTTCGACTATAATTTAAGAGAATTTGTTGGATTATAATTATGATTAATTTGTAAGGGTATTATTAAGGGGTTATTGATTTAAGGAAGGAAATGTGTAAAAATATATTCTATAGTGTTTCGGTCGATGCCACGGTTGACTCCACGATCGAGCAACTTGACCAAAATGTAATACATAATACATTTTGAGTTTTCGAGTGCATAGCGGTCGAAGGTGCGGTCGAGGTACTCATCCAAAATGTAATACATATTATATTTTGAGTTTTTGGTCGCATGGCAGTCGAAGGTGGTGTCGAGATGCTCGTCCAAAATGTAATACAGATTGTAAATTGGTTTTTCGGTCACATGGCGGTCGAAGGCGCGGTTACGTATATCTACCGAAAAAAGGGATAGAACAAAAGATGGGAAATAAAGGTTGAACCGGTTCATGCTGGTTCATTGATTTGGTTTGGAAAACAAATGAAAAGGGGGAAAGGAATCAGGTTGGCCTGTGGCCATCTATTGAGAGAGTGAGAGATCAAGAGAGAAGGGAGATTGAGGGAGAACGGGAGGAGGCGAGAGTGCTCGGGTTCGAATTTGTCTTCTGGGCAGCAATGTCCTGCTTAGGGCCTCTTCCACAACCCGTATTCTTTGTTTTCGCAGCCTTTCGAGACGTATCTTAAATGGCGGTGGGATAATTGGATCAAGATGCGTCACACGAGGCCACATGGTTAGTCCACTGACGAGGCGAACAAAGTCGAAGTACATCATCATGTATGTTTTCCAGTGATAGCACTCATGCATAAAGTCCTCAGGAGATTTCCTCATGAAGTGAATACACATGATTGCATGGACACACGAGATGCCAGTAAACTCCCATTGGTAATAGTTACAAGTACACTTGTCCAAATCGACAGAGTATTGTTCGTTACCGTTGCTGACCTCAATCTGGGCAGCTCTTGAAAACTGGAGGATCCAATTTCGACATACAAGTTGAAGTTTGGCAAGCCGGTTGTTGATCTGCGGACATAAAAAGTCTGTCGAACGCGTCATCTTTTCATTTTTTTGACAATCCTATCCATGATGCCCTTTCGTATGATCTAGAACATACTTAGAATCAGTTTGTCTCTAGCTAGTAGGATGTAGGCGTTGAAGGACTCGTTAAGGTTGTTGAAACTTATGTCATACTTGGAGATGGAGTAGAAGATATGTTTGGCCTAACATATCGCATCTATTTCTCATAGATAGTTATGGGCTGCCGGGTCAAGCAAAAATAACTTTGTCATCTCTTACTCTCAAAGTGTCTCTCTGTTGTGGCTCTAGATGCGGCGCACATTGCATCATTGAACAACTTACCTTTAAATTGTTTTTGAAAATTGGCATACAGGTGTCGGATGCAAAATCAATGGTCCGCTTGCCCTACCACCTCTTTGATCACTGACACTAGCCCCTATAAAGATTCATAATACAAGTCAAACATCGGTACACAACGCATAACATAAACATAGAAGGCAAAAGCAATCAACGCACCTTTTGTTGGTGAAAAATAATTGTCCACTCATTGCGGGTTGGGGTGTTTAGATTCTCAAGCAACAATTTTAGAAACCAGCTCCAAGAAGCCCTATTTTCTGCTTCAACCACTACTACAACAATCAGATACATTCTATCATTTCCATCGATGGTGACAGCAACGAGCAGGTGGCCTAGAGTCGCTCTCTTCAAGTGGCAACCATCTAAACAAATAACTAGTCTACCACAGTTCAACAAGCCTATCTTGCATGCAGCCAAACACATGTACATCCTTTTAAATGCACTTATCTCTAGGTTAACATGCACTGAGCTTCCAGGATTATACCTCTAAATCTCCTTGGTATAGGACCATATGAGCTTGTATTGCTCATTTCCATCTCATTCATTCAATTTTTTTTGTTGCAGTTCATGCCCTTCTAGCAAGGCTGAGTGTGATGTTGACGTTAAAATCCTTCTTGACTGTCTCAATTTAGAAAGGAAGGTCCATGTCGGCTTGACTTTTAAACTTGCCTAAGTAATGGGTTGCCACCCATTTGATAGATGCATGACGACTTTTTATCTTTCTCGAGCAAGTGTGAGCATTGTCATAGCACTTTATTTGAAATGTCATTTCATCTTGCATTTTTTAGGCGTGCATCCACCACATGCATCATTCCGTGCAGACAGCCCTCAACCGATGAGAGTCGCTGTTGGTGAATTTGATCCCGTAACCATTCTTCAACGCATGATCGACGATTTCTTCTCTAATTTTATTCAGTGAACTATACTTCTTGCCAAAACCCAACCCAGTGAACGTGCATTCTACTTTTGATGGTCGTTTAGGCTTACTCTCGGCCATGTCCATGTCTTCATCACTACTAGATTCGTATAATGACTGAACCTTTTCCTCATCTAGCATTGCCGAGACAGAATACAACACTATAGCAGCTTCGTCTCCAATTGCACGTACCTCATTGGTAAAAAATGTGGTCGTAAGCCCCACTTCAACTTGACAGTTAATAACATATTTCTCAACACTCTGAGTTGCCATTTTATGTTTAATAAATGCTTCAATTTCGCCAAGATGCGGTACACTTCAGCTCTCATAAATCTCTAGGGTTTGCTAATCGTTGACAAAATCTCTGAGAAAATCGCGAGGAGTGTACTGTGCATTTATACAAGACAGACGAGGCACGATGATCTGTGGCAGATCGATATTAATCTGCCGCAGATTATTGTCAACCCGCGGCAGATTAAATTAATCCGTTGCGGATTTTTGTTAACCTGTGATAGATTAATACTGATCTGCCGCTAGTTGATAATATTATAAAATTATTTTTAAAAATATTGAGATGTGAGGGATTAATTGATGATCCACCACAAATTAAAATTAAAGTATTTAATGACAATAATATCCACAGCGCCATTTATCTATAGTTGAATGATTAATTTATTAATAAAAAAAAAGTTAATGATGGAGTATTATAAAATATGATGGTTGGATTGCCATTTTTCCCTAAATTTACTATTAGTTTCGTAGTTGGCGGTGAATACCTGTCGCCGTTGAACGAGTGTCCACTAAAAGAAGAAAGCATTATCTCTTGCATTTTACCCTGCGAGTGCCATAAGCATTGTTTTGGTCGTAGGGGTAACGTGACCTACGGTGGACCGGAGTGGTTTAGTTTAGACTCCTTCCTCAATTGAGAAGCGAACCAAGTTTCAAAAAGTAACTAAACCTGGTTTTTCTTTATGGTTTAGGTTGGATTTCTTATTTGTTTATTTTGGTTCTTGATTCTTCCAAAAATTAAAAAACAAAATCTTAAATTCAGTTAAAATGGAGAACCAAACTTAATAACTAGTTCAGTTTGGTGTTGCCCAATTCCATCCGAATTGATAAAGGAAATTAATTGCCCTTACAACTAAGTTAATATGGGATTGGGTGCTCACAATTAGCATTGTCGGTTCAGGAGATAGTAGGTCTGCGTTCAAATAAATGGGAAAATACAATTTAAATATATTTTTTAATATTTAATTTGTTCAAATAAATACTTTAATTTGCCTTCCTTCCTTCCCCGTCATCGCCATTTTCCCTCTTTCTCGCTTCAGAGAAGCTTTCTTGAACGCCTCTCTTTCTCCATCGCTCTCCCTCTTTCTTCACCCATCGCTCTTCATATGGCGTCCGATAACCTCTCTGCGCTGTCCAATTCCGATGATGAGAAGTATGGATTTCGGAGATCGGAGATGTACCAGAGCAACCTCGCCGGCACCGTAGATGGCTATGACCGCCACGTATTTCTTTGCTACAAGAGCCCCGAGGCTTGGGCCTCGCGCGTTGAGGACTCTGACTCAGATCTTCTCCCTAAGCTGCTTGCCTCTGCTTTCAAAGCCCGTAAGAATGATATCGTTTTGAAGGTTCGTTATAGAAGTTCAGAGGTTTTGATTTGTCGTCTTTTGTGGCGTTTCTGTTTTAGTTTGACGATTTTTTTTTCTGTTTTCCTTTGATAGACGAAGTTGACTGTATGTGAGGGAGGGGACAGTCCAGATTTTTCAGAGGGAGATGTTTTGATTTTCCCGGATATGATTAAATACAGGTAAATCGCCAACAGCCTACTGTCTTATCGTCACTGCTCTAATTTTTGAAAACGATGATTAGTGTTACATAGGTTTTTTTTCCTTCGTAGTTCCGAGTTTAATAGTATTTTTTTTCAATGGAGGGAATTGCAAGATTCCTTGTGATATATATCGATTTTCATTTATCTTAGCAGTGGTTCATTTGATATCCAAATTATCAAATGGCATTCATAAATTTTAGAAGCTACATTTCCGTTGAGTCTGACCCATTTGTGACTTGTTGATTGCAGGTCTTTGAAAGAGGAAGATGTTGATAGCTTTGTGGAAGAAGTACTTGTGAATGGCAAGCCATGGGCTTCTGGAGTGCAGGAGGTTATAAATGGTTCTTATGTATTTGTGTGCGCTCATGGTAGTCGAGATAAGAGATGTGGTGTTTGTGGACCTATTCTTATTGACAAGTTCAAAGAGGAGATTGAGTTGCGAGGACTGAAGGATCATGTTTTGGTCAGTCCATGTTCACACATTGGGGGGCACAAGTATGCTGGTAATCTAATTCTATTTAGTCCAGGTCCAGATGGGAAAATTATGGGTCATTGGTACGTTATGGATCATTAATTTATGTGAAGCAAAAGTTTTTGGACAATCTTTCTGGATTGAAATGTTGTCGGTCATTGCAGGTATGGCTATGTTACTCCTGAAGATGTTCCTGATTTGATTGATCAGCAGATTACAAAAGGGGAGATAATAGAACGCCTTTGGAGGTCTGTGTTTGTTCTCATACTCTCTAGTGGCTCACAGGTTCTATTGGTGTCTCGCTATATATGTGATAATTGTTAATGGGCAATGTAATTGCTAAACACTAGCTTGCTAAATCACAGTTGTTGACCGTCATGGTAATCTTGTTGATCTTGAATTAGTTGTCTAGTTAAATTAACTTTGTAGCAAGCGGTTTTTGTTAGGAATTTTATGATTGCTAATTCCTCTTGCTGTTCTATTCTTACCTGAATTTAGAGCATTAATATCCAAGTTAATGACTTGAACTAATTAAACATAAGTTAGTAAATCCTTTTTGTTGTGGGTTTAGTAAATGAGAATCATTAAATTTGAAATCAGTGGCCTAGATTGAGCTAAGAATGGAGGAAAAAAAAATAGAATCATATCCTGTTGTGATAGATGGATTAATTTAACCAAATAGTCGCTCATGACACTAATACTTTTTGAGGTAAAGGCGTACGTATACTAATCTTTTTTTTTTGTTTGCTGATATTCAGTAATTATATACTGAGTGACCACTAAATGGACTTCTACCATGTTTGTTGATTAGGGTTGGGGTACAAGTAGTTCATTACATATAAGGCTGGTTTGAGTAGGCCTCAAACTTACCTATCTTAATCAATTCTATATGAGTTTCACTATTAATGGAATATTTATGAAGAGCATATAACTGGCAGGGGCCAAATGGGATTTTGTCTTACGGAAGTGAAGAAAACAGAGGAGCAGAAAGTTCCAAATGGAGATGAAGTCGAGAAAAGCAAGAGCAAGTCTTTAGAAAATGAGAACATGGAGGAAAATGCCAATGGCTGTTGCCAGGGCGTGGGTGCAAATGGATTTAGTTGTTGCAAAGAAGAGAAAGACGATGCAACCAGCACAAAGAAGCTGGATGGGAAACTGTCGTGTTGGATGAGGAATTGGGAGCAAAGTGACATACTCACTGCCGCTGCTGTAGTTGGAGCTGTGGCAACTGTGGCTGTGGCCTACAGCCTTTATAGGAGGTCAGCCTAAAATATGCTTTTGTAATTATTGTTTCTGCTTGTTTGTTGGAGTCTATTCGCACCCTTTTTTTTGTAGGGAAATATGTTGATAAAAATAATCACTGAACTGTGCACTTCTACAGCAGGAGAATCATAATATAGGAAAGCCATATAGTTTTTTCGCGCACACGAATATTTATGTTCTGATAAGCTGGTTGAGGGGATTCCTCTTATGGTTTCATTACTAGCCAGTTATAATGGGAATGAATTTTGGTATTGGGTGCTGTCTTTGATTACTTGTGTTTAATCTTAATTTCTCAGAAAATCTATAAGCAGGTCTTCCCTCTATTTTCTGTTATAAATCTGATGCCGCCTAACATCTAAGCTTTTAGGTGTTAGGCTCGATTGTCTATCTTCCAATCTCGTGATTATATTAATAACGAAATGTGCTCTTCCAAATATGCTCAAATGTATGTCGCCACATATCAACACGTCTTTTGTCTGACCCGTGGATGCACACAAAGTTGAAGGTTATTTGGGTAAGAATCTGATGGAATCTGCATCAGAAGAACTTGTTAGTTTTTTGAGATATACATCATCTTCATTGTAGGTACCTTCGACTCTGTGCTTTTCATTTGAAAATATACAAATTATACATGCGATGTTGTCATACTCGTTTAAACTCGATTTAATTTGATTCCGGGAGCCTAAAATCTTGGGTTCCTCGTGACTCATATAATTGGACCGAGTTGACTCGGCAAAAAAGGCATAATGGGTTCACCTTGCTTGTCGTTTGGAAATATTTGCATGTTGTCGTTATGCTAGTTCAAACTCGATTTAACTTGGATTCAAGAGCCTAAAGCTGGTGTTCGACTTGTCTCGTTTAATTAAATTGAGTTAACTCGATTTGCTGACTCGATAGAAAAGGACTGCTCTGCCATAGAAGGTGTGGCCGAGCTCATCTAACACCAATCACTACAATTCTCGGGCCCTCCAAGCATTTAATTTGATGGGACCGCCCTCAACTTTATGAGAGAATATCCCACGCAAGAATACGAAGGAAGGAAAATTCTCTTGGTTTTAATTTTGAGTTCTTATATATCATTTATTAATTGTGTAATAAATTATATTAATAATTAAAATAATATATTAATCAATTAGTGTCAGAGAGTAGAATTGGATGGTAAATTCATTGTTACTGGTTAGTTAATAGAGGGTGCTCTTTTTACAAAAGGTGTGTATGTCTTTTTAGGAAAAAACGAGGTCGGGCTAAAATTGCAGAAATGTTAATGACTCGTTGGTTGAAGTATAATTGTTGAGAAGTTTCTAGTGCACAGATGTTAAGTTACGCTTAGAAGTCAAAATAATAAACAATTTGAATGTGTTTTATTTGCTATGTTACATGATGTTTACTAACTAATTTATGTCAGAAGAAAAACTCTAATACTTTGTAACAAAATTATAAGTTGATGGACAAATTTATCATTTAAATCATTATAAATATTGCTTACTGCAAGGAGGGAAACTCTGTTTTGGCTCAAATAAACTCTTATCAAGAAGATGACAATATTTGAATGGCTAGCAAATGATTAATCTCAGCTCATAATTATTTACCAAAAATCATAAGTTGGAAGCCTCTCATTATTTCACAAACAATGGTCAATTTCTATGGTTAGTTCGACCATTTGTGCTGAAACTCTTTCTTTTATATTGATAACAGGTACAGTGAGTTCACGTTTGAATAAGTTCAAATTGACTTAACACTAAATTTATTAATCCGAAACCACTATGAATATGAGTATTTAATGCTTTTTCTCCTTGATTGTTGCCTACCATCACAAATATCGATTGCCTGTTCTTCGCAATTAAAAGATAACCTAGTCCCCACCCAACACTTCAAGACATGCCTTTTTTTTTTTTTTTTGGTCTTGTTGGATACCAATATGCAAAATAAAGAAGATTGACCAAATATGGCTTGTTTTATGCTTATTCCATAATTTAATGCTTAATTCCATAATCTAATGCTTAATTTGTAGAGGTGGATGGCAAGATTTTCCACCTCTATCTTTTGTTCAATGTTTGTCTCTTGGTTCAAAATGTTGTGTTAAGACTTTTCTAAAAATATTAGATACATACTCTAATTTATTTTACAATCCGGTCATATTATTATGTATATGTCACTAATCATTAGCAAAATGATTGAAATTTACTATGTACTCGAATAAGTGAATGACACATAAACAATATTATTATAGTATAAAATTAAAGAGGGAATACATCCTCTTAGGCCTTTCTATTTGCTTTTGTATCAAATATTATGGAAGTTAGTCATAATTATAGATAGCTGTTGGGAAGGAATCTAATGTGTCAAAAGTAGTCATATCATATTTTTTTATAAACATATAATACTTCCGGAATGTGTTAATATTTCAATGGAAGACTTTTTTTGTTCAGATGGCAGAGAAGAGATTATTCTAATACTAACCACATGTATTTTGTTAGTACAATTATCCATCAACCTTCAAAATATTATATTCAAAATCAGTCGGATTGTCTTTAACTTCAAAACTTAATTGTCAAAATATTAAAAACAGTCCATTACAAGGGTCATTCCACACTCCATACTTCTATATCTCCCCTCTTACATAATGTGCACTTAATGATTCATCATCCACAAGTGGTCGAATAAGTGACAAGCCAAACATGGAATCTTCAAAAAAAACCCCTCCATTGGTACGTTCGTAAAATTCTATCCACATGTAAATCCTTATTGTAACAATTTTCTACATCACAAAGTTTAAAATATGAGTATAATTTTCAGTAAGTAACGAGAAACAATAAGCATGTGACATATAATACAATATGTGTAAAATCATGCACGTTTGTGCTTTTCAATTATTTGCTTTTTCTTTTCACTTGTCAGTCCATCGTTGGAGCATAGTTTAAGTTTAGAGGAGAATATACATTGTTTGGTTCACCTCTTGTGGGACAATGAAATTCGAACTTCAGCCACATAACAATCTATTACGTGTTTTCTTTTTCTTTCTTAATCTTTCTTAGACATCATGTGCACTAAAGTTTCATGATGCATGAACATATTAGTTTCATTCCCATGCATAACAATAACAATACCATATAAAGATTCCACAACATCAATATTTACACTAAATAAGTTTCTAGTACAAAACCTACAAACTGTAAGCAATTGTAATCTTAATAATATGTATGTACATACATCTATTGTCATGCAAAACAACCATATATTCAATTCTTTATCAATTTGTCACAGTCATATAAAAATAGTTAATTGCGTTTTTAACAGTAGCATTTATACACAACCATATAACAGTCACAAAAAAAAGAGTAAAATCTTTTATTTTTCTTAGCATTTTGTGATGGAGACCGTAAAGCCAAATACACACATCGTTACTCACCTAGAAGCTTTAAAAACCAACTTTTGCAATAACCAACTTGGT
Source organism: Begonia loranthoides (assembly GCA_022433065.1). NCBI lineage: Eukaryota > Viridiplantae > Streptophyta > Magnoliopsida > Cucurbitales > Begoniaceae > Begonia > Begonia loranthoides. The sequence goes on along the minus strand of CM039477.1, from coordinate 8,166,453 downwards.
GCTTTGAAATTAACCTAAACACACAACCAACAAATTGGTACTAACTTATGCTCAATACCCATCTCCAAAGTACACAATCGATTCTTGAAAGTTCTCAAAAGATTACCTAACAAATCTGTCACATTAGTCATCAAAGGATCCAGTTCAAAATACTCACCCTCTGTTTTTCTTTAGACACAGTTTTAACCTTTAAAAATTCATATTTTTGTTGTACCCATTTCTTTTTTATAATTTCAACACGTAACTACTCCATATTATTTTGTTAATTTGTATTAAATCAATTTGGTATTTGAAAACCCAAAGGGTAAACTATTTTCCTTTGTATGAATCATATACAAGTTCCTATTAAAAAACTATGCAAAGGGGTTTCAAGAAATTATGCAAATCATCAAAGAAATAAAAGAAGAGAGAGAGAGAGAGAGAGAGAGAGAGAGAGAGAGAGAGAGAAACGAAGGCTAGGGTTTCACATCTTGAATCAATGTCAATAGGAAGAGTCCAAATACAAGCTTTTAAAGGGAAAACTAAAATAGCAAACTAGGGTAAAATAAAAAGACTAATATACCCATGCAATATAAAACAAATAAAACCTAATTTTTCTAACATCCCCCTTCAGTTTGCGATTTTACCAATGCGAATGCAAATGCCAATGTCAATGCCAATGTCAATGCCAATGCCAATGCCAATGCCAATGCCAATGCCAATACCAATACCAATGCCAATGCCAATGCGAATGCCAATGCGAATCCCAATGCGAATGCCAATGCGAATGCCAATGCTACTTTCGACTTGCGAAACACTAAGTCTGAACAAAGTGCGAGTTAGGGTTTGCGAGTCGCAATTTCGCCCTACGGCCAAAGAAAATCCGAAACAACTCCAATTTTGCCTTCCTTATCAAACTTGAACTCGAATTCTTGTGTATGGCGACAACCTCTGTTTCCGGTGCAAAAGATCCCATTCCCGAGAGAAAAATCCTCTTTACTAAGCCATGTTCTACAAAACCTTCATCAACTAATCCTTCCACCTATTGCTCAATAGAAAACTTGTTCGATGCAAAACGACTGGATTGAATTTGTTTCACCACACTTGGAAACACGAACTCCCGAAACCAAAGCTCAATCGATCACCTTTCGATTGCGAATTGCAAATTGCGGATTGCAAATTTGCGGATTGCGAATTTGCGAAGTTGCGAAAGCTGCAGAATGAACCTTGCTCTGATACCATGAAAAACTATGCAAAGGGGTTTCAAGAAATTATGCAAATCATCAAAGAAACAAAGGGAGAAAAAGAGAGAGAGAGAGAGAGAGAGAGAGAGACAAATGAAGGCTAGAGTTTCACATCTTGAATCAATGTCAATAGGAGAGTCCAAATACAAGCTTTTAAAGGGAAAACTAAAATAGCAAAGTAGCGTAAAGTAAAAAGACTAATATACCCATGCAACATAAAATAAATAAAACCTAATTTTTCTAACATCTATATCACATTTTCCGTACTCCGTATCTTCCATTTTCTTGCAATTAATTTCATAGGAGTACAAGATAACACACCTAGCTTCACGAGTATAGAGAGATAAGTGCATTTGCGATTCTCTACAACTTGTGAGGGAAGACAGTTTCACAAACCACCCTTTTATATAACCCTTTAGCGAAAGAGAAAGAGAGGGTGGCAATATTAACTTCGTGTTTAGCCCTCCTCTTGACACCGCAACCCGCTATTAGTAGAGTACTAGTCTTAATTATCATTTCGTTACATCACAGGTGCACTGTATTCGGCGATCCACTAATAGTTGGTTGTCCACACTGGTCGCCCAAACAATAATTTCCAAAGGCATAATCCAATGTCGGATATTCGCCACAGACACATATGCTTCCGACCAACTTTTATATGATTTCACTTTAAAACAACGACATTTTTTATCATTTGATTCATTGCAAACGCGTTTCCTTCAACAAATACTCGTTATCCACGAATCTTTTAGTTAAATGACGACGTTTCTCACCTTTTGCAAATGCGTTTCCTTCTATGAATATATGTTATCCGTGAATCTTTTAGTTAAACGACAAAGTTTCCTACTTGTCACAAACATGTTTCCTTCCATAGAAGTGCAACCCCACTATTCACTATGGACACATTCCTCTATGCGAGCATTCTTAATTTCAAATGATGATGTTTCTTACTTGTCGAAGATACATTCCCCTTCTGCGGACACTAATACATTCGTGACTACGTTTTCTCCCTCGGACACATAATCTCTTTATTCAAATATCCACAAACACCCGTTTTTAACTATAATTGGCCCATTGGACCACTTAAGTGGTAGTCCACCCCTCACTATATTTTCTATTATTACCTAATTTCCAAATATTGTTAATATTTAATGAAATTTTCATTTTAAACAGTAGTATACATTTATTTAAATACTCATAATATTACTTGATCAAACCACCAAATATTGCTTTTTCCCTCCATTAAACAAAATTTTTTTCTCCAAAATTTACTTATTTGAATAATTTTGGATATTGTATCTTCATATCTTGTTCTCTTTCCCTAGTCGCTTCTTCAACCGAGTGATTATTTCACAAATTTCTTATTAAAAAAAATTTGTTTATTCCTTAGTTCTTTAACTTTTGTATTTGAGATACGTATCAGATTCTCCTCACAACTTAAAGTAGGTTGAATTTCCACTTCAATGTGTTTAATTATTTGGGTCGGATCCCGCATGCATTTTTGTAACATTGATATATGAAACACATTGTTAATTTTCTCCATTGAATGGGGCAATTGAAGTCGATATTCTACATTTCCAATTTTCTCGATGATAAGAAATGGTCCAACATATTATAGTGAAAGTTTTCCTTTCTTGTCGAATCTCATTATTTCCTTAAATGGTGAAATTTTCAAAAATACCATATCTACGATTTCAAATTCCAATTCTTTTCGCCTGATATTAACGTAACTGTTTTATCGGCTGTGGGTACCTAACATTCTCTAACAAGTAAGTGTTACCATGTCCACAATTTCTGGATAATCTTTGGACCAAACAATTTAGCTTCTCCAACTTCATCTCAATATAAAAAAGATCTACATTTTTTTTTTTGTATAATGCCTCATATAGTGTCATCTCAATTATTGTTTGATAACTGTTATTGTAAGCAAACTTGACTAGTGACAATATTTTGCTCTAACTGATTTGGAATTCCAACACACGTGCCCGCAATATATCCTCCAAACTTTGTATTGTCCTTTTCGTTTGTCCATTAGTCTGAGGATTAAAAGTTGTACTGAATGTCAATTTGGCACCCTTAGTTTTGTGCAAACTTTTCTAAGGATTTGACGTAAACCGAGAATCCTTATCCAACATAATGGACATCGATACACCATGTAAATGCACTATTTCATGAACATATAGTTTTGCATATTGATCTATTGAATATGTTCCTTTTTATTGGTAAGAAGTGGGTTGCTTTAGTTAATCTATCAATGACAATCCATATCGAATCACACCCTTTCGTAGTCTTGAGCAATCCAATTACAATGACTAATGCTAGCTTGCATTGAAATCACCTCCAATCCGAATCTATCAATTTCACACTGCAGGTTTATTGCCAGTTCCATCGATAAAGAGTTCACAACCTCTAACTTTTGACTTAATGCATCAACTATCATATTAATTTTTTTTTGGTGATATTTAATTTTGCAATCATAATCTTTTACAAAATTTTAACTACCTTCTTTATCTCATATTTAGCTCATTTTAAGTGAAAATATATTTCAAACTTTTATGATCCGTAAATATATCGCATTGTCAGCCATATAAATAATGTCTCCAAATCTTTAGTGCAAACATTACTGCAACCAATTCTACGTCAGTCTAAATATGTAGGCAATTACTTTTCTATTACGAGTGAGGTAATCATACACCTTAGCCAATATTTTATATTTTAGGTCCTATAACCCCCACGACTTTGTTCTCAAACCAAAAGCCCCATAACCCTCAACCCAAAACACGTCCATTAGGCATAGATGAGCACCCCACTTATAAGCCAAGCACTTTGCCACCCCTAAGCCAATGTGGGATGGTCACCCTCAATAGAGTCCTACCATGACACCACTCTTCTTGGGGCTCGATATCCGCATCGGCCACAACACACTTGGGCAATTTGGCTCTAATACCATTATTATGAGTGAGGTAACTATATATCTTAGCCAATAGCCAATATTGTCTACTTTGGACCCCATAACCTTCACAACTTTGTTCTTGGGCCAAGGGCTCTATAACCCTCAACCCAAAATGTGTCCACTAGGCATAGATGGACACCCCACTTATAAGCCAAACACTTTGCCACCTCCAAGCCGATGTGGGATGGTTGCCTTCAATAGGATCCTACCATGACACTATCCCCTTGAGGCCAGACGTCCAGGTCGGCCACAACTCGTTTGGGCAACCTAGCTCTAATACCATTGTTATAAGTGGGACAACCATACACCCTAGCCAATATTGTCCGCTTTAGGCCCCATAACCCTCACATCTTTGTTCTCAGACAGGAGTAATATTGATAGAACGCAAGAAATAGTTGAGGTTTGTTCGATTTTTTGTAAGATTTTCTTTCTTCAATAAAAAAAACTACGTATTATTGCTTGTCATATGAAATTTGAGGTGGAAATTTCAAGAAATAGCATATGTTTGAAGACAAAATCGATATCTTTGTTAACACAATGGTTCAGAAATCTTGATGATGGTGGAAAGGAAGATAGTTCAATATTTTTTTTCTTGAATTTTGAAGAGATAATGTTAGTTCATCACTAATCCTAAAGTGGCTACAAGATTTTCCCCATTAAAGGTGATTGATTGAGTACTAATTTATTAGTCAAAGTCTATTAATTCTCTACATAAACTGTCCATCCTCCATTATCTTAGAAGCAAAGAAGCAAAAACTAGATCAACACAAAGTTCCAATTTGTTATTTTACTCATTACTTTAGCATATTGGAGAATTTGATTGATGGGAATCATGGTTGATTTTGATTCATAGTCATTTTGTTATGGTTGGCGAATATCCATTTTTTCTTCAATTTTTCATATTAGATTTCATTCTTTATACATTCTACATTTCTTTTTTCAATATCCTGGTTCCTTTTTTATTATTGTTCTAGACAACTGAAGACAGGAGGCCTCGATGTTTGGAGAAAGATCGATGTGCTTATAATTTACAGAGGAAGCAATCATTAGTTGATTTTCAAAACTAAATGCAAAAGGCATCCGCAAGTTTATAGACGAGAAACTTCATCCTTGGAAACTAAACAGAGAACTTTTCAAACAATATCAAATGGGAGCCATTTAGATGAAATGATGAGGGGAAATGATAGTGGTGAAAGATTAGTGCCAAGTAGCTTTTTCTTAGACAAATTCCATTGTACTTCAAGGAGTGGGTTGCTTTATGAGAGTGAGGTAGATAGACTATTGGACACCTTATGGCCTAAATTCATTGATTGGTTTTAGGCCTCCATATAGATGATGTCCTCCTTAGGCTAATTTGAAGCTAAATGATATGATGAACTAGCATACTTGAGGAAGATAGCTCGGCCCCTACCTACCCATTTTCTTCTCGGTATGTTTATGCATTACTTTGTTTTGGATAATGTTAAGGAGTGTAAATATTAGAATTAATATTTAGTGGTTTAGTTTTCTTATTTGCCCTTCCTAATTTCTTGTATATATATTTGCATGTAATGACAAAGGGTAAGAAACTTTCCAGCAATATTCTGTTTACATGGTATCAGAGCTGTGTTTGCTCTTTTTTTTCTTTCTCTCTGCCCTAGTGTGCAGAAATTGGGTTTGGGCATTAGGGTTACGGGAGAACCCAAACCCTCACTGACTTGGGAACTACGGTTACTATCGAACCCGTCTGCTGCCAATAGCTAGCCGCTGACCGTTGACGTTCTGACACCGTTTAAGACGTCACGAGTTCCGTGCAGAGTCGCAACCTTCTTCTGGTTGATTCCTTTGCGTTTTTTTTGTTTGTCTCTCCTCGCGAAGCTGTCAGCACTGGTGTCGCAATTTGGGTTTCTTTTCTATTTTCATATTGGTTTGTTTTTCAGCTGTAGAGCTGCTGGGTTTATTTTCTGCTACATAGTTAGGTTTCTTTGCTGTGAATATTGGTTTGTTTTTCTGCTGTAGAGCTGCTGGGTTAATTTTCTGTTGCATTGTTGGGTTTCTTTGCTGCGAATATTGGTTTGTTTTTCTGCTGTAGAGCTGCTGTTGCTGGTTGGGATTGGTTTCTTTGCATATTTGAGTTTCTTTACCGCATATATTGAGTTTCATTAGGGTGTTACAATTGTGAATAGTTATATGAAGAAACGTGTGAATTAAATATTGTATTGAGCTTCTATCTTTTGTAGATTTCCATGGCAGAAAATAAAATTTTCTCCATTCCAGATGTGATTCCTGTAATGTCAAGAATCATGGATAATAAACTCAATGGTTCAAACTATTTAGATTGGTGTAAGACAATTCGTATTTATCTACGGGGTATTGACAAAGATAATCGTCTTGATAAAGACCCACCTTTCGATGATTCAAGGCAAACATGGATGAGGGAGGATGCTCGTCTCTTTTTACAAATTTGAAATTCTATCAGCAATGAAGTACTCAGTTTGATTAATCATTGCAAATTTGTTAAAGAATTGAAGGAATACTTAGAATTTCTATATTCTAGAAAAGACAATATTTCTTGAATCTATGAAGTATGTAGAACTTTTTATTGTGCTGAAAAACAAGAAAGATTTCTTACAACCTACTTTATGGATTTCAAGAAAACCTATGAAGAACTAAATACTTTGCTTCCGTTTAGTTCGGATATAAAAGTTCAGCAAACCCAACGAGAACAAATGACTATTATGAGCTTTCTCACTGGTCTTCCTAGTGAGTTTGAAACTGGAAAATCTCAGATACTCTCTGGTTCTGAACTCTCTTCTCTCCAGGATATCTTTACTAGAGTACTTTGGATAAAGAATACTCAATCTACTAGTTTAACAGTGCTCTCGTTACTTACAATAGTGGATACGATAATGGACACGGTTATAAAAGAGGAGAATCAACCAATCGTGATAGAGCTCCCAATAATTCAGATAAAAGTGGAATTATATATTATTATTGCCATGAGCCAAGACATACTAAATGCACTTGTTGAAAATTGCAGAATAAGGGACAGAGAAATCAATATGCACATATTGCTACTACAAATACCCAATATGCGCCATCTATTCTTGTTTCTGCTGATGAATTTGCTAAGTTTTCACCGTACTGAAAATTATTAAAGTCTTCATCTTCTTCAATCACAGCAGTTGCTGAGTCAGGTAATCCCAATATATGTCTCTTCTCCTCATCCTCCAAATGGGTCATTGATTCTGGTGCCACAAATCATATGATAGGTAACTCTGATCTCTTTTTTACTTATCAATCCCAAACACCGTCTAAAGTTACTTTAGCTGATGGTTCAACTTCATCTGTTCTTGGCTCTGGAACAATTAAACCTACCTGATTGATCAATTTGTCTTCTGTATTAAATTTGCCTCAATTCTCTTTTAATTTAATCTTTGTGAGTAAACTTACTCGTGCTCTCAATTGTTCGGTTTTATTTTTTTCCTAATTATTGTCTCTTTCAGGATTTTATGACGAAGAAGATTATTGGTAAAGGACATAAATCTGGAGGTCTCTACATTCTTGACACACCAATATTCCAACCTATTTCTTGTATTGGAACATTAACACCCATCGAAATCCATTGTCGTTTGGGTCATCCCTCTCTTCATGTATTGAAGAAATTATATCCAAAATTTAGTGATTTAACTTCTTTAAATTGTGAATCATGTCAGTTTGCTAAACATCATCATTTGAAATATTTTCCCAGAATTCATAAATGCGCTAGTTTTCCATTTGAGTTAGTTCATTCAGATGTTTGGGGTCCGTGTCCTTCTCCTTCTCAATCTGGTTTTAAGTATTTTGTTACATTTGTTGATGACTACTCTCGTGTAACTTGGCTTTATTTCATGAAATCTCATTCTGAATTCATATAAAGATTTTCAAAGACAACAAACTTTCCCATACTCTGCCTGAGCAACAAACACAGATGGTTGCTTCATATACACTTCCTCGTGAAGATCACCATGCAAAAAAGCATTATTGATACCTAACTGATACAAAGGCCAATTATGAGTAGTTGCCATAGATATTAAGAGTCTGACAGACGTTAGTTTAGCTACCGGCGAGAATGTATCAGAGTAATCCACTCCATAAATTTGAGCATATCCTTTAGTAACAAGATGAGCTTTGAGCTCATTTAAAGATTCATCCAGATTTATCTTAATAGCAAATACCCATTTACTTCCAATAGCTTTCTTCCCTACTGGTAAAGTGACCAAGGTATGTAAAGCATTCATTTCTTCAAGCATAGCATTTCGCCAACCAGGATGAGATAAAGCTTCATGAATGGATTTTGGAATAGAAGTAGAATCAAGAGAAGTAATCAAGGCGCAAGATGAAGGTAATAGATGATTATAAGATACATAAGAAGATATAAGATACATACATTGTCTTTTACCTTTGTGGAGAGCAATGGGAAGATCATAATTATTTTGGACTAGATCTGACAATAAAGATTGTGGTGTGAGACATGGATCCGAAGGTTGTTGTTGACTAGAATAGACTTGAAGTGTAGGTGTAGAGAGAGCAGGAGTTGTAGGAACAATAGTGTAGATCAACATATCATCAGTCTCCCCCTAACTATCGTTAGTAGATGTTATGGGAACAAATGAAGTACCTTAAAAAAATGTAACATCAATTGACACAAGATATTGATTAAGAGTAGGACAAAAACATTTGTATCCTTTTTTGCAAACAAGAATACCTAAGAAAAACACACTTTACGAATTTTGGATCTAATTTTGTAACCTGAGGATGAACATCACGAATGAAGCAAGTACTTTCGAATATTTTTTGTTCAACTGGAAACAAAGGTTTAGTGGGGAAAAGGATAGTTGAAGGAATTTCACCATTAAGAACAGATGAAGGCATGCGGTTGATAAGAAAACAAGCTGTGGAAATGGCATCTACCCAGAATTGTTTTGGAGCGTGCATCTGAAATAAAAGAGTTCTTGCTGTTTCAAGGAGGTTTCTGTTTTTTTTCGTTCGGCTACACCATTTTGAGATGGCGTGTCAGCACACGAAGTTTGATGAAGGATGTCATTCTGAATCATGTATGACTGAAAGGAGTTAGATAAATATTCTTTAGCATTATCACTTCTCAGAGTATGAACAGAAATATTAAATTGAGTTTTAATCTCAGCACAAAATGCACAAAAATGGAGTCCAAGAGCTTGGTTTGGCAAATTCAGTGAGATAATTAAAACGTTTGGAATGAAACAAAGCAAATTTGATCACTCCGTCTTCCATAAGCAATTTGAAAATGACATCATTCTTCTGGTTGTATACATTGATGATATTGTTATTACTAGAAGTGATACTATAGGAATTTCATCTCTTAAATCTTTTCGTCATACTCAGTTTCACACCAAAGATTTAGGAGTTTTAAAATATTTCTTGGGCGTTGAAGTAACAAGAAGCAAGAAAAGAATTTTTCTATCTCAAAGAAAATATGTTTTCGACCTATTAACTGAAACTGGGAAGCTAGGAGCTAAACCAAGGACTACACCTATGATTCCTAATCTGCAACTCACAAAAGATGGTCAATTGTTCAAAAAACCCAAGAGATATAGAAGATTAGTGGAAAAACTGAATTATCTTACGGTGACTCGTCCCGATATTACTTATCTAGTTAGTATCATAAGCCAATTTATGGCTTTTCCAACAGTGAACTATTGGACAGCTTTAGAGCAAATTCTATATTACTTAAAAGGAGCACCTGGTCGTGGTATATTATATGAAAACTACAGACATTCTAATATTGAATGTTTCTTAGATGCAGATTAGGCTGGTTCGAAAATAGATAGAAGATCAACTACTGGTTACTGTGTGTTTGTCGAAGGAAATCTAGTCTCATGGAAAAGTAAAAAAGCAGAGGGCTGTGTCCCGTTCCAGTGCAGAATCCGAATACAGGGCTATGGCTCAAGCTGCAAGTGAAATTATGTAGATACATCAATTGTTAGAAGAACTCAGTCTTAAGAGTGCATTACCATCAAAATTATGGTGTGACAACCAAGCTGCTCTTCATATTGCATGAAATCCCGTATTTCATGAACACACTAAACACATTGAAATTGATTGTCATGTTATTCGGGAAAAAGTACAAGAGGGTAAAATTTCTACGGGATATGTGAAGTTTGGAGAACAAGTTGGAGATTTACTCACAAAGGCTTTGAATGGAAGTCGAGTGAATTATCTTTGTAACAAGTTGGGCATGATCAACATTTGTACTCCAACTTGAGGGGGAGTGTTAAGGAGTGTAAATATTAGAATTAATATTTAATGGTTTAGTTTCCTTATTTGTCCTTCCCAATTTCTTGTATATATATTTGCATGTAATGACAAAGGATAAGAAACTTTCCAACAATATTCTGTTTACAGATAAGATGTTTGTACACGACTTTTCATTTGTTCTAATAAGAAACAAAAGATTTTTTGAACCCTCAACATCATTTCTTCATTTTTTAAATATAATTTCCATGAATATATAGTCTTAGAGAGATTATTTAATTTGTTTTTAAACAAAAGTTAGTCTGTGGTTCTGAATATTTAAGGTTGTGCCTTTTTTCTTTGATATTTGAATTTGAAAGAGATAACGGCTCGTTTATATGAATTTGGATATTTGAAAATTTTCGTTTTCTTCATTTTGTGTTTATCTTTATCTAATACAAATTTTTGTTTAACAAATCAAAAATGATAATTTCTTTACTATTTATATTGATATTTACTTTCACTTTTATTAATAGGAAATTTTTGTGTGATATTTGAAAGATAGAAATAGAAGACATCAAGGCTTGGAGGGTGCCATATTAAAATTATGGGAAAAGAGTGTCGTTGCCAAGATTGCTATTAAGTTCGGTGATTTAAACACCAATCCGTAACCCTCAGCCCAAAACGCGTCCACTAGGCATGGATGGATGACATTTATAAGCCAAACACTTTGCCACCCCCACGCTGATGTGGGATGGTCGCCCTCAACAGCGTCCTACCATGACACCACTCCCCTTAGGGCCCGACATCCACGTCGAACACAATGCGCTTGGGCCCTAGGAAAATATAATGTTATGTTTAATGTAATTTTAATTATAAATATTAGAATTTGTGTATGAAATAACCGTTAGTGGGTAGTTTTAGTGTTTAAAAAATGTTGTGTAGAGAGAAAGGGTAGGAGGTTATTTTCATAAGAGAGAAAGGGAACTTGAATTTCCTTTTGGAGTGCATGAAGGTTTGTAACTTCACTGTGAAAGTGTGTGTTTTATGCAATCTTTTGTCGTTGTAAAGGAGAATTGTCTAATATAAGAAGTAAATGTTTGTAGAAAGAATTTTTCTTACTAATTTGGTATCAGAGCCAAAGCTTTTTGGGGGAGTAAAAATGATTACTAGATCGGAATCACAAAAGGAAACCATAACAGCGGGAAATGGCTGGAATTAAGGAGGAACTAAAGAAGGTAGAGAAGATTGCTGCAATGAAAAGAAATATTTTGACTGTCTAGGAACAATTAGCGAGATTGGTTGCGAAGTCAAAGGAAATCCAGCCACCGCCAAGAGTTGGAGGACTTATCGAAAAATCTTGAATGGACAAGCAACTGATGAGGTGACGAGGTGTTGACATCGCCGAAATGGGATTTCCTACTGAGGAAAATAGAACTTTTTGTGTTTTTTGGAGCCAACCTAGAAGGCTGGTTGTTCTAAGCCAAAGGTATCTCAACCTCAACTGCCTGATAGAACGCGAGAAGATGGAGGTAGCGATGGTTTTTCTAGAAGGAGCGGTGTTGTCCTGGTATTAGTGGGAGAATGGCAATAAGCCGTTCTGTTCTTGGGTAAGTTTGAAAAGGAGGATTCTGGAAAGGTTCAGCCACTCATCAGACATAACAAGTTGCAATCGTCTGCTAACATTGAAGTAGGAAGGTTTTGTGGAGGAGTACATAACACGTTTTGAGTCCATTATATCTGATTTGATGGGGATTCTAGAGGAATTGTTTTTCCATGCATTTTTTAATGGTTTGAAGAATGAAATTAAGGGAGATGTGCGTCTAATGTGACATGTTGGCCTTTGTGATTTAATAGAGTCGGCACAAGTGGTGGAGGAAAGGAATGTTTTCATAAGTCTTGAAAAAATTGGAGAAACTAGGGTGATGGGAAGACAGAATTGGGAAACCACTATCAAAATTCCTTTGAGAGAATTTCCAATATTACAACTGACAATAAGAAATAATGAAGTGCAACAAAGAAGATTAACAAAGATAGAGATGAGGGTGAGAAGCGAAAAAGGATTATGTTTTTGATGTGATGAGAAATTTTTACCTGGACATGAATGTAAGAAAAAAAATGCTCCAAGTATTGATGTTACAAGAAAAGGAGGAGAATTCCAAAAATAAGGATGAGATAGAAATCCATGAATAGGAGGGTATAGAGAAATTGAAGGAATCAATTAAATTATTTTTAAATTCGGTGATTGTGTTGACTATTCTACATACAATACGTTTGTGAGGGTGTATTAAAGGGCGATAAGTCATTGTTTTAATAGATTGTATGTCTACTCACAATTTTATTATTGCTAAGTTAGTAAAGAAACTACAATTGTTAATAACACCTACTACACAATATGGAATTCAACTCACCAATGGAAAATTGATTCAAGGAAGAGGTATCTATAAAAATGTATTATTGATTTTACCAGAAGTGGAAATTTTAAAAGAATTTTTGTCAATTGATCTAGGAAATTCAAATATTATCTTGAGAATGCAATGGTTAGAACCTATGGGAGATATGAACGTCAATTGGAAACTCGATTCAAGGAAGAGGTATCTATAAAAATGTATTATTGATTTTACCAGAGGTGGAAATTTTAAAAGAATTTTTGTCAATTGATCTAGGAAATTCAAATATTATCTTGGGAATGCAATGGTTAGAACCTATGGGATATATAAACGTCAATTGGAAACTCTTAACCATGAAGTGTAACGTGGACAATAAAACAATACACATAAAGGGTGACCCTAGTTTGGGACAGATAAAAATTTCTATGAAGGCTATGATGAAAACTATTAAAAAAAAAACAATGGTTGTTAGTAAACTTGGAGAAATGGAAGTTGAGCTGAACATACCAGATGATAACCGTTTTGTGGAGAGTGAAGGGTTGTTGAGATAGTATGAACAAGTGCTACATATGGCCAATGGATGACCTCCAGTTAAAGAGCAAGATCATGCTATAATTTTAAAGGAAGGAACTTCACCAATCAATGTGAGACCTTACAAATATCCAATGGTTCAAAAAGATGAAATTTAAAGGTTTATCAAAGACTTGATGCGAGAATTATTCAACCAAGTTCAAGCCAATTTTCAAGTTTTATTATTCTTGTTAAGAAAAAAGTTAATAGTTGAAGATTTTGTGTGGATTACAGGGTTTTAAACAAAGAAACGATTAAGGGTTGATTTTCGATCCCTGTAATTGATGAGTTGGTAGATGAATTAAATGGAGTTAGAATTTTTACAAAGCTAGATTTAAAGTCTATATGCCATGAAATTCGCATGAGGAAGGAGGATGTGCCCAAAACAGCTTTTTGAGCACATGAAGGGCATTATGAATTTTTAGTAATGTTTTTTGGCTTACTAATGCTTTATCTACATTCCAATTCTTGATGAATAAGATATTTAATGATTACCTTTAAGTTTATATTGATATTTTTTTATGACATACTTCTTTATAGTAAATCTTTTAAGGAGCACTTGGAACATCTCGGAATAACATTACAAGTTCTATTGGATAATGAGTTATATGTCAATAGGAAAAAATGTTTATTTGCAAAACATGAATTGAAATGTTTTGGTTATGTCATTTCAGCGAACAAAGTAGTAGTATAGCCCAACAAACTTGCAGCTATTAGAGAGTGGAAATCTCCTTAGACAATTCATTAGTTAAGGAGATTTCTTGGATTAATGGGCTATTATCGTAAGTTTGTATTCGGATATGGTAGCATTGTGTTACTATTAACTGAACAACTTAAAAAATATCAATTTTGTTGGACTGAAGAAGCTGAAGCCGCTTTCCAAAAGTTAAAAGAAGCCATGAGTTCTTACTAGTTCTAGCTCATCCTAATTTTATGACACTTTTGTTGTGGAAACTGATGGGGTTAGGGGCACTATTAATGTAAAATCAGAGACTTATTGCTTATTTCGGTCAATAGTTGTCTAAGCAAGGAAAGTTGAAATTAGTTTATGAATGAGAGTCAATGGCTATGATATTGGCTATTCAAAAGTGGAGACCATATTTATTAGGTAACTATTTATTGTATGTATTGACCAAAAAAGTTTGAAATTCTATTAGGAAAAAGTATGATCGTGGTGGAACATCAAAAGTAGTTAACAAAATTATTGGAGTATGTTTTTGAAGTTCAGTACAAGTTGGGTTATGAAAATAATGTGACTAATGCATTATCTCGGAATGAAGTTAGCATTGTGGCTCTTTTTCACCTAATTGGGTTGACTTGTGCATGTGTACTTAGTTCACATGACTTAGAAGTTGAAGTTGATGACAATGTAAAGTTAAAAGCAATTAAAAAGGAATTGAAGCAAACAGGAATTCAAAGTTGGGACATAAGTTCGTTAATAACCAGCTATTTTATAAACATCAAAATGTGAACTCTCTAACACTCCACTTTTATTCTAAAGATTTTGGCACTATTTATTTCTATTCCTATTGGAGGTCATGTCGGAGTAACCAAAACTTTTGTTGGATAGTAGCCGAGTTGTATTGGGCAAGGATACGCCAAGATATTAAGAAGTTTGTGCATTGTTGTGTTATTTATCGACATAATATATATGAAATATTATCACCAACAGGTTTACTTCAACATTTGCCAATTCCAAATGACATTTGGGAGGATATTTCCATGGATTTTATTGAAAAATTGCCCAAATTGAAAGGATTTGATACTATTTTTGTGGTTGTGGATCGTTTGAGTAAATATGCTCATTCTATAGGTTTACTCCGTCCTTATAGTGCTCAAACTGTACTTGACTCTTTTTTTTATAATATTTTTTGGTTGCATGGTATGCCCAAATCTGTAGTGTCAGATCATGATAAGATTTTTGTAAGTCAGTTTTGAAAGAATTGTTTCGTTTTCATGGATAGACATTGAAGTTTAGCTCGATTTATCACCCACAAACCGATGTCAATGAAAAGTATTGAACCATCCTATTGAGGCTTATTTGCGTTGCTTTCTAGGTGATAAATTGAAAGCTTGGAGTAAGTGGTTCCCATGGGCTGAGTTTTGGTATAATTCGTCATTCCATTCTGCTAGTCAAATGATGCTCTTTAAGGCTGTATATAAGAGAGATTCTTCTACTATCTTGAGATTTGACATGCTAGTCAAATCAAACGTTTTGGTTTTATACAGCTAACTGATGGAAAGAGATGTCAATCTTGACTTGTTGAAGTTTCATTTTACCCGTGGCCCAAGCACAAATGACTATAATAGCAAATATAAAAAGGAGGGACTTTGAATTTAAAGAAGGCAATTTTGTTTGGCTTATGATTTAACTTTATAGACAAAAATCTTTGGCTAAATAGTTACATGTTAAATTTTCACCAATATATTTTGGTCCCTTCAAAGTTTTATAGCAGATAGGGAAAGTGACTTATCGATTGCAGCTACCTGAGTCTACAAGGGTTCATCCGGTGTTTTATGTTTCTCTCTTGAAAGAGGTGAAGGGTGAAGTCCACAATATTATTCCTTTACCAGAGTTTTTTTTTATGGAAACAATAGATTGACAAATTCAACCTGAGTCTTTATTGAATGTTAAGCAACAAAGTGGCTTTCCAGAAAAGTGGAAGCATCTTCTTCCTTTTCTAGCAACTTGGGAAGATTATAATCAAATTCAACTACAATTTTCGGACTTCAACTTTGAGGAAAAAGTTTTTTTTTTTTTTTTGTACTAGGAGTAATGATTGTCCTCAATTGTAATTTGCTTATGTTAGGAGACCTAGGAAAATATAATGTTATTTGTAATATAATTTTAATTATAAATATTAGAATTTGTGTATGAAATATCGGTTAGTGGGTAGTTTTAGTGTTTAAAAAATGTTGTGTAAAGGGAAAGGGTAGGAGGCTATTTTCAGAGGAGAGAAAGGACTTTCGAACTCCCTTTTGGAGTACATGAAGGTGTGTAACTTCACTGTGAAAGTGTGTGTTTTATGCAATCTTTTGCTGTTGTAAAAGAGAATTGTCTAATATAAGAAGTAAACATTTGTAGAAAGAACTTTTCTCACTATCTTCCATCTTACATAAGTGTGCATTCCGATCCCACTTTCAATGCATTTCAAAATATACAATATTAACCATTTTATGTTGGAAGTGACAAAAAATGTGTATTTGTTAATTTATGTTTTAGTTCTTTAAAACTATTTTCACACTTATTTATCCACCAAAATTTTACATCTTTTTTCATTAAATGGGTCAGAGGTATCGCCATCTTGGTAGTATCCGATCAAACCAAGAGAACTGCACATTTCTCTAACATTGCATGGTTGTGACCATTCTAGTGTTGCTCGTATCTTAACTGGATTTATTGAGATTCTATCTTGTGATATTATATGACCCAAAAAGTTAACTCAATCAAACCAAAATTCACATTTGGAAAACTTTGCATATAACTGGTGTGTCTTAAAGATTGACGATGTTGTCCTTAAATGTTGCATATGTTCTTCTTTCATTCGAGAATAGATCAATATATCATCAATAAAGACGATGTAAAGAAAATTCTTGAAAATAAGATTAATCAAGTCCATTAATTCAGCAAGAGCGTTAGTTAGACCAAAAGACATGACCAAGAATTCATAGTGGCCATATTGGGTTTAAAAAGCTGTCTTTGGAATGTCCTCGTTCTTTATCTTCAATTGATAATACCCTGATCTTAGATAAATTTTGGATAACACACTTGCACCCTGTAATTGATTGAACAAATCTTCGATTCTTGGTAAGGGGTACTTATTCTATATATGCACCTTGTTTTGTTTCTCTATAGTTAATGCACATTCATATAGACTCGTCATTCTTTCTTACGAACAATATTGGTGCTCCCCATGGTGAGAAATTTGATTGTTTAAAACCCTTATTTAATAACTCCTCAAGTTGTGCTTTTAGTTCCTTCAATTCTGCTGAAGTCATTCTATATGGATTCTTATATATGGGAGCAGTACTAGAGTATACATCGATGAAAAACTCAATTTCTATATCCGGAGGTAATCCCTGTAAATCATCTAAGAAAATATGAGGGAAATTCTATAATATAGGAATTTCACTTAAACTTTTATTGTTTGGTATACTTGTATCGAATATACTAGCCAGAAAACCAGTACATCCATTTTTTAACAACTGTTGTGCTTTTAAAGTCATAATAACCTATATTTTGGAACTATTTTTTATGCCCTAAAAGGTATATTTTTCACCATTTGGAAGTTGGAACTATACTATTCTATTCCTACAATTTATGGTAGAAAGTTCCTAAACAACCAATCAATGCCCAGAATAATGTCATATCCTTTTATATCTATTGCTATAAGGTTTGCATATAGATGTCTATTATCTATAGCTACTAGACAATCTCTTAAATTTGCTTAGCATATAGATATTTTTTGAATGGTAACATTACATTATAATCATGCTCATATATTGTAACACCTGAATTTTTTGTATAATAATTTTTAGCTATGTAATGTGACATTTGGAAATTTAATAGAAAACATTTTGTGTCACAATTTGGAGAACTTTACATAGTGTGTATTTTAAGATTTTATCGTAAACTATACAGTAAAAATAATTAAATAAATAAAGAATCGAATTTTAGCTAAGGATAGAAACCTTAGCCACAACAACTATTTAGTGAAGGAAAAACATCGTCATATTGTGAGTTTTGTTTATGCTGCTTATAAAGGGAAGAAAGAACTAATTTACAGCCGTTGGATGGAGTCATGGAATGACTAATATCGAGTTCAATAGGAAAAGATGCTCTCGCGAAAGTGTTGGATGACGCAAGGATGTAGGAGAACAAGAAAATGTTGGATTGGATTTGGGAAAAGATACTTCAGCAAAAGCGTTGGACGCCGCTTGGATGCGAGAGGATGAGGGACCGTTAGATCTAGAGTTAAGGATAGAATGTGAACCATTAGATTAAGAAAAATTCTTCCGTGGGAGGGAAAGATGCCACACGAAAGGTATATGTTTAAGTTAAACGTTGTAGTTTAGCTCATAAAGCACATTTTCACGATATCATTTGTTTTTGCAACACCGTATTTTAAGGTCGAACACTGTTGTTTTATGGGATAATGCGTTCTTGTGGTAACGAACTTTAATGATGGAACGACGTCGTTTGGAAATAAGATTTGGCAGAAATGTTGGGAATCCATAGTAGCGAAGCTTCTGTGAGTGAAATCGTTTATTTTTCTTAGCATCTTGTGGTGCAGGCGATAAAGTCAAATATACACAGTATCACTTCCCCTGGAAGCTTTGGTTCACAAACCAACATAATAGTACTAATTTATGCTCAATACCCACTGAAAAGTACACAATCAATTCCTAAAAATTCTCAAAAGATTATTTGACAATCTGTCACATTAGTCATAAACGGATCCAATTCAAGATACTCACCCTCTATTTTTCTTTTATACACAGTTTAACCTTTAAAAAATCATATATTTTATCGTACTTTCTTTTTCATAATTTTAGCAGCCAACTACTCCATAACATTTTTGTTAATTTCTATTAAATCAATTTGATATTTGAACACCTAGGAGTAAACTATTTTTCTTTGTCTGAAACATATACATGTTCCTATGTCACGTTTTCCATACTTCGTATCTTCCCTTTTCTTTCAACTAATTTCATAACAATACAAGAAAACATGCATGGCTTCATGAGTACATAGAGATAACTTCCTTTGTAGTTCTTTATAGCTTGCGAGTGAAGACTGCTTCCCAAACCACCCCTTTATATAACCTGTGAGTGAAAGAGAGAGAGAGAGAGTGGCAAGGTGTCCAGTTCTCATTCCCCTAGTTATCAGTCTTAACTTCATGTTTAGCCCTCCTCTTAACATTGCAATCTCCTATTAGTAGAGTATTAGCCTTAATCATCATTTCATGACATTGCAAGTGCATTGTATTTTGTGATCCACCGATGGCTGGTTGTTCGCACCGATCGCCTGAACAATAATTTCCAAAGGCATAATCTAATGACAGATATCTGCCATGGACATATACGCTTCTGCGGACACCAACACTTCTGTGGACACCCACTTTTTTGTATTTTACTTTAAAACAACGAGGTTTTTCATCATTTTATTAGCTGCAAACGTGTTTCCTTCTGCGGATACCTATTATCCACGAATATTTTAGTTAAACGATGATGTTTTTTTTACCTATTGCGGACACATTTTCTTCCGCAGATACCCATTAGCGAATACTCATTATCCATGAAACTTTTAGTTACACAATGACATTTCCTACCTACCGTGGACACGTTTTTTTGTGGACGTGCAACCTCACTGTTCACCGTGTACACATTCCTTTTCGCAAGTATTTTTAATTCCAAAAGACGACGTTTCTTACATGCCACAGATACGTTTCCCTTCCGTGGACATCAATACATCCACAACTACGTGATATGTTTTAGATTATGTAATGAGAATTTCTGATATGTTTTATACTAAGTAATGAGAATTTCTTTTAGAATTTGCCATGACAAGTAACGAGAATTACTTCTAGAATTTGCTTCCAAGAATGATAAGGGATGAAAAAGGAAAAGGGGATTCTAGGGAATGGAAATGTAAAGAAGGAAGAATGGTTGTTATGTTAGTTGCTTTGCTAGCTAAACATGTTAGTTGTAAATGATTTTTCTGAAAAGCATATTCAAGTGTGTTGCTTTAGTTTTCCTGAAGTTATTATTCTCCTATCCTTGATTGTGATGCATATTTAAGTATGTCTAGCCTTAATTTACTGATGTTATAGCATATGAACTTAGTGTAGTTTCTTTGAAATTGTAATAAATTTCGCTGCTTTGGTATAAAAAGCATGTTAACCAAGTATGTTATTTCTGTTTTAATCAATGAGGAAGATGCTAGTTGTATAGGTTTCAACTATCTTGTTTGTTTAGTTATTAACATGATTTGTTACATAATCAAGTAAAAGCATGTTTCACCATATGGTTTTTCCTACTGTACGATTGAAAGCAAGGATTTGTTTCTACTAAATAGTTGCTTAAGAGCATGCACAACGATCGTAATTTCTGATGTGTTGGCTGTTGCTTTTATGGAAGAAGCATGTTGTAGTTGTAGTAATTCTTCTTATTGTAATTTTTGTATAAAAGAGCATGTTTAGTCGAGAATACATATTATTCGTATTATGATTCACTGCTATTATTTATGAAGTATGTCAAGCTTAGTGACTCACATTTCTTCCATGAGAAAACTTATTCTGTTTGTGATATGTAAGGATAGTTAAATACTGTTTTAGTATGGTTGTTCGTTTCATTTCTTGTCCTTGATATTACCTATCATATGTTCTTGGTTGATTAGGAAAAATGTTATATAGATCGAGTCCACGATAATAGAAACCAAGTAGGAGTGTAGCCTTCGGATTGGTACCCACATGCATGAGTGAGGAAAAGGCTATGAAAGAAAGAACCCTAAAGGTGGGTATATGCCGGAATAGAAAGAACCCTAAAGGCGGGTATATACCGGGATAGAAAGAACCCTAAAGGCGGGTATATGCCGGAAAAAGAACAAATCCTAAAGACGGGTATATGCCGGAACTAGGGAGTTGAGGTAGATGGGTTGTCCGAATCTAGTCTAGCTACTAGGATACACCCTCACCAAGTCTGGAAAGGGACTAGTATGCACACAGGAGGTTAGATTCCGTACAGCTATGTCATCTCAAAGGAAAACCTTCAATCTCCAAGCTTGATGTACGAGTTTAAAGAACGAACAAAGAAAACGAACGTAACGAAAGAAAGTTGGATTGGGTGGCCCCCATTCCATCAAGAACTAAAGAGAGAAATGCATAATTGTTTTCCCCATATCCTTACTAAGCGTAAGCTCACGTCCTTACTTGTGGTGTAGGTAACGATGGAAATATGACAACGATTAAGGAAGATGTCATTCCGGTGGAGCCTGCGGTTGGTCCAACAATGGCACCAGAGGAGTAGTAGTATAGCATGGTATGGTACGACATGAGGATACGAATGTTAAATTCAGTTTGTATTTTATTTGAATAATTGGACTATGTAAGTTTTTATAACCTTGGATATGAACAATGTTTTTATAAGTCGTTTTCTAATATAACTTCTTGTTCGGTAAATTAGTTTTCTCGTTTAATTATGCTTCCGCAAATTTTTATTAATTAATTCTCTTAAGAATGAAAGAATGATTTTATTAACTATTCGGATTTTATTGCACTCTGATAACCTTGTTCATTAGAAATGATTTTAATCAAGGATGATGAGCTTTTAAGACTGTTTAAGAAATCTGGGTCGTTACACCCGTTAGCGAATACTCATTATCCATGAAACTTTTAGTTACACGATGACATTTCCTACCTACCATGGACACGTTTTTTTGCGGACGTGCAACCTCACTGTTCACCGTGTACACATTCCTTTTCGCAAGTGTTTTTAATTCCAAACGACGATGTTTCTTATTTGCCACAGATACGTTTCCCTTCCGCGGACATCAATACATCCACGACTACGTTCCTTTCGTGGAGACGTCATTCTTTTATTCAAATATTCACACACAACTATTTTTAACTGGAAATGGTTGACCGCACCACACTCATCGGGTAGTCCGACCTCCGCTATATTTCCTATTATTACTCCAATTACAAACACGGTTAAGGTTTAATAAAATTTTTACTTCAAACAGCAGTACATATTTATTAAAACACTCATAATATTCCTAATCAATCCACTAGACATTACAAAAGTAGAGTGACAGACAATTCAATTTACTTAGCAATACCTCGCCCTTTCTTAATTTTTGGACAAATATTTCTAAGATATTATAAAAATTTATAGGAAGTAATCCCACACGATATCACAAAATAAAATAAAAATATTTTGTAAGATCTCGAAAAAATTGACAGATCAAATTTAAAAAGGACGAACGATTTAGGTTGAAATCAAGCATTGTTTTAAGAATTTCAAAGGATGAGTTTGCACGTTCTCGTTATGTTTGATTAAAGAATGAAGCATGTTCAGAGCTTAGTCATCATCAACGTGGAAGATATAGATCATGCAGTCTAATAAATTTGATAGTCAATCTAATAAGATTAGATTAATTATTAATTAATAAATCTATGATCTCATTTATTAATCACCTCTAATGTGACACGTTCCTTTAAGTTTAATTTTTAATTTTTGCAAAATATGCTAATAATGCTTTTAATTATAGGTTAATTCACATAGTGAATTAGTTGAGAGGGGTTGAAATTAATAATTATAATCATGACATGTTACTAGTTAATTAGTTTAATATCTGAAAAAAAAACAATACCGTTGTTGATAACTGTCATCTAAAATGACATGCAAGTGTCCTCATAAATACAACATTGTCTAATTATTAAATTTGCTATTTTTAGGGAAATTAACAAAACAACTACTAGACTATAGAGTCAATCATTGAACAAATTTGGCTAACAACTTAAACACTGAATTATGAAAAATGAATGCAACATCGTCGTTATCTTTCTAAGAACTCGAGATTTAATACCTATGGAAGAACTGTAAGAACTAGTAATTTTAGATATTTCAGTGAAAAAGAGTTAATACTCATGGATAATGTATTTTAGAAAATACTATATAAATTGATTTTGATTTTTTTTAGTTTTGTAATTTAGAAGATTTTTTAAAAGAATATATGATGTTTTAGATTTTAGATGATTTAGAATTGTTTTACTGTCCATGGAAGAATCACAAGTTGTATGTGTTATTTGTGTTGTCTGTGTTTTTCTACGAAGAAGACAATGAATTTTTTTTTTTTATTTGCAAACTTTCCTCTGCGAGAAGACAATTTTTCTTTGCGAAACGTGACAACAATGTTTTTAACGTCTATTTTTCATAGTTCAGTAGTTAAATTGTTAGCAAAAATACTTTATCGATTGACTTGTCATTGATAACAAAGTATACTAGTTGATTTGTTAGTTTTCCGTATTTTTATTTTAGATATAGATTCAAATAGTTTATGCATCTTTATTTTTAAAAAAAAGTACTTGTATTGTATTTTCTTATTTAAATGTGTTTCAATGCTAAAAAAAATATTTACCATTGCTGAAAAGTTAAAATAATAAATATTTTATAAAAATATTAAAATAACAAATAAAAAAATAGTATATTATTATTTTTTGTTCGTATTACAATGAAGATCATCGTAAGACCAATATGGTTTGATAATATCTCATTTGGGTGGGATTGCATGAGTGGTTGACATTGTGAAAGTTTGTTAGAATCTAAGAGTAAGTGACGTGGCTATAATTCTACAAAATATCAAATTTGTATTCTTATTGTTTTTGAGCTAAAAAGGCTCTTACCACTGTAAATAATATTTCGTAAATCAAGATGATTGTAAAGCCTATTACGCCTTAGACTTGTCTCTTTTCCGTGAGATCTCATTAGGAGCGTATTTTTGAAAGCTCAAATTTGATATTTCAATTCTTTTGGCACCCCATAATGATATCAAATGAGCAGATTGATATATAATGAAAGAAAACGGACTTGTATTTCAAATTATGACTCGTATGCATACCTATAGAAGGAGGGTGAATATAACGTTCTAGTATTTTTGTGCGATAATCAAATTCTCTAACACCCTATATAATTCATCACATATAATTAAATAGACAATCACAATAAATACATAAATGTAAAGAGAGGGTTAAAGAGAGTGCACAAGGGTTTGTTTACGCGGTTCGGCAAACCCGCTTACGTCCACACTCCAAAATTCTACTTGGAGATTTACTAACCAATTGACTTACAAGTGCCAATTAAACCCCTTTATAGCAATTACTATTACCGAGGCGTCACCCTTGACTATTACGGGTTGTCAACCTTTAACTGTTACTGGAAATCCCCCTAAATTTGACTATTTCGGGGAGTCACCATTTGATTGAACTTACGGGCGTTCAATCGTGTCATTGACTGTTTCGGGGTATCACCCTAAATTGATGAATTTGTATGGAGTCACCATTTATAATTTAGTACAAAAGTTTAGTGAAAGTGAAAGCGCAATAAAACTATTTCGAACTCTCCCAAAGTAATTATCAAGTTTTAGGATAAGGAGAGTTGGATTACAATGCTTATAGTGATTTAGAATTGAGTTTGGAATTTGACAAGACTTCACCTCGATTCTCAGTTTCGTGTCGTGAGCTTGGAGTGCTTCTCATATTTATAAACTTGCACATTTTTTGTTCACCCAAAACTTTTTGGTCGACCACTTATGGACATTGAAATATATCCGTTGAAAAATTCGACAGTTGGAAATCTGCTCATTGTGCAAAACTGAACTTTTCGGTCGCATAGCTCGACCGCTTTGCGTTCGAAAACACTCAGGTCTCTTTGTTTTGCACATTCGAGCGCATTCTTCGTCCGAAAACCTTGACTGGTTCTCGTTCTCAAAAATGTTGAAAATAGCAGATTCAAAACATAATATTTTTCAATCGCGTATATCGTCCGATGCCTCGACAGCAGTGTGTTCAAAAAATCACTCTGAAGCTCCAGAAGCAGACTCCATATTAATTCGGTCGCCAGAATCGACCGCTGCTTCGACTGCAATGCGACCAAACGACCAAAACCAAGTTTTGGTCGCAACCTGCGTTCGCAGCTCGTCCACAACCTCTCCATTAATTTTCATTTAATTATTCCAAGTCCCAAAATGATATGCAACCACTACATAAACTTAGATAAACATGTTAGCACATTAATAATACTCATTTTGAGGTATTTTCAATACATATAGATATAAATATAATAAATAAAACATTAAATACATTATCAATAAAACCCTAATAAAAAGTATAATAACCAACTTATTATTTTCAACAAAATAAACCATTTAGTCATCATCAAAATAAAACTAAGCCTAACAAAAAGGCTAACAGGACGTCCCATGGAATGGATGGCCAGAATGGAGTTTGCCGTTATCCAAAGGCGATCATGGATGATGGTTCATGGTAGTTAGATTGAGGGTAGGGGTGCCAGCCCGCCAGCTCTGCCCGTTACTGTAGCAGGTCGAGCCGAGCTCGGCCAGCTACAGTAACCCAGCGGGCTCGATAGGCAGGCCGAGCCTATCCTGAAAACGCTGGCTCGCGAGCCCGCCGAGCCTGCCCACCAAGCTCCTGGTCGGGCCTACTGGCCCTGGTCCTTTGGAGCTTCACAGATGATGGCGAACTGCGAAGGCGAGAACTCGGCACCCATCCCGGCGTCCCCTGTCCTTGGCGAGTGGTGAAGGCAAGAACTCAGCACCCCTGTCCCTGCTTGGAAGCTCCATCGGCGTCTGTGTGGTGTCCCTACTGGCCGGCCATCCCTGGCGAAGACCGGCGAGCCCGAGGTAGCGAGCCTGGCACCCCTTGCGAATCCCGAAGGTGAACAACGAAGAAATCTCGTGAATTCCATGGCTGCTGCGCGATGTGAAAAACGAAGAGGAGATTCCCTTTTTGTGGAGACCGTTGCTGCCCTCAGAGGCTCGCCGACGGAGCGTAGCTAGTACTACCAGCCCGGTAGAGAGATTGAAGGCATAACTAGGGTTAGACATTAAGACTGAAACGACAAAAATTGAATTATTATTGAGAAAGAAGTAGATAAAATGAAATTTTCTTATAAATAATGTACAAAAGTCCAAACTCATAACATTGCAGCAGAAGTTTATAATAGTTTTCTTAGTATAGTATTTTTACATAACATTGCATCAAAAGTTTATTATAATTTTCTTAGTATAGTATTTTTAGATTATAATAATAAATATTTATTATAGTTTTAAATTGTATAATATGAAAAATAATTTATAGTATGTGTATATAAAAAATTATTATTTATGTATATTTGGCTCGTTAGGCTCAGCTCGTTAGGATTGGCTTGTTAGGCTCGACAGGCTCGTTAAGCTCGGCTCGTTAGGCTCAATAGGCTCGTTAGGCTCGGCTTGTTAAGCTCGGCAGACTCGACGAGCCAGAATTTTTCAGGCTCGGCTCGGCCAGCTCGGCTCGTTAGCCACCTCTAATTGAGGGATGTCCCTTGGTCGGAATGGACGGTCATGATGGGCTCCAAAGGTGTTATGTTGAAGGGGGTCACGTGCAAGGCACAAGACTTCTTAGATGTCGCAGACCCCTCCACTTATGACGAACGTCCCTCGTTCCATGACAGATGTCCCTCGTTCCAAAACAGACGTCCTTCATCCCACAATTAACATCCCTCGACCTATAATGGACGTCCGTTATGGGGTGAGGGACGTCTGTTTCAATTGAGGGATGTCTATTTTGGAACAATGGGACGTCTATGAATGCTAAATGACATCGTTCCTCGTCTCGAAGGACGTCCCTCATACGTTCAATCAACTTCAATAGTTCAAATCCACCCTTCAATTACATCTATATAACGTGTAAAGGCGTCATCTACAAGCACAAGCAAACCTAAATCCCTTAACACAATCGAACAACGAAGTTTTTAAGTGTTGAACATTAAATAGCATTGAGGAGTGTTGCACCATCCATAGTTGAAGAATCCATTAACTGCAGGACGAAGGTGGATCCTATTTCGGCAGTCGAGGCCGATGAGCAACGTGCGTTCTATCATGAATTTGGTATATAGGAGCATTAAATCTCGACATTTCTAGACTCAGACTATCGTTTAATGCAAGACTCAAAAGATGATAATTGGGCAGAGAGTTTGCCTTATCAACTGGAATGTTCTTCATCAGAACTCTGTCTAGGGAAGAAGTATAGTTCATTGAATGCAATTAGAGAAGAAGTGGTTGATTATGCTATGTAGAATGGGTACCAGATAAAGTTCATCAAAAGTGAATGTTATCAGTTGACTACTGTGTGTAAAGATGGATGTAGTTGGCAGCTTCACGCTTCAAAAATGAAATGTTAACTTACGTTTCAAATTAATAGATATAATGAGGTTCACACTTGTGCACGACAGATGAAATGCCGACATGCTTCTGCCAAATGGGTGGCAAACCAATATTTGGATAGGTTCAAAAGTCAGTCCATGTGGGACATTCCTTCCACCATTGAGACTGTCAGAAAGAATTTTAATGTCAAAAGTACCCTAAGTCTTGCTAGAAGGGCTAGGAATCTAGCCCAAAAACTAAACGAAGGGGATGATAAAGAACAATCCAAGTGATTGTGGTCGTACAAAGAAGAGATTCAAAGTTCTAATCTTGGGAGCACATTGTTGGTGATGATAGATAGGAATGATCTTACACCCCATCCAAGTCCAATATTTAAAAGGTGTACATGTTTTTGGTTGCGTGCAAAAGAGATACAAGGGAGTTTGGTAGACCTATCATATGCCTAGATGGTTGTCACCTGAAGGGGTTGTGACAGTTGCTCAGAACAGTCATCATTGACGGAAATGGTGGAGTTTATCCAGTTGTTTTGGCATTTGTTGAATCAAAATGCAGAGACTTCTGGTCCTGGTTTTTTTAGTCGCTTCTTGTTGGACACAGACAGTGATATAGGTAGGCGATGAACATTTAATTTCGATCGATAGAAGAGGTTGATGCTTGCTATAGAACAATATGCACAAGCAACAGAGCATCGTTTCTATCTCAGACACCTGTATGCCAATTGTAAAAAAAGAATTTTGAGAAAATTTGTACAATGATATTATGTGGAAGGCAGCTAGGGCCACAATGACATCGCAATTTGAGAAAGAGATGAATAAACTATTTGTGGTCAACCAGACAGCACACGCCTATCTGCAAAACATCAACCTGAGGTTTTAGTCAAAACATGCTTTTGGTTTCATCCCAAAGTGCGACATAAACCTTAATAATTTGAGTGAGTCCTACAATGCCTGCCTCTTTGGAACAAATCAATCCTCACTATATTTAAGATGATTAAAACGGGCATCATGACCATGATTGTTAAGAAACTCGATAAAATAGCCAAGTCAACAGATCTATTGTGTCCTCATATAAAAAAAAAAAGCTTGCTAAGCTACAACATGCTGCTTGGAATTGGTGTCCAACAAGTGCAGGAGGTAATCGATTTGAGCTAAGTGGCGGTAACAAACAATACATAGTCGATTTGGAGACACGCACCTGTAACTATTATCGGTGGGATCTGACTAGAATCTCATGTGTGCATGTCATCAAATGTATGCATTTTATGAGGACTTCAACTGAGGATTATGTTCATGTATCGTAACATCGGGAAACATACATGAAGATATACTCCTACTTTGCATAGCCTGTTAGTGGCCAATTTATGTGGCCTGAAATGAATCAGGATCCAATTTTGCCCCCGCCATTTGAGAGAATCCAGTACAACCTCAAAAATGAAGAGTGCGAGATGCGGATGAACCCTGTAGCTGCACAATCATCAGTAGGAGAAATGTCCTCATGATATGTAGCTGGTGTCAGGGTGTGGGCCACAATGTCAACTCTTATCAAAGTGGAGGCTCAGCCGTTAGCGAGGCAAATGGCAACGACAAAGCAAGAGGCCGAAGTGGCAAACAATGACGCTCACAAAACACATTTATGGGTTTCACCATTGTTGTTAAGACACAAATGAATAAATTATTACGCTTTTAAACGTTGTTCTAACTATGTGTGATTTGTATGACATAGTGTTGTTTTTGTGTTTTACTGGAGTTCATCGCCCCACACCCACATCCTTAACCATGTGGCTTCTATTGGTGCTATTTTATTTTTTTTATTTATTTTTTAGTAACTTAATTATACATAAATGAACTTGTTTGGTGATGAATAGTTGTAAATAAACTTGATTATTGATGGATGGACGTAAATGAACTTGTTGGTGATAGATGGATGAAAATAAACATATGAATTGAAACTGTAAGTCCTTCGCCATAAAATGGTGTCCCTCGCCCAACGGAACATCCCTCTGCCCAAAAGGAACATCCCTCTACATAAAACAGATGTCCCTAGACACAAAAAACTAATACTAAAAGACGAATGTCCATGAATGCCAAAGGACGTCCGTGAATGCAGAGAGACGTCCCTCAATACTAAAAGCCGAATATCTGCGAATGCTAAGGAAAGTTTGTGAATGTTGAGGGACGTCCCTCAATACTAAAAGACGAATGTCCATGAATGCCAAGGGAGGTCTGTGAATGCTGAGGGACGTCCCTCAATACTAAAAGACGAATGTCCATGACTACCAAGGGAGGTCCGTGAATGCTGAGGGACGTCCCTTAATACTAAAAGATGAATATCTGTATATGCCAAGGAAGGTCTGTGAATGATGAGAGAGAGTAAGAGTAGGCCTCCTCAACTATATAAGCGATAAGAGTTGGCCTCCTCTATTGGAATATGTGTTCAGAGCATGGTATCACATTGAAGGAGAGTACCTGTTGAAGCATCTGTTGGAGACTATTGTTACCCCTATAGACTTGCAGCAACATCTACTTCCTTCCATGTTTTTGGTAAAGCTCGAGATGCCTGGTGACGGGTTGAGATTGTTGCTACAAGTCTTTAAGGATAACAATAGGCTTCAATAATGCTTCAACAATAAAACCTCATTTCCTTAATCTACTTTCAGATAACTCTCATTCAATGCAATAGTGATCTGACTACATATTTCAGTTGAGGAGTCTATTGTTACCTCTAAAGACTTGTAGTAATAATTTATTGAACTTGGTTTATCTCTTGCATCCATTTGGGACAAACCAAGTTCAATGAATTATGACCGCAAGTTCAAACAAGCTATAGACAATGCAAAAAGAACGCAAGGGACAAAACAAGATCAATGAACGCCTATTCCAATTTATATATATTTGTAAATTAAGTTTGTAAATTAGTTATATATGGATGTATTATATTGGTAATGCAATGGATGAATGTATTGTATTGGGTGAAAATTTATTATGTCAATGAAACTGTCATTTGAGTTGTGAAGTGAAATCATAAGTTATTTTGAGGGATGTTTGTCAGCACAAAACAGACATCCCTTGTCAAAAAACAGACATTCCTAATCAAAAAAAGGTCATCCCTCACCGTAGAGCGAACATGTTTCATCAAAAAAATGGGTCATTTGTTGCAAAACGGACGTCCCTCATAGTAAAACAAACGTCCCTCATTGTAAAACGGACGTCCCTTGGCAAAAAATGGATCCCTCGCTGAAAAATGGACATCCCTCCCTGTAAAACGAACATCCATTAGCACAAACGTACGTCCCTCACCAAAAAAAAACAACGGCTAGAATACCAACCATAATATCATAATACCAATAACAACCAAAATACAAAACAACAACACTAGAAAGCCAACAACAACCAGTAGTAACACAAATAAAACAAAGGTACAATAACTCAATCGTACAATATCTCAATTGAACAAATGTACGACAACATAGATGAACACATGTACAATAACTCACATGCCCACTATACAATGACTTGGTGTAGTTAATGTCCAATTACCTTTTTTGAGGTTTGAGATGGAGATTGACGACCTTGAACTGCTAGTCGGGATTGATCTCAACATGAGAGGAGTGCTCGAAAAGGCCCTCTAGAGGGACATCCTCATAAGGACAGAATCCTTTCAGTGGACACTTGCCAATCCTCGACACTCCTATAGAGCATGAAACTTGAAATATGCTATGTGGGCCGTAACTGGGAGGGAAAATTAGTAGGTCACTTCCTTCAAAGCACAATGAATAAAGCGTAGGGTGAGAAAATTTATTAGTTTTTATCTGTAGGGGCCATAACAAGTGCGATTGTCTCAGGTAACAACAATTGGTTTCCATACTAGGTATGCAGGTCAACAGATGACAGGAAACAACTTCGCTTTGGGTGTGTTTGAAAATTGAAATTAAAACCATATATTATAAGTAGCTCAACAAGAGAAAAAAAAATATTGCATGAAGGAATAAAAGTCTTACATGAATCCAACAAAAACTCAAAAACGAGTCCCTTAGTTCGAATGGAGGAGGGGGATGAACAGTATCGTCCTCCACCTTCACGTGATTTGATGGCAGTGCAATCGATGTCTAAGGAATTAGTGTAGTCAACGTTGAAGGAGTTTGTGCAACCAACTTTGATTAAGGTTGTGCAACCGATGTGAATGGACGTTGTCCAGCTGACGTGGATGGAGTGTCTGCGCCCTTAAATGTAACAACCCGATCCTAAGTTTTCCGGATAAACGATGTAATCAAAACTTTGGAAGTAAAATGGGTTTAATATTTTTATAATACATCGTTCTATGGACGTTAAGTTATGACGTATAACTTCGTAGATGTTTAATTTGGACAAGACTTAGACAAAAAAATGCAAAAAGGATGGATTTAAAGGCTTTAGAACGCCTGTGGACGATGATGTGGACGAGACGTGTCGTCCGCAACACGTCAGGAGCATCTCCCGGGAGTGGGGATGACTCAGGATGCCAAACAGCGTCCTAAACTCGCTGTGCAGTGATGTTGCAGACGATGGACGTGGACGGTGCGGATGAGGCAAGATGTGTCCGCAACGAATCTGTTTAGATCTAGAGTTTTGCGGATGACGCGAACGGCTGCAGACGACTAGATTCAGCGTCCGAATGAATCTGTCCAATTTTTGGGACAATTCGGATGACACATGCGGACGATGGCATGGTATCCGAAACTGGGTTGCAGACGGTACAGACGCATGTTGAGACCCTGTTTTCCGTCCAAAACCAGATTTTTGCCTAAGGATATTTGGTCTTGCGGACGCATGCGGACGACAGTACGGCGTTCGCAATAGTCCGAAAGTTAGCAGACCTGCAAAAAATAAGGAAATAAAAGTCAAAAAAATCGACGTAACTCGACGTTTAACGAGTTAATACTCACACTTTTGGCGAGAAAAGTTTTGGCAGCAACTCAGTAGCCCACAAAAAGGAGCCTCCCTACAAGCACGTTTTGTCTCCTAGGCTCTTCCTCTATTTTACAGCACATTTCTTCCCCCTACACTTCTTCATTTTGTTTCTCCTTCGTTTATGTTGGGGGAAGTTCTGCTAGAAAGGGAGGAGCTGCTGTACGTGAGGAGGTTCAACTTCAAGGGTAAGGAATGGGTTGTCTTGGCCATTTGGAGGCCCTACACCCAAGTATTGTGTGTGTGTGTATGTTTGGTGATTTTTCTGTTACAATTGAAAAAGATATAGAAATTCTTGATGACCTCTGTCATTTTTCTTCTTCTTTTGTTGCTGCTATTTTTATTGTTATTCCTTTCATGTTGAAGATAAGGCTTGATTATAGAATATGCTAGTCATAGAATATGCATAACTCGTTGATAAACTTTTTTATTTCTTGAGACATTGTTACTACCTCCATTAACGATAAGTGATGAGAATCGTTATTTTCTTCTATGAATACTGCTAGATGTTAACGATAAGTGACAAGAAATAAGAAAAAGAGAACTGGACAGTTCTAAAGAAGAAGGAATAGAAATGAAACTTCATGAGTTTTGAATGTTGAAGTAGTTGTTGTTTGTAATGATTCAGTTATGATGTTGTCTTATATAGTTCCTGCTACAGTTATTTTACAGTTTAGAAAGTATGATAGACGTTACGATTCGCTATTATCGCTAGGATAAAAAATGTTCGTTTTGCTGCTGATTTTGGTACTGTCAATAGCATGATTTAATCGTTTGTTTTACGTAGAAATGCTGTTAAAATGAGAAATCTAATGCACGTCTAAATGTTTGTTTCGCTGTTGTCTTTTTCCTTACTGTCGTAAGCATGATTAGTACTCTTTTCCTTACTATCGAAAGCATGATTAGTAATAGATCTAATGCACATATTTTCTGTTGAATGACTGC
The DNA here is from genome assembly GCA_022433065.1 of Begonia loranthoides. NCBI lineage: Eukaryota > Viridiplantae > Streptophyta > Magnoliopsida > Cucurbitales > Begoniaceae > Begonia > Begonia loranthoides. The sequence goes on along the minus strand of CM039477.1, from coordinate 8,133,256 downwards.
TGCTTCTCGTTTATATGTTTGTTGTATGCTTTTTACTATTTTCCGTTGGGTGTAAATTGTTCATTAGAAAGCATGTTTAGAAGTGTTGTTAAGTTTGATTAAAAGCATGATTTGTCATCTGAATTCTTAGTAATTTCACTGCTATTCTTCTTAGGTATAAAGCATGATTGTTACTTTCAATTCATTGTTCTATGTTGTCGTTAAATTCCTTATATATATGAAAGCATGTTCTGTTTCACTGTAGTAAGCGCTAATAGTATGTTTAGATGAACGCCGTTGATACTTTTCTATGGGATGCACGTCCTTGTATTCGTTTATGCATGGCTTACTGTGGATTTCCTAAAGTGTTGATATTGTTTCTTATATATGCTTCTTTTATTTAGGAAGAAGTTAAATAGATTGAGTTCATGATAAAAGAAACCAAGTAGAGGGTAACCTACCCACATGCATGAGTGAGGAAAATGGTAAGAACAAGTATGTTCGGGATGAGTGGGAAACGTTCATCACCGAAGAAACCCTAACGGCGGGATACGCAGGAAGGGAAGAAACTCTAAAGGCGGGACACGACGGAAAGATGAAGAACTCCAAAGGCAGGATACGCCCGAAGGAGAAAGAACTCAGAAGGCGGGATACGCCGGAAAGAGAAAGAACCCAGAAGGCAGGATACGCCTGAAAAAGGGAACGAATAGGGAATTGGGGTAGATGAGTAGTCCAGATCTAGCCTAGCTGCTAGGATAGACCCTCACCAAGTCGGGAAAGGGACTAGTATGCACACAGGAGGTTAGAAGCCTACAAACTAGGCCATCTCAAAGGACCACCCCCAATCTCCAGCTCGATGTACGAGTTAAGAACGAACAAAGAAAACGAATGTAATGAAAGAGTTTGGTTTGGGTGGCCCCATTCCAAGAAGAACTAAAAGAGAGAAATGCATAAATTGTTTTCCCCCATCTCCTTATTGGGCGTAAGCTCACGTCCTTACTTGTGGTGTAGGTAACGAGGGGATTATGCTAGAGGTTAAGGAAGAGGTCATTCCGGTGGAGTCTGCTGTAGGTCCGATGAAAACGCCAACGGAGTAGTAGTATGACACGGCGAAAAGAAAGAAAAGAAAAATCAATAAGAGCTAACGTTGAATGGTTATCTTTTATGAACATTAAAATTTCCTTTTATTGCCTGTACTTAGATATTCAGAATATTATGTAAGTCTTATTTGGAAACTCAAAACATTGGATTTTAAATTATGTTTTAAATGCCATTTTCTGATAACTATTATTCACCGTTCTTTGTTATTTGGTAAAGGTAGATTTTCTCGTTAATTATGCTTCTGCAACTTTTATGAATAACTTTTTAAGGAGATAGTTTTCTTCTCCTTAATGAACGATGCAAGAATGAGTTTTTATTAACGATCGGATTTTGATGCACTCTAATAACCCCTTTTTCTTTGGAAACGATTTTAAATTTGTCGTGTTAGTAAGGTTAAATGCGTTTTTAAAAACGGTTAAGAAATCCAGGTCGTTACATTAAATGCTCACTCCCCTCTTATTTTGTTCATCCCCATTTGAGCCAATATCACTATAATATAAATGTCAAGTGTCTTTTCATTAGTTCTTCTATCCTTGGGAGGGATAGCCAACCTAATGGTGTCAACAATCTTCTAAATGAGCCAGTTATATGGGAGGTTCTTTCTTGGACTCTTCAGGATTGCATTAATCAGATTAATAATCATGTATGCAATGTTAAATCTCTTCCCATTGTAGAGCTTCTCCATCACATAGAGATCCATGTAGCTAACATGATCTTTATGTCCATCACGCAGTAGAATTGTGTGGATTATCATGTGATGGATGACTATGGCTTTGACATTTAGGTCCTTGGATCTAGGCCTATAGAAAGATTCAACTTTAGGATTGTGATGCAACTACTTCAACAATGTTAGACATTCTCCTTCCTTTATAAAGTTTAGGTCCTTTGATACGTGAAAATACTCCTCTGTCGGCTCCTCAATGGAGCATCCAATCAGCTCATTTTACTCCTTCAAAGCTAGCCTAATATGCTACCCAAACAAATAAGTCATCAGTTCAATTGGTTTGCTACCTTTTAGCTTCAGATTAGTATACAATAATTTGACCTCATAATAATATCCTACCAGCTTGCACAACCCATCCAGTCCAATACGCTTGAACATTTCCTCTATTCCAAATTTTGCGAATGCATTGAACTCTACCCTCCTAGATATAATTACAAAACGAAATATGATGTCAATGTCACACCTTGCATTGGACGACGCTGTGTTGAACACCGGTGCAGGTTGTTGTTCTTGTGCAGACTGGCAGAGATGGGTCGAATCACCCCATGATCGGCCTTCAGCCTCGGAGGGAGCCGCTTTGCACTTCGTTGTGACTTGTCCAACCTTCGATGCTATTTTCTGCTTTTACAAATGTGAGGAGAGAATTCATAAAGTAGAATTGGTCGGAGGAAGTTGAAATGTCTCTCGGTAATAGCTAGGGCTTAACAGACGTCCTTCCGATTATATAGGCGGAGTTGAACTATTGAAGTTCACTGAACGTATGAGGGACGTCTTTTGAGATGAGAAACAATGTTGTTTAACATTTAGAGACGTCCCATCAACATAAGGTGGACGTCCCTCAACCAAAGACGGACGCCCGTTATGGGATGAGAGATGTCCGTTTTGTAACCTCCCATTTTGGAACAAGTGACATTTATCATAAGTGGAGGGAGTTTGTGGCATTTAAAAAGGCGTGTATCTTACACGTAATCCCCTTCAACATAACACCTTTAGAGTCCATTATGGTCGTCCATTTCGATCGAGGGACGTCCATCTTGCAATCCAACTGCCATAAAACCATTGTCTGCCATCGCCTTTGAAAAATGGAAAACTCTATCCTGAACGTCCATTCCAATCGAGGGACATTCGTCCCTCGATCCAATGGGAAGAACGAACATCCCCCGATTCTTAGACGTCTCTCGTTGTTGAAGATCGTCCGTTGTTATTGCCTTGGACGTCTTCGTTTGACGGTCCTTAACATTAACGAAACTATGACATTAACGTCGACTTCTTTTAACAAGAAACATGACTCTGAGGTCAGTATCGATCTTTTTTCATAATTCAGGGTTTAAATTATTCACAATTTTTTTTCAAAATTTTGGTGGTGCTAATCCTAAATTGTAGGATTTATTTTATTAATTTTTCATAAATTTATTATGCTCGACGCCTGAAACTTGTGGGGGAAATGGACTTAGATTTAGATTTTTTACTCAAGCTTGCCTGACACTTATGCGGTCTCATATAAAACTCCAAAATTAAAAGGAAGAGTTTGAAGATGACTTATCAAAATTAATGGCTATAAAAATGGAGCTGGACCAATAGCGGGACACTGCGTACCTGAAAGAGAGGGTGAGCAGAGAATCCGATGGTTTCTTCTCTCACTCCTGTCTAGAGAGAGAGAGAGTCGGATGAACTCTATGACGTCTCTCTTCTCCAACGTCTTCAAAACTCCATTATTTTACTCACTCAACCTTGTTTAAATAATCCTCTTTTCATGAAAAGATTAGTATCAAATTAGCCATGGAGTCTTCGAGAAATCGGATATGGTGGCTGCTTCTTGTTCGTACTCGTAGCCGGTAACCTTTTTCTAATAACAGAATATTTGTAGCTACGTAAGCCAACCCTTTATGCTTCTCTTCTTTGTTGTTTATGAGTATTTCGATTTTGCTGTTTTTCTCTTTCAGAAACTTAAAAAGTTTATGGTTTTTTCTTTTGGGTGGAGCAGGAGAGGAAGGGGGAAGTGAAAACGTTCTCCGTCGCATAACAGACGAATAGCGAGCAAGGACGATGCCGGTTTCTGTTGTCCCCGACGCCGATGGATTTTCCCGGGTTATATTGACGGAGCCAACTGGTTCTTCAGCTGAGGTTTGCTTACCTTTCATGTTTTACCTTCGCTTCTGTTCTCTGAGATTTTTACCCTCAATTTATTACCAATCTGTAAAAGCTAATTATTGAGTTGAGGTTAGTTTAACCTCTCGGTTTATTTCTTGACTTTCCCTTTCATAATCATAACGATTGTTACCCATAGTTATTTCAAATTTTGATGCGAATTTAGGGTCGATCTTATGTTCTGATATTGTGTTAAATTAATAGTAGTCCTAGAGCTCAAGCCATTAGATTGAGCTTCATTTGATCATTAAGTTTAATACTTTTTGAAAATTAGCGTTTCTAAAGAGGATTTGATGTGATGTGAATAAACTGCTGGCAAATTGGATCTTTTACTCCGACCAGCAATGGATTAGTGAAACTGCAGAGTTTATAATGTTGATTTCTCCGGTGACTTACTAAATCAAAGTAGGAACCGTGTCATACTTCTTCCCTTTCAAGTATTTAATGATTAACGCTGGCATATATGGAAATGTCAATATATTGAATGATTAAGATTTGAATAGTTGCCATTTTGCACTGTTTAGTTCCGACGGTATAAACTTTAACTGAGTATCGGTTATAATCTCAGGTACTTCTTTATGGTGGTCAGATTGTGTCTTGGAAGAATGAACGACGAGAAGAACTGCTTTTCGTGAGCAGAAAGGTAACTACAGACCAACAATATTTTTGAAATGAAATTATGGTTCAAAGTCATTGGTCCATATGAACTTGCTTTAATGGCACTTGGATAATTCAAAGATAAAAAAATGGCTATTATTTGTGGAAGGAGTTAATCGTTTTTCATGATCTCCTTCGATTTCCTGGAAAGAGGCAGCAAACTTTCTTGTACGACGATTATACAAAAGCTCTTGTTACTTGCTGCAGGCCCTTTGGAAAACTCCTAAAGCGATCAGAGGCGGGATTTCTCTCTACTGTCCTCAGGTTAGCTATTTGCAACTATCTGTAAAGCTGTTACACTTCATCCTCGTTAGTTTTTGACCACCGCTTTTCATTTCAGTTTGTAAACCTCGGTTCATTGGAGCAAAACACCTTCGCCAGGAATAAAATATGGTCATTGGACACCAACCCTTCGCCCATGCCTCCGCCAACCAACCAATCGACGGTGGATCTAATATTGAAGTCTACTGATGAGGATCTTAAAACTTGGCACCGTAGGTATGTTCAATATATCATATTCCGATTCATTAATTTTCTTGCTCCATGAGATTTGACTTTTTAATCATCCACTTAAATTTTCTTTTAAAATTAATATGCATCGAATGTAAAGATAAATTAAGATTTGTATCTAAATAGTCAAAATTCAATTTTTATGTAATGCATGCAATGTTGTAGTAATTCCCCTAGCAACAGTATAATTTATTTGAATAGTAACTAAAAATCGAGTAATATTTATGTAAAGTAAATTGATATTAATCCTTTTTCAAGAGATCAATTTTCGAAAGAGAAATTATGCTTCTTAAGAACTAAAGAATTCCTACTTGTAGTTTCGAGTTGCGCCTCCGGGTCTCTCTTAGTCCATGCAAGCTCACCTTGATCCCCCGCGTCAGAAACACAGACAATAAACCCTTTTCGTTTACATTTGCATTGCGTAATTGCTTCTCAGTATCAGATATCAGGTATGGCATACTACCGTAAATTCAAGTTTGTTTTGCTTATCGTTGTCGTGCTCATATAGAATGGAAAATGGCCCTTGAATTGCAGTGAAGTGCGGGTTGAGGGATTGGAAACTCTTGATTACTTTGACAATCTTGTTCACAAAGAGAGGTTTACCGAGCAAGCAGATGCCATTACCTTCGACGGGGAGGTATTGTTACATTTAATTACTTTGATTTAGTTGTGTTTGGTAGTTGCAGATGTGAATGTATGACGTGATTATATGGTTATAGATTGATCGAATATATTTGAGCACCCCGTCAAAGATTGCTATAATCGACCACGAGAAAAAGAGGACCCTTGTCTTGCGAAAGGATGCCACTCCGGACGCAGGTTGTTTCTTCTTTTCTTTTTATGCACAATGAATTGTAATGTAACATTTCTAAGAAATATTTTAGAGATTGAACTTATCTCAGCTTTAACATCTCCGGCAAAAAGATACATGTACAAATAGTTTTCTCTTTTGTTACTTTATTTGCATTTCAAATGATGTTGATCGATCAGCGTTGTCATATGTTAAACGAGCTTGTTTGGATTGATTTAACTTTATTGTTCGGTTTTGAGCGACTAAGCTAGATGTATAGCTTAATACTCTTGGAGTATGCTCTTAAATAATTTGACTCATATACTCTTGAAGTATCATGGTCATCCAATAACAAGGGTTTGATTCTGACAAGTGATTGGAGAATTGGATTAAACTTATCTTAAAAAAGGTTCAATCTTTTGAAATTAATGCTAACTTTTGTGATATTTCAGGGGTTTGGAATCCATGGGAGAGAAAGGCTAAAACTCATCCAGATTTAGGGGACGAAAAGTACAAGAATCTGTTATGCGTGGATTCTGCAGCGATTGAAACACCGATTGGATTGAAACCGTTTGAAGAGTGGAAGGGACGGCAAGAGCTATCTATCGTGTCATCGAGCTATTGCAGCGGTCAATTGGATCCTCGAAAGGTTCTTCAAGGCTTTAACTGAACTCATTCCTGCAGCAAAAAAATGGAGGTTCTGTTTCCTGCAGCAAAAAAATGGAGGTTCTGTATCAGAATTCTCATTGCTTTGCTTGAGTAGCTGCTGCATATGTACATGATGAATTTAGGCAACACTGTTCTGTTTTTTGTTTTGACCTGCTCTTCATCCATGGCTTCCTATGCTTGGTATGATCTCCAAGATTCGTAGTTGCTTTGTCTCATAAATTTTCTTTTTATATAATATATTATATATGATTAAAATTTATCTTTAGGCTGGGTTTTGGGTCAAGGTTTACACAATTTTGGGACAGTATTTTTGGTTGGATCCCTCGATTGGGTTGGTGTTTTTCGGCTGGTTTTGCCTTGGATTTGGCCTAATACAGACTGGTTTTCTCTAAAATCAGTCTGTCTTTGATTTTTCTCGGTTTCTAAGTTTTTTATGCCAAGAACGGAGAGAGTGCTCGGTTTTCTCCAAGAACATGAGACGACCATCTCAAGACATAACACGACTTACAGGCAACCCGATTGGGAATTTGAGAATCCATAGGACCTGCAGTCCCATTTATATTCATCATTTTTGAGGGCTGGGGGAAGGGATCTCGTTTATTGCCAAAAGATGAGTATTTAGCACAAAAGATTGAGTGATTTATTCGTTCTGTTAATCAACCTTATTGTCACATATGATTTTTAGCTTTGTTCATCACATAAATACACAATCAACTACTTGGCTGACAAAAAAATTTAATAATATATAGAATGTCTGGTGTTTCCCATATTTATGATATTTATTGTGTTTTTATTTTCCTTTTTAAAGTAGACAACTCAAGATGCTATCCTTATCTCCTATGCTGTTTAGCCGATATAGTACAGACAAAGTACACTGATTTAGTTGTTCATTCACCTTGCCAACTCCTTAGTGTCGGAAAAAAATAAAGGCAGAAAAATGATTGAAATATCCATCTTAAGAAGAAGTTGCTTTTTTCCTTTTAATCTTTTTTATTTATTTTAATTGTCAAATTTTTCTTTCTGATGGCAAATCTCTCTTTCTTTATTTATTTTAAGCTACTATCCTCAATCAACTTACACTGCACAATTGGCCAATGTGGAGTTCTCTCTTCCGTGTAAAATCATGAGAAATATGAACTTTTTTTTTCTTTCAATCATGGGTCTTCTCCTGCAGACTCAAGATTTCCTATCTGCAGGGTGCTCACGATGAATCTTCTTCTGCTCTTTAGTTCGCTCGCATTAGTACTCTTGTTGGAATACCTATTTTGGTTGCATTGGAAGATATTGACGGTGGGTCATCTTTCTTCAGAAAACCTCTTTGGTATCTTGAGACGTCTAGTAAGAGGTTCATATGAATACTAGTCGATCATTGTAATTCATTTCTGCGTTCATATTTTTTTTTTCCACTTTATTTGTATTTTATAGATGATTTTCGTACATAGTAGAGGAGTTGTATTTGTCTTGTTTTTGGGATCATGTTCAGTATTGTAATAAAATAGTTTGGCTTTGAGTGAAAAGGTGCTGATGCTGCATTTACATTCTTGTCAGAGAAAACAAAAGAAAAGAACCAGTTGATATTTTTTTCATGCCTTTTGGTAGTGAAGCAGAATTAATGCTCTCTGTGTGCTTGTTTCGTATATGATTGGTTCAGCTTGTCCATTTTTCTAGCTCCATTTTGACAAAACTTCGTACTGAAACTGTGTGTAGGTGCTGCATGTTAGTAATATCTAATAATTGTACAATTAGTATCATCTCCCGATGAGAACTAAATATTTTAATCTTGGTATTTAATTGAGTACAGATCATATTGTGAAACACCACAAAGATTTATATATATATATATATAGAGGGGAAAATGACAAATCAACCATCGTGGTTTTTGGTCAACGACAAGTCAACACTATGGTTTATTTTCTAACAAGTTAACCACTGACGTATGGAAAAATAACAAATCCAACATCGCTGTTTGTTTGCCGTTAACAAATTGATCTGGAGCCGCGATGTCTGACCAGAAGAAAGGCCAGAACCTGCGGCGTCAAAGCTAGAAGGAAGGCCAAACGCTGGCGTCTGGCCATAAGGAGGCCATCAGAACGTCTTTTGCAAATTTGATCGCAAATTTTTGATAACATTTTTGATCAATTTTTTATCGCAAATTTGAGGGTTTAAATGATTGATTTTGAGTTCGAGAAAAGGGGGTCATGGGATGAACCCATGACAAATCATAGAGCTATGAGAGAACTTCGATTTGATACCTTTTGCGATCAATTCTGATACTTGTAGCGAAAGTTATGGTCATTTGAAGGTGAAGAAGTCAAAAATCTAATAAAAACATTAGATTCGGAAAACATATGCATACAGACTTCGAAGTAACCATGAAAAACAGCCATATTTGAAAAACAGAGAGTTGCAAAGACGCCGCGACGTCAAGGCCAGAAGGAAGGTCAGATGATGCGGCGTCCAAGCCTTCATTCGCGTCCAGGCATATAAAGTGCCTTGACGCAACGTGCCTCCAGGCCAAACGTGTCTAGAGGCCGCGCCGTCCATGCATGGCTAGACACCGTCACAACGATGTTGGCTTTGTCATTTTTCCATACGTCAGTGGTTAACTGATGCGTGCACGGAATGCTGACTCACGTGATGGATGAACGCAACGCTTCTCACCTCCTTGGATAAGGACGCGGCTGCAAGTTTCTTTCGTGATATAACTCACACGAAAGGGACTTTGGATATAACTCACCAAAGGGTTCTTTGGATATCACTCACCAAAGGAAGAAAATGCTCTCTCCAATTCCCGAAAAGCAAAAGCTTTCTTTTATCAAAATTCAACAACTGTCTAAAACATAAAATTAAGTGGCTTTATATAGCATTTTACGAACATAAATTTTAAAAAACTAAATAATAAAAACAAATAACCTATATAAGTGGATCTAGATCTACTAGATAAGTAGATCTAGATCTTCTAAAAAAAGTGAATCTTTTTAGGAGATAATATCTCTCTCTCTTCAAGATCTTCTTGTTGGGATTCTCGGTCAATTTGAAAATTTTCTTTAATCTTTAATTTGATATCGCATCATCCCCTCCGGGTTTTTGAGAATTTGACCCCAAATCTTCTTTCTTTGATATTTGATTTGATATCTTTTGATAGATTCAAATTGGCATCATCATCTATTCTCTTTATCTTCCACTTATGCTTCGTCTTCATAATATTCTTTAAGCCTTGATAAATAATTGAATAGTTCCATTTCACATCATCCTCCCGGGGTTGAAAAGGATTCGACCTCGAATCATATCTTTTGTCACTATATTCCATAATCGAGCCCGAATTTGAAGGCTTGTCATGTATGCGCCGCTTATCATCAAGCCTTGGTATTTCCAAGAATAGACGGCTTGTGCTCATCATATCACACAATAATATGTTAGTGAAACTTCCATAAGAACAATCAAGTCGAGTTTGATGTATCTTGATGTCTACCTTTTCGTTTAGCCAACTTAAACTTTCTTCAGAATCCATGGAAGACAAATTTGTGTAATTTTCTTCGTCTTTGATTAAAGCACACACCTTTTTCATGTTGGAGCATGAAATATGGGCAGGTTGCTTCTTTTTTGTTGTTGTGGCAACGGAATCAACTTGGTCATCTATCATATTGAGTACTTGCTCTTCCTGATAATCTTCCTCTTCTAATTGAGGCTCCAAAGATAGTAATGGCCCTTCTTCAGCCTCATCTCTTGTGATGTTTTCTACAACGTTGCTACGAGGATGTTGAGCTCGTTGTTGGTTTTGATTCATCTTTAATTGAGCAATATCTCGTTGTAGTGAGCGAACGAGTTCCCACAAGTCTTCTGCCATCTTGGATTTTGTACCGCTTCAAATGCTCCTCAGGTCATCATGTGTAAAAAGACGAATATTTTTTTTTCGGTTAGGACGCTTTAGCTCTGATACCAGATGATGCGTGCACGGAATGCTGACTCACGTGATGGATGAACACAACGCTTCTCACCTCCTTGGATAAGGACGCGGCTGCAAGTTTCTTTCGTGATATAACTCACACGAAAGGGACTTTGGATATAACTCACCAAAGGGTTCTTTGGATATCACTCATCATTTTTCTATACGTCAGTGGTTAACTTGTTAGAAAATATACCACAGTGGTTGACTTGTCATTGATCGCAAACCACGATGGTTGATTTGTCATTTTCCCTATATATATATATATCTTATCTTCTTATAACTACTATAAAAGGGAAGAACTTTTTATTTTGTTTTAATGTGTTTTGTTTTTTTATTGTCAATTTTTTTTGCTCTTGCTCTCTCTTAGCCCATTTTCTTATGTAAATTTTTTTTTTCCATACACACGAGGATATCTTCATCTTCATCCTCGGCATCCCCACAATCTTCATTTTCATCTTCTTCTTCTCAGCCAATTCTTCTCTATTTTCATTGGTTCACTAGTGTAGCAAGAGTCTTGTTTTCAGCTACTTTGTGCTTCCAAAAATTCATGTCTTTTGTTTTTGCCAGTGTTGCTTTCATTGTCGGTATGCTGCTTATTTCTCTTCCTTTTTCCTCCTCTGTCCTTTATTTTTTATTTCCTTCTTTCAATTTCTTTGCTGTTGTTCCGTTGTTGCTCATGTTATGCCATTGTTGTTTCATGTCTTGCTCATGTGATTACTTAGTGTATTTCTATATGCTTTTTGCTTCACATGGTTGCTTCATCTCAATCACGTTCTCTTTTAGTATAAGTTATATTAATCTTTTCATTGATAGAATTGTATGAAATTGTGCTTCTTTAATAGTCTTTAAAAAAAACCATCTCTATTGTACCAATGAAACAAATTGTGGACATATTTCTTAAAATGAATGAAACTGGACTGTTGAAGTCCATGTCTTGCGCAAACCTTTGTGAATAATTGTCCGCCTTAGCCCAACGAAATATCATGAATATTTCTTGTTGATTTTGCGGTAATTTCTCAACCACTCTTTTTTTTTCATCTTTCAAATTTCGCCCCAAACATCCCTATTTTTTTTTTCTAGTTTAGGGAATGCGAGTTCATGCCACTTTGTTTTCTTCCAATATCAAAATTTTCCAGAATACCCTATAACTTGGAAGGAATTATTATATTTCAAATGATTTAGTGACCGAAAGTAAGCCAGAGTTTCAGCTTAGAAATCACCCTTATGAATGGGTGATCAATGCACCTACGCTTGTTGAAGACATGCCCATGTCAGAGATTGAGTTTTTTCCAGAAACATTTGCTTTCACTTCCTTCGATCAATTAAAATCCCATGTTGGAACACGTCGTTTAGTTGTTAAGAACAGTTTTTTATATCATCTTTCTTTTCTGCTGTTTCATTTCCCTTGGTTTTTCCTTAGTAATGTTATTTTTGTTTACCTTTTAATTCAATTAAAGATAATTGGTGTAGCGGTTGCAATGTTCCTCGTGAAAAATGTCAATATAAGGGGTGACACATTGCAAGTTAGAGAAATCTTGCTTGTTGATTCAAGGTATCTCTCTCTTCTTACCCTTTTGCCTCTATTTCTTTGTTTTTCACTTATGTTTTTTCTTGTAGTTTGTCTTCTGTCCTGCTTTCTATGTGGCGTCAGTTTATATCAAATGAGTGTAAAACATTTCTTTAGTAATAGAGAAGCGACCTGTCATCATAGCTATAGATTTGAGTGTTTCGACATTTTATGGTATTTTATTTTCAAGTCTTCCATTTTCACTATCCTCTTACGATATATGATATATGTTTTTATTGTATAGGAGTGTCTCTTTCTACTATAACAAATACCTCCATCATTATGGAGTCTACTTTTCTCGCTTTTGATGCCCTTCAAAAATGGTTGCATTTTTTACATTTGGTTGCTCCATCATTTTGTTTTTTATCCTCGTTTTCTTATTTTATCCTTTTATATAGGTCTATAGAAAACTCAACACAAGTTGATGAATTCTTGCTCATTTCCGCTACCGTTATGTTAAGTTGAGCATCTTTCTCAACTTTTCCCCTAAAAGAAGAAATAATCAGCATTGTTGACATTCCAGATAATGCATATACAATAAGTTATAAAATGCATTTCTTTTTCTTTACTACTGCTTTCTTATTTTATCTCTCTAGACTATTGTTATAGACTCATATATTTTTCCAAACAGGTGGGTCGCATATGGATTCGTGATGTTGTATCGTTTCAGAACATCAAACAACAATTTTTTTATTTCGCATGTGACAAGTGTCTGAATTGACCTGTCGCCGTGCAACTGATCTTTTTGTTAGTGATAGTTGGCAGACATGCAAGTAGTTAAATGATAATTTGTTTTACCGTGCCATCATATGTTTCTCTTTAATTTGCTTTCTTTCATTTGCTAAAATTTCATTGTTTTTTCATAGATGTTCTCTTGAGATCAATTTGACCGATAACACTGGTGTCATAAAAGAAATGTTATTCGATATCCATGCCGAAAAGATATTGTCCATTGACATTGAAAGTTTGGCCTCCATGACTCGTGAGTTTAGAGTCTCTAGGCTTCTCTATTCTACTTGTTCTCTTTTTGCTGTCTTTTCAACATCAAACTTAGATGTCTTTTTATTGAAACTTTTTCCTTGTACTTTTTTTTGAAAAATAAAATTTAGGAAATACTCTCAAAGATAGTGGAATCATTTGATGCATAGAAGGCTAAAGTTCGCTGCTTCCAACTTAAAGTTGACAAACGAAGCTTTCTAGACTATAAAAACTCGAGGTTCATGATACTCAATATTGTTGAAGAAGTTGTTGCTCTTCTTCTTTCATCGCCTTCTGTTTCGCTTGTTCCTATCTCATCCTCTTCCTTAGTGACACTCAAAGTTGAAAGTTCACGTTCAACTCATTCTGCATTACTTGAAAAGAGACCTCGCGACTCTGAGGAGTGACTCCTTTTCTAGTGTCTTCTATGGGATTATTTTAATGTTGTGTTTGTAATATAAATATACATGTTTTGCCTATCTCTTGAATAACTTGTATGATGTTTGTTTTCCTTATCATTGCTTCGTTGTTTTTTTGTATATGTTTTTTGTAGTGTAAGCGGATGTTTGTATATTTATTTTTCTACGTATTATTCAGTTATAATATTGTTAAAGTATTTTTCGCCCAACATTCTATTTATAATTGATCAATATAGAATTGTTATTCTTCAAATTTTAATTTCTATTTAGTATTTCTATGCACGATTGTAGGTTCAATTGAAGTCATGTTTTATCCTATTTCTTGGTATTGATCCCAAAGTGATGCCAAAAAGCCATTAATTTTCCAAAAACAGCGCACCCTTTATGAAAAAATAAAATTGGTTGTTTAATCCAGTGATTGTGATTTGTTTTTCTGTTGCTTCTGTTCATTGAACATATTCTTCCATTTTTCTTCTATTATATTATATGTTAATGAGGTATGTTTCGTATTTTACTTTCCATATACTTTTATTATATCTATTTTGCAAATTCTCTAATATGGCAAGTGAATCATAAATTTTTCATACTTTACATCTAATATATCTCACCCAATAGAAAAAAGTCATCTTCCGTCTACTTTTGATCTCTTTGACTTTTCTCTTGCGCCAAATCACATTCGATTTATTGCACCATGTTCTTTTTGTGAAGCAAAGAAATTCCAACATGAAACCCCTCGTTTTGTTGTTTCTCGGGAGAAGTTCAATTAACTTAAAACCTTGCACCCAAGGTCTATATCATTTGTTCGTGGGGGATAGCGATGAATCTGTGTATTTTTGTACTTTTGTGGGAATTTATAATAATACTTTCGCATCACATCTTTCAGTGTCAAAGTAGATAAATACTTATCTTAACGCAACAAAGGGATATATACATTCCGCATTCAAGGACAAATCAATCATTTTATTAATCCAATTATTCCATAAAATGAGAGCTTTTCTCATTCGCAACTATACTTTTATGATACAGACATGCAATTGTAGCATCGAATGTAGTTAACGTGCATATTCTACAAGGAAATCCATATGTCATTTTTTTTAAGCTTGGGCAATAGATTTGATTTGGCAGAGTGTGTTATTTCGATAAAATCATATGTGAATATTGATTAATGAACTTATAATGCCCCTCACGCTTCTCAAGTTGCTGCAATACAGCTTGGTGATAGTTCAACACTTGGTATATCCAATAGAGAAATTTTTGTATCTGCACACTCAAATCAATATACAAAGTTCATCATTATTATGGTTATTACGATCCTTTATAGTATCCTTTGTTATTTCCTCAAGGCGAAACTGGATGGCATCAAGGAATTCCTCGAACACATGGTAGCTTTTGCCCAAGTGAAAAGATTCAGCTTCCTGCCAAAGTTTTACATTTCACATCGCCAGAAGAGTTATTACGTGAAGAAAATAATGGTGTGTTTTCTTCTCTATACATTACTTAATTGTTAAAGTTGCATGGTGTTTGTGTTTAGCATATTTCATTCTTTTTAGTTATCAAATGAGGGAAAAAATGAAAAGTGGTTTCTTGTCTAGAATACTATTCATACAAATTGCAAATCCAACATGGAGATTTTTCATGTTTATTGCAATTAGGGCGGTTGCTACAACAATATGTTGTGGACATGTAAGTAAAAATTGAAACAACTCACTTGGATTGCTTTCGTACAAATTAGGCCAACATACACTCAAAGCTCTATCAAGGTGTAGTGGACAGTATTAATTCTGGCAAAACAATAGCTGCAAATGTTGGATAAAATCATCTTGCCAGCTACATTTATAGGAGGCCCAAGAGATATGCGGAAAATGTTACATTGATGCAATGTCGCTTGTGCAAAGATTTGGAAAACTATATATCTTTCTAATAATAACATGCAATCCAAATTGGCTAGAAATCAAATATGAGCTACTTTCTTTTGAAGAAGCACACAATAGACCTGATTTAATCGCAAGTGTCTTCAGAGCAAAGTTAGAAGAATTAAAGATCAAGTTATTTAAAGATCAAATATTTGGCCGCATAGCTGCGTATGTATATGTCATAGAATTCCAAAAGCGTGGATTGCCTCATGTACACTTTTTATTGATCTTAGAACCCGATTCAAAAATTCTCTCTCCAAACTCATTCGATGACTATGTTTGACCTGAATTACCTGAGCAGTCAAAGAATCCTCACTTATATGCTATGGTTATTAAACACATGATGCATGATCCACGTGGTGCAACAAATCCTTCAAATGTTTGTATGAGTAAAGAAGGCAAATGTAAAAATAATTATCCAAAATCCTTTTGCGCTATTACTCATCATAGAAAGAATTTTTACCCTCATTATCATAGTCGAGCAAACAAGCAGTTTACAATAGTCAGAGGTGTAGTGCTTGATAATCGTTGGGTTGTTCCTTACAATCCTTATCTCCTTGCATTGTTTGATTGTCATTTAAATGTTGAAATTTATTCAACTATTAAAATAGACAAATATTTGTACAAGTACATATATAAAGGACATGATTGTATAGTATTTCAGATCAATAATGGTTAATTTGGACCCTCAAATAACGAAATTCAAGACTATCAAAAAGCTTGTTGGATTTCCCCCTAGGAAGCAATGTGGTATTTATTGATTTTATTTAAATGAAATCTCCCCTCATGTCTGTACTCTCCAACTACACCTTGAGCATTAGGAACCTGTCATTTTTGGAGAGTCTTCTTCTCTTGAAAAATAGTCACGTACAATTTGTTCTCAAAGAGTATGCTTACAGAGTATTTCAGTATCAATTGTATAGATCTATTTGAAAGAAGCATATTAAACAACCAATTTCTAGAGTATTGTATATGGAATAGGATTTATATAATGTGGCACTCAAAAAGACATGAAAATCCATAGGGAGAGTTGTTTCTGTTAGTCCTGACGAAGCAGAACGCTATTATTTGCGTTTACTTTCAAATTATGTTAGAAGTTCAACTTCTTTCGAGTTCTTAAAGAATGTGCACGGAACCTTAGTCAACACCTTTTGTGAATCAACTCTGTTGCATGGCTTATTACAAGATGATAATTACATAACTTCTTCTATAGAAGAAACAACAACATTCCAAATGTCTTCTGTTTTACGAAAACTATTTGCTACACTTCTTGTTTATTGTCAGCCAAATAATCTAAGCAATCTTTGAAATGCTTACAATGAACAGTTACCAAAAGATTGCAAATTTTCTAATTTAGCTTTAAATGTGATCACATCAAGAGTATTGTCTCATATTAATAGTATCCCTCAAAGCATGGCAAATAGCTAAATGATTATCATCTTCTACCTTCGGCATTTAATGATGACTTCTTCTACGAAGACAATCATGAAATAAATAAAGAAATGGAAGTGCAAGTAGATGAAGTTGATTTTGCTTGAATATCATTGCTAAATGATGCTTAAAAAAATGCATATGACTCGATTTTGCAAAAAATCCTCTGTTATGAATTTGGTGCATTCTTTATTGATGGTCCTGGAGGTAGTAGAAATATGTTTTTATATAGGGTGCTACTTGTGATGGTTCGGTCAAAAAACCTTATAACATTAGCAACTACTTCATCAGGTGTAGCTACATTAATTCTACCAGGGGGTCGAACAATGCATTCTCACTTCAAAATGCCTCTTGAAATTGATAGCTCGACAACATGCTCTATTAGCAAACAATCTAATCTTGGTTAATTATTACAATTAGCTAAACTTATAATATGGGATGAAGCTCCAATGTGCTGAAAAGTAACATTTGAAGCTATTAATGCCATGCTCTAAGATATCAATGGAAATAAAAATTTATTTGGGGATAAAGTAATGGTGTTAGGAGGAGATTTTTGACAAATTTTGTCCGTGATTCCAAAAGGTACAAGGAATGTAATTATCGATGCTTGTTTAGCTCAATCATTTTTGTGGGACAAGTTTACAAAGTTCTCCTTAACAGCAAATATGCGTGCCTCAATTCGCAAAATTGTTGTTTCACATTGGTGATGGAATAGAACCTTGTGACAAGAATAGCTATATCCTCCTACCTCATGATATTATCATTCCTTATATTGATGATTTTAGCTCATGTGATGATTCAGATTAAGGATTAGCATTAATAATCATACTAAGTGTAATTAAATATGATTAAGTGATAATAAGTCATGAGATGACTTTGAAAAAGGAATAAATTAACCAACCAATTGAAGATATTTTCTTAAGCAAAAAAAAGTATAATAGTAGATACCTTAGACGGAAGATGAGATTGAATTAATTGGATGTATGTTCATTAAGATATGAATTTTTGCAAAAGTGGTAAATGGGCTATAAATGAGCATAGTTTCTGTTTGGGATTAACTGGATAGGTTATGATGAATATTAATTCCTATCATTTTAAGGACATAAATTAGACACATAAATGAAGTGTTTGGCTTTGGATTGAAGGGATTTGGATGTATGTAATGAAAGTTATGCATGTTTGAAGTTGAATAAGTCTAAACTGCACTCGTTTGGAAAATGTCTTTAAAGAGGACTTTCGATTGGGAATTTGGAGAAGTGTATAAAAGAAGAAATGTTCCTAATAAATTAAAGTAAATATCCATGTAATAAAATGGAACATCCAATGAGGTATGGATATGTGTCACTTGTGGATTAGTGTCTAGGTGTGTGATTAATGTGTAATTAGTGAAGGATTACGGTTAATTAATTGTAATTAGTGAAGGATTAAGGTTAATTAATCGTGATTAATTATGATAATTATGGGGATTAACTTCGAACTAAGCTAAAGTGATTAGTTTAAGTTATGAATGATTAAGGATAATTAACCATGATATTTTGGTGAATTTCCATGGAATTAAGGGTAAAATGGTAAAGTTTGAAGGACAAAATGGACATTTCACCCCTTAAGAGTGTTTAGAAACTTGAAGAGGCTGAGAAATCAACGTCATTCCGTGCTGTACAGAAGTAAAACAGAGGTGAAAGGGAAGAAGAGAGAAATAGGGAAAAGAGAAGAGAAGGTGAGGAAAAAAGGAGAATTGGCCTTTCATCCATTAGAGAAAGTTATCTCTTTTACCAAGAGCAATCTTTTGAGCCAAGAATCAAGAGAAAGTGGAGAATAAGTTGTCTTGAAGAGGGAAGAATCTTAATCTTGGTATTTTGTAAACTATGCTAATATTGCATAGTTATGGTAAAAGAAATGGTGGATTAGGGATTATTGAAATTTATGGACTATATGTGGGTATATATATATATATATCCACGTATAGTCCATAAATGTGTGTGTGTGTGTGTGTGTGTGTGTGAAATGGATTGGTTGAAGATTAAATAGGTAATCTTTAATGATGTGTGATGAAATTGAATGAAAGAGTATTGGATTGGGAAGGCTTTTGGATGTTGGTTTATTTTGATTAAAGGTGATTATGATCTTGATATAGATAAATTAGTTTGTAAAATAAAGAGAATTGGTTGAAGTTTGGTTGAAAAGCTTATGAAATGGGATAATATTGGTAGAAATATAGATGTAATACTTAAGTGAAAGCATGAATTATAAAATAGATAGTAATATCTAATGACATTGGGATAAATTGAATAGAAATAAGACATGATTAATGATGATCATAAATGGTGGAATTAGTTAATAATATAGTTTGGTTTTTGTAGCGACCTGATCTTCTTTTTCTTTAAAAAAACCAAAATGTACAATGGAAGACCTTCCTTTTTAAAACTAATCAAATAAAAGGAAAAGTACTATAATAAAATTCTTTTCTTTCATTATTAAAAGTATACATTTTGTTCATATAAAACAAAACCCTTTTTGTAAATCGTCTCTGTTTAATTTAGCCAGCACAATCTCGCCATAAAAACCCTCCATCAACTGCTCCTCTTCATTTTCCTATAGTATTGTCACCTACATCACAAGAGTTAAACTATGAGTCTAATGCTCCGTAAGAGATAGAAAATATCAATGCTCGTGCAATGCAACTTTTATAAAACATATGCAGTTTCCATTTTAGAAAAGAACCTATCTTTTCTGTCATTCAGTTTATGTTTCACTTATCAGTCCATCATTGGAGATTACTAGTACATGAGAAAAGATACATCCTATGGTCCATATTGGGTTTAACCGTCACTCAATCCTGATATTGGATGAGCTGTATCCATCAGGGATGTTACCAAATAGGACCGTTAATAATCTTCCTAATCCCCATATGCCCATTTATGTTTATTCCGTTTATTTCGTTTACATTTAATGATACAATGAGTAATCATTCAACCCAAATGAATGTTCTCCGCTTTGGGTGATCAAACAGCACAAACTTGTTTTTAGACTAGCGTCCCATCCCACTAGCCCAAAACACGTCCACTTGGTATGGATGAACATCTATTTATCATTTTCAAAAAAAAATGTATAAAACCATTTTCGTAACGTTTTCAAAACCATGATGCATGAGCATGATTTCACATAACTTAACAAAATCTAGCATAACATCAATACATCCTCATATATCAACATGATTATTCTACTTAAAATCTATAAAACACAACATCAAACATCAAGAACAATACAATTTTGAACAACAACGTGATCAATAACATAACATCTATCAACACAATCATCAAGCATCAACAATACATCCTCAAGTGAAACCAAGCATCAAAGCATCAAATCCTCAAGCAACAATATGATCAATTGCACTTAATCTATCAATCACCACATCAAACAATATATCATCATGTAATTAAGCATCCCAATGCAACAACATACCTTCAAAGTATTAAAAACCCTAACTCTTGCGATGTAGCTCGTGAAGGGAAAAACACACACATCTATTCCTTATCTCACTTGCTTAGCTTAACCTCTTTTATCTTTAACACCTTGAACATACAAAAATAACTTCTCTATATACTAATCACTACATTCCTAAGACCATGAAGAAATTCAACCTACCTTGAGAAGAAAAACCATAGTCTTCTTCCTCTCGGCTGCTCTCCCTCTCTTTTCTTCTCTTCTTGTCCTCACAGTTTTTCTCTCTTTCTCTCTCTAAAATTTTAGCAACTCTCCATTTTTCTCAAACCTTTCTATCTGAAGCTCTTCTTTCTCACTGGTCATTCCTCTCTTCTCACAAGTCTTTCCCTTAAAAACTTAATTTTCTCCCTTTTTTTACAACCCAACACGAGGTGACGTTCATGTAACAAGGTCTTGCTGAGTCACCACTATTTGGACCACTAAAAACATGGCATCTTTCCCTTATTTTGGTGACTCTTCGCATTACCTGTCAATCAAACTCTTCGGGTGATCGACCGCAACACAGCTTGAAAACAGACTCTATGCATTTTCCCAAAAAACTGGTCGATCACTAACACTAAGTTGTTCGACCACAATTCCAACTTTTATACTCTATAATGACCATGTTTGACCACTAAATCTTCCTTGATCAACCGCAAAACACAAAAACTTCACAAATCACAAAGAAGCCAGTCGATCATCGAACAACCACAAAATCACCCTATTTTGAATCTGTAATAATCTGTTTAGACAGTGATTGACCACTCATCTGCATGATCTACCGCCTCAACGACAGAGACTCCATTTCTTTAAATTACACACTCAGTTGTCGATCAATCATTTACATCGATCGACCACTCCCATGCTAACCTTCTACAACATAGAATTTCATACTTACAGAAACTACATATCACAAATTCCTACTCCAACACCTTACTCATCCAATTGAACTCCTATTACCCTCACAATCATCACTTAGATCTTATGGTTAGCAATATGAAAATCTGGGGTATTACAGTTTTAGCATAAATGGTATGCTTCATTTGTGAAAGAAATTGGAAATATAATGTATATTGTCAAGCATTAGACAAGTGTAATGCATAAGTTGTTTTATGGGATAAAAATGTTTATTTGATGGTTTATTATAATGTGAATATAAGTCATTTTGTGGTTGATACGACTTAAGTATAGCTTAGTATTAATTTGGTATGAAATGGATTAGGGTTTGGTATGTAGCGACTCAGTTTTCCTTTCTTTTAAAAAGTGGTATTTAAAAAAAAAACGCTTAAATTTAAAACTTTTCTTTTCTTTAAATCCAATTAAACAGTGGCATAGTGAAAGACTTTTCATTCATAAAACCATTTAACAACAATGAATAAAACCCTTTTCTTAAAAACATTTACAACTCGGAAAACTTTGCTTAACTTAAAATAGAAATCACCTTTTACATTTATAAATTACTTTACAAAACCCTGTACAAACCCTTTTCCTGTAATCTTTTACCCTAGTCAGCCACCAAGTTCTGTGCATGCAAATTCTTCCTCAACTGCTCCTTAACTTGTTCTCGCATGTACCTACATCACAAGACTTAACCTATGAGTCTAAGACTCAGTAAGTAATTAAAACATGCTATGCACATGCTATGTCACTTTTAAAATCCGTATGCAATTTTCTGTTTTTGTTTTTGTTTCAGTATCTTTTCTATTTACATTATCTATTTCTGTTGCTAGGCTCCCGCTTGAAGACCAACCTCACGGCTTCGCTCCTAGGATCAAACAGCAGAGCACATAGCAACAAGCTATGATCCTGGAACGTGCTCACCTTTATCTTAACTTGAACTTTAATTCTAATAGTGAATTGAGGCTGTATTGGGTGAACTTAAGCCCTCGCGGTGAATTTGTATTATGCTGGTGAACTTAGGCCAGCATAGTAAACTTGTACCGCAAACGGTGAACTTACATCATAATGATGAACTTAGGCCATCATAATACACTTTTACTGTTTCCTTTCTGTTAACATCTCGAGCATGAGCGATAAACTTAGGCCAACTCAAACCCTTCTTACTTTCTTTACGCATTTCTCTTTACTCTTGTATTTGTTCCCAAGATAAGACAACAAAGGACACAACAACGCACTATGATCCTGGAACGCGCTTATTTACTTTTATTACATTTAATTTCCATTTCCGTTTCCTTTTCAAAACCATGTTCAAAATCATTTTCGTAACATTTTGAAAACCATGATGCATGAATGCTCTTGAATGCATACAGTATCTATATCTTTAAGCATGATCAGTATCAATCCTATAATCCTCAAAGCATGTTCATATCAAATCCTTTACTTAATTACTTAAATCTAATAAACATATCATTAAAAGAACCTAATTCTAATAAACATAACATCAAGCAGCAATACATCCTCGAACAATAGCATGATCAATATCTGAATTCTTAACTTAAAGAGCCTAATTCTAATAAACACAGTTAGCATACAACATACAAATCCTAACTCTTGCGATGTAGACCTTTCGACAAAGCACAAACAGTATCACTTACTTGGCATCCGTAACGCGTTTTAGCATTTAAGTCCTTCTTTCTTTTCAATACCTTCAAAATCAATGACATTTAATCATCAATAATCACAAATTATTAATTTCATTTCTACAGTTCATTACCCTCAACTATTTCGATACCATTACTCCAACTAATCACTTAATGGTTCCAAAATTCAAAATTAGATAACAATAGTGGAGTCTAGCAACATACTACCAAAACACAACAATTACCAGCTTAACAGAATGTAATATTTCCCAATCTAACAGAGTCATTACATCAAAGCTGTAAAGCAGGGAATAGTCTCATTCGTTTACACAATCAACCACAATAGAGTTCAGTCCAATAACAACATCCTAATCCTAATAGGGTTCATCCATTAACGGGTCATATAACATATTTCACAACTCAATATTCATCATAAATAGTTGATAGAGCAATGGTTAATCAAACAATAGAGGGCACCAATTTAAGTATTTATCCTTCAGAGCGATAAATCAATCAAAGGAACTCAACATACAGAACTAAGATCAATAGCGAGAAACAATATCCATTAATCTTTTATCTTCTTCATTATATTCCAACTTAACATTTTATTCAGTGTTTAGAAACGAAACCCAACATTTTCACAAATCTCGGCAGTAACCGCAACAGTATACTTCACTCGATAATATCCAACAGAATCAAACTCACTCAACAGATTATCACTTTCAACAAAATCATCCAATAGATAACATAAGGGAAATACATAACTATATCACAGATCACCCATCATCATAGTGAATAGAATAGAAACTAATCCTCAACACCAACAAGAATTCATGGAAGGGAGAGAGAGAGAGTCTGTTACATGTAGGTCCTGAGAGAAGCAAAGCTCCTTCTCCTTCTTTCTTTTTTTCTCAGTTTCTCTATTTCTCCCTTCACTCTCGGCTTCTCTCCTCTTTTCTTTCTCTTTCTCTTTCTCTTCACACCCTGCTCTCTGTAATGATAAAAACTAGAAGCATTTCTTCCTTCTTTCTCTCTGCCTTCTCCCTTCCAGACAACTTCATTCTTTGCAGAAACTAGAAAGCACTCTCTCTTTTTATTAGAAGCTTCCTATATACACCTCACATAATCCCTATAAACCTCACCTAACCTCTCATCCATAATGCCATGTGTAAAGGGAGACACATGGAAGACTCACAGAAAACACACCTCGGGATTTACAATTTCTCTTTGGTCGACAACAAAATGCAGTGAAATCGGTCGATTGATGACTGACCGCTGCGATCAGCCTCACCCACGCTGAAGACCCAAATTTTGAATTCACTGTGAGGCCAAAAACGCAGGGGACCCTTACCTCAATCAGAGAAGTGGAGGAACCTAGCCGTTGCCTCCCCCTCCTATTCAAGACTACGTTGCCACATCAGAATTGCTCCTGGAAGCTCGTCTTTTCGCCGAAGCTCTCACCTGAAATGCCACCCACAATCCTCTGCTTCCCAACCCCGGCTAGTCACTACGAAAGTCACAACCCGCAGTTCAGCGGTCAGTTCATCTCCACGGCTCAGACGTTGTCACCAACCGCATACTTCGTCGCTCTCGTTCCTTGCTCGCCGCTCACATTTCATGAAGTCTCGCCCGAAGGAAAAGGGTGAAGAACAATTCCCTTTTCTTTTTCTTCTCCAGCAAAGGAATTCAACTCTCCAAAATACCTTTCAATTCCAAACACTCCCCTTTCATTAAAATCGACAACGAGCCTCTTTTAATTCTTCCCCCCTTTATTTTCAATTTTTTCCTTTTATTTTAAATCCATTCCTTTCTTATATTTAACTAATTCCCTTAACCTATACTTTATTTATTTTAATTTAATTTTCCTTAATCCTTTAACATATACTTAATTATATATACTACACATTATTTAACTTATTCTCTACTTCCAACTCATTCCAAACATCACCCAAACTTACGGGGTATTACAATTCATAATGAAATCACTCCATAATTTTCAATAATTTACAATTATGATTATCTTTAATATAAGCTTAATATGATCCAAAAGTTTTGGTATTACATGGTATGTATTGGATGTGTTCAATTATGAGAAATTGAAAAGTGAAACTGAGGTGGACGACCAGTGATCGACCACAAATGGAAAAGGTTGAATCTGTAATGTTGGTGATCGACCGGTGTTGAGATCGACCACTTCTTTGAAAGAATTGAATCTGTAATGTAAGTGATCGACCAATATTGAGGGTGATCGACCAGTGCTGAGGATCAACAATTGAATCTGTAATTTTAGTGATCGACTAGTGTTGAGGGTGGTCGATCACTGTTGTTGAAATGGTAGAAAGGGGTTGATCGGTGCTAATAGAGTGATCGACCAGCTCTTGTATTTTTTAAATATTTTTCTTAGATTTTTTTTAAACCATTTGTTCACTCAATGGATAAACCATTTTGGGAGATGATTGAGACATAGATAGAATATGTCTAGATAGATGTATAAGACCAATTCATGCATCATTTATGTGTGTTTAATAAAAAGATTTGCATGGTTCACTTTACATGCATTATTAGTATGTATTATATGCATTCAATGTATGCATAGTGAGGATGTCAAATCATGCATCATGATATATTTATATGTACAAAATATATTATATGGGTGGTATTGTTGGTCACAGAGGAACCCAATATCCCTCGCTAGACTACGTATTGTGTGACGTATGTAAAGTAAGAAAATAGAAAGGGAGTGACTGTGAGTCCTCCTTGGGTTTAGAGTTCCTAGCCCTCCGGAGGTTATTTTATGGGTAAATAACACTGCAAACCCTCTAGTTCTGAGTCAATGACAAGTCAAACCTTGGAGAAATTTTTTTAATAACTAAAACCCTGAACTATGAGAAATTATCGCCGGCAACCTCGCAGTCAATTTTTCCGTCCAAATCTGTCAAATCAAATTCCTCAGTTAACTTGAAACGTTTTCCTCTCAATGTCGATCTCGTTGGTCGGCGTCAATTCTTAAAATCGATGTTAGTTCTACCATAAAAATGAATTTCAAAGTCAAAGATTCAAAATTTTCGAACTTTTTGACTGTAAAACGACGAATTTTGAAGGAGAACTGTCCGTTATAGGTTAAAATACGCATTTTCCATTTTATTTTTTATTATTAATAAACAAATATTAAATTACCGTTTTACCCTTAAAAAAAGTTGTCATTATTATTTTTATAAGGACAAAAACGTAATTTGACAGACAAGTGGCAGACAACTGTACCCCACTTGTCTGTCAAATTACTCTTTTGTCCTTATAAAAATAATATTGACAATTTTTTTAAGGGTAAAACGGTAATTTAATATTTGTTTATTAATTATAAAAAATAAAATCGAAAATGCGTATTTTAACCTATAACGGATGTCCGTCAGAGTATGACGGACGTCCGTAATATGTTAAAAATCGTCTTTTAACCTAAAACGGACAGTTCTCCTTCAAAATTCGTCGTTTTACAGTCAAAAAGTTCGAAATTTTTGAATTTTCGACTTTGAAATTCATTTTTATGGTAGAACTAACATCGATTTTAAGAATCGACGCCGACGAACAAGATCGACATTGAGAGGAAAACGTTTCAAGTTAACTGAGAAATTAGATTTGACGGATTTTGACGGAAAACTTGACTGCGAGGTTGCCGGCGATAATTTTTCATAGTTTAGGGTTTTAGTTGTTAAAAAAAAATTTTCAAGGTTTGACTTGTCATTGACCTAGAACTATAAGGTTTGCAGTGTTATTTACCCTTATTTTATTCATGGACATATCTATTGGACATAGTGGCCAGTATGGTGGAGTTTCATGGTCGTGTGCGACTTTACATACGATGGTGTATGATCATTTATGTTAGTAGTCACCTACTTGTTGACATTCACAGATATATTGACATTCACGTACATGTTAATAAAATGGTATTTGTTAAATATATAATCATTTAATAATAAAATGGAGCATTGCACTGATTCATATTATCACTGCATCATTGAGAAAATAGAGTTGTAGTATGCATTTCACATTTATTACATAATTGTGGGTCATGGGATGACGTAGTTAGATGGATGGTTATGGTATCTAGGTTATATTTGTTATAACTTAAGCCTAGACATTGATATGTGTATCATGTTGAGGAGTTCTTTCATATAGAAGAACATTGGTAATAGACATTAATTGTGGATGCCTAGATAATTTGATGTTGAGAAATTCCTTATAGAAGGATCCATTGTGTTAAACATTAATTAAAAATGTCTAGAGTTGATTCAACATTAGACATTAATTAGAAATGTCAAGATAGATTGTGATACACATTAATTAGAAATGTCTAGAGAAAAGAAAGTCCTTCAAATAAAGGATTAAGTGATTGAGACATACATTATGATAGACATATGTTATAAATATTTAGATAGCTTGAGAATAGATACATTAGAAGTGTCTAGTGATGCTAATAAAGAAACCATAGAAAAATCTAATATTTATAAGCAGAAAAAAATTAAAAGATTTATTGAAAATTGTCTATTTAATTCATTTTTAGTCAAAGCATTCAATAACTTTATTAAATGAAACAACAACCTCGAACAATGAAATTAAAAGGCAAAAAATTAGTTAAAATTCATTTATTAACAATATTAAATATAAAGTAAACTTCAAAACTTTATTAATGGAAACATATCAAAACGAGTTTAATAACATATTCAACTACATATTATCCATCAAATGTTAAAATTTTCAACAAGATTTTTATTTATTAAAAATGATAATAAAAACTAAATAGAAAATTAAATATGTTCCTTTGACTCAACAACATCTTCATCTGCATGGTCACCTATCTTTGAAACATTCTTGATCAATATCATTTCCTTTTTAGCTAAAAATTTACATACATCACAAAATTAAATGTGAAATAAACTCAGTAAGTAAAAACACGTGCATGAGTTAATTACTACATACATTATCAGATTTCAATACTTAAAGTTACATGCTTGTTGGAACTCATTTTTTAACCATACCATGCATTCAGGCTTTCATTAGCCATCTTAAAAATATAATACGTTTTCCATCGTTTCCATCATATTCATATATTCATACTTGCATACAAGATAACCTAGCAATTTTATCTTTATGTAATCTTATGTCAATCTCTAATTATGTGTGTTCAAATAAAATATCAGGATTTAAATAATAGAATAAAGTTGTAGAAAATAAATTAAATAATATTCTTTGTGATGTAGGGTTGATGACCAAAATGTTAAAAAATCAGTGTCTCTACTCATCTGGATTCTGAGAAAATAAAGTTTTAAGGATTTCTTCATCCTTCGAATAGTCTAGTTAGCCTAAAAGATTATTTGTGGTTAAATTTCTTCTTAAAAAAATATCTCTTGAAAGAAATTGTACAGAAATTCCCTACTTATAGAATCTTACATTGATTAGAGTCAAGTTTGGATCAATTTTGGCAGTCCGAGAGAAATTTAGTTTAACAAAGTTGGGTCTGGTTTAGCAAGTTTGGTCCAGTTGGGGGTGGTCCGGTCCAGTTCAATTTGGTGGGGGTTTAGCAGGTTTGATCCTGTTGGGGTCGTTGGTGGCAGCTTGAGAGAAATTCAATTTAACAAAGTCAAGTTTGGTTCAACAAGTTCGGTCCAATTTGGGGTCCAATCAGGTTTGATTTGGTAGGGGTTCTGCAGGTTCGATCATGTTGGGGTCGCTGGTCCAGTTCAACTCCATAAAGAAACTTCTTCTTCTTCACACGAGAATGGCATATAGCCTTCTCTCTGCTTTGCGATGAGAGGACTCATTCCTCTCGTCATTCATCGTCAGTCGTCGCTGGCGGAAGAAGAGCTTCATCACGCTAGAAGGAAGAGCTCGGCCGGAGAGAAACTTGTTGAGCAAGGTAGGGTTTTAGTGGAAGAAGGATTTTCGCTGGAGGTTTTCGGTTGGATGTGGCTGTGAGGGATGGTTGAAGATGTAAGGTAGAGATGTTTTGGAATTTCAGAGGTGAGTTTTCCCCTCTTGGTAACCTTCCTATTTATAGAGAGAATTTTCAATCAGGAGTTCCACAAAATTTCGAGCTAGTTTAAGATTTTCTCAAGAGATTCAATATGTTGATTTAAGTAATCTTGATCAGCTCGAATTTCCTTAGTTGAAATAGTTGTTAGGAGGATAGAACGTTGTTGAGATTGAATTTTCCTTCACAGATTGGAGGGATTTTAGGAATAAAATGATTAGGGTTTTGAAATTGATGGGATAGGACTTGGTTTTGAAAAAAAAAATCTGATTTCTAATTTAAAATTGAAAAAATTTTAAACCTTATCATGTTACAATCTCCTCCCTTAAAAACAATTTCGTCAATGAAATTGAAATTACCTTAATAGTTTTGGATAGACCTTTCTCATTTTCTCTTCTTTCCAATTCACATATTTGCTGAAGTGTTTTTCTAAATTAGTCGTCATAACTTCTTCTACAACTCATATTATTCCTGCTTAATCTAAATGAACAATTCTCAAATTATTAAGTCATGGTTTACTATGTTTTCTCTACGCTACTCTGATTTATCTCTCTCTCTCTCTCTCTCGATGAAATTCAAACTTTTATTAACGTCCTATGAAGTTTTCAATTCTATTTATCTAATAATAAATTTCATTCATATTTAATGTTAGGGGTGTTCAAACTGAATCCGAACCGAAGAACCAAACCGAAACCGATCAATTCGGGTTGGTTTGGTTTGGTTTTTCCTATTAAAAAAACTGAGTTATGTTCTCTTTTGGAAGAACCGAGTGTTTTGGTTCGGTTACCGGTTTTAGTTTCTCAAAACCAAAAAACCGAAACTGAACCGCATAAATAAGTTTATAGGATTTTGTTTTTGAAGTTCCATATTCGGTCATTTGTGTCTCTGCCTTTGAAGTAATTTCAGCTCCAAAAGACCTAATAACTATTTTTTGGACAAAACTTTGTTTTGAAAAGAGAAGAGGGAGAATAATTTCATTGTTATTAATTATGTTTTTATATAATTTTTATAAAATTTTTATTATAATATTTGAAAAAAAATTAATAAAGAAAAAACCGAAACCGGAACCAAGATTTTGGTTTGGTTCCGGTTCAGTTCTGATTTTTTCTAAAATCGATTCGGTTTTGTAATTTTAAAACCGAAACCGACTGGTTTGGTTTGATTTCACATCAAAACTGAACCGAACCGAACCGAACCGTGAACACCCTTATTTAATGTTAAACCTCTATTTTTAATATACTAACATCCACAAGGTTATTCTTTAACTTTCATTTCTTCTTGATATATATAATCCACTAATACATCAATTCATCAACTATTTGATATCCTTAGCATCATCCTTTAAATCAATCTCCATATCGCTATATAATATTTGTATCTTGATAAACTAAACACTCAATACTAAAATTCATAATTAAGTCTTTGAAATTTAGAAGTTTTTCCTGAATCAAATTTAATTTTTATATTTCCTAAATCAATGATTGTCCTAATTTTATAATTGAATACAAATTTATACTAAAGTTTCTCTATTCTGCTTTGATAAGCTTCAAAATTTAATAATTTATCAATTACATCTAATTTCTATGTCCTCAAGGAATAATTGTTCTAACTACATACTTGAATGTAAATTTGATACTTAAGCTCATCGACTTCATTTCGATCAACTATAACCACAATATTTAATAATTTTTTCAACTAACATCTAATTTCTATGTTTCCCCCAAATCATTATGAACCGATACTAAACACTCCAATATAAAATTTATACCACAAGTCTACAACTTTATTTCAATTAACTACATCCTCAAAATTTTTAATAATTCCTTGAATAAAATCTAAGCTCCCTAATTCATAAAAAAAAATATTTGTTCTAAACTAAGTACTTCAATATGAATTTCATGCTTAACACTTCAATTTAATCTTGATCAATTTATCCTCAAAATTGAATTATTCATAAGGAATAATATAACCCTAATGTTTATAGAAACAATTATCTCTCTATATCCATGAATTCATTCCAATCAACTATATACTCAAAAATTAAATTCATATTTGAATACCTTGATTTTATTTTGATAAATTATATACTCAAAATTGAGTAAGCTCTTAACTATGATCTCATTTTATGGTTCCTCAAACAATTATCATTTTAAACTACGCACTCAAACTGTGAAATCCGAGAATTTTCAAGAGAATGAATTTCCACGTGTAAATTTTTTCGTGTTAAAATTGGTCATGACGTTGAAAAGTTGATATAAATCGTCGCATAGGGAACACGTGTGAAATTTTGGTCAATTAATCAAATCAATAGAATCAGAAATTTTCAAATGAAAAATTTCTTTAAGAGATAGATTGGAAAATTTAATTGGAGTTGTAAATATCATTAGGTGATGTTCGGAATAAAACGAAATTGAAGTTGGTGGATGAAGTTGAGACATATAATTTATGGATAAAATTATTGGATTAGTGAAATAATAAAATGAAAGAAATGATTTGATGAAAGGAGAAGTGCTTGGCGGATTGTGGGGTAAGTTTGGAATAAAAAGAATTTGAAGTGAGAGAAAAGGTTAAATGGGGTTTGGAAGAAGAAAAAGGTGATGTGATATAAAGAGAAAGAAAAGAAGAAAAGATTAAAATATGTAAATGAAGAAGGAAGGAGACGTGTATGGAAGGGAGTAGGGGTGTCCACGGTAGGGGTGTGCAGAACCGGCCCGATACCGAAGAACCAGACCGGAATCGACCTTTTGGTACCGGGACCGGTCCATATGTATGGAGCACCGGACCGGACCCGGTCCAGTGCTATTGGGACCGGTCCTACCCGGTACCGGTCCACGGTACACGGTACCATAGAACCGGTATCGTGTAGAACTGGGATTTTCAGATTAAATCTGAAATCTCGTCCCCGTCCCGAGTCCCCACTCCCCACTCCCAGTCTCGGCTAAACCTAATCCCAGTCTCCCAGTATGAAGAGCTACCTTTGCCATCGACCTCCGACCAGCGAGCTCCGAGCTCCGTCTATTGCTCCACTCCACTCGGCACTCTCCAGTCCTAGAGCTGTTCTCATGGATCTTGAACCCGGAACAATGGACAGTATTAGATATGGCCCCTTCGGCCAGATCTTTCGCCCCGACAATTTCTTTTTTGGATAGTCCGGCGCTGGTAATAACTGGCCAAGGGGCATTATATAGAAGGAGCCGAGTTGATTGATTCAGTTCTCGATGTTGTTCGCAAGGAGGCTGAGAATTGCGATTGCTTGCAAGGTATGTGACTTTTTGTTGTTTCCATTTCGTTACTAACTGTATTTAATTTTGTTAATCAATATCTTTGACCATTTTCTGAAGTAATTGTCATGTTATCGTACTAGATCTTGTGGTAGAAGAGAACTGTTTAGACATTTAGTTATTCTGTATCTAAAAGATACGTGCATTTGCTTGACTCTGCATTTGTTGTGGATCTATCTTTTTTCTTTTATTAATTATAGAAATAATCAATGTAATATTGTATATTGCTCGAGCTGCTGTTTAATGTTGATATACTTAATTTGATGATAACATTGACGATGCTAAGCTTTAGGTAGGTCCTTGTCTGTTCTGGTTTGTGCTCAACTCCACTAGTCTCTGCCAACAGTTGCATTGATCCTCGTAATTAGATTTGCTTACTTGTGTTCGAGATATGTCTTAATTAGGTATTAGTATTGATTGTTGATTGTAACAACTTCTATGATTGCCTCTTGCATCTGAATCTGCGTCTGTCTTAAGACAACAACTAAAGTCCCCAGTTGGTTAAGTGTTCTGAAAGTGTTTGTATACTTATGTACCAGGTTTTTAGGTGTGTCACTCACTCGGAGGAGGGACGGGTTCCGGCATGGGAACCCTGCTGATATCCAAGATTAGAGAGGAATACCCAGACAGAATGATGCTAACATTCTCAGTTTTTCCTTCTCCAAAGGTCTCTGACACGGTTTTGGAGCCATATAACGCCACTCTTTCAGTGCATCAGTTGGTGGAGAATGCTGACGAATGCATGGTCCTTGATAACGAAGCTCTCTATGACATTTGCTTTAGAACCTTGAAGCTCAGCACTCCAAAGCTGTGAGCCTCCCATGTTATTCTCTTTGTGTGTGTGTGTGTTTGTTAGTGTTCTCACAGTTTATTATCTTGTGTCCAGTTGGTGACCTGAACCATCTGATATCTGCAACTATGAGTGGAGTGACCTGCTGCCTGAGGTTCCCTGGCCAACTGAACTCCAACCTTCGAAAGTTGGCCGTAAATCTTACCCTTTTCCTCGTCTCCACTTCTTCATTAGAACCGGAACCGGTACCGAAAAAATCGGTCCAGAACCGGTACCGGAACCCGTTTCTGTGGGACCGGTACCGGTCTTCCCAAAAAGAGAACTGGTACCGCCGGTCCGGTGCCGGACCGGTGTAAAACCAGACCGGACAGGTACCGTGCACACCCCTAGTCCACGGTACCGGTCCGGTTCAATTTTACAGCAGTCCAGCACCAGACCGGCGGTACTGGTACTCCTTTTTGGAAGACCGGTACCGGTCCTACAGAGGACCGGTTCCAGTACCGATTCTGGACCGGGTTTTTTGGTACCGGTTCTGATCCGGTACCAGTTTGTGTCTTCATTTTATGTCTTCTCACCCTCTTTAATTTTCTCCATTTAAAATTATTGGTGGTGGGTGGTGTACAGCTAATAGCTTTGGAACTTGCTCCCCCTAAATAATTCAGTCTTGATTTTTTAAGTCCAAGTCGTCTCCCCTCACACACAGACCGCCATTTTTGCTGCAATAATTTTAGATCGTAGCTCATTTTTTTTTTTCCTTGGTTGTCTTCTTCTCTGAAGGTTTCCGACGAGGATCCAACCCAGGTAACAGATTTCTGTTTCTTCTCCGCTCAACCAAAATTTCTCCCTTCTTAAGATTACTTACTGTTTGTTTCTAGTAATAGTTCTTAAGATTACTTACTGTTTGTTTCTGTTTCTTCTCCGCTCAACCAAAATTTCTCCCTTCTTAAGATTACTTACTGTTTGTTTCTAGTAATAGTGACGAGGAGGAGGCTGGAGAGTGCCGAGTGGAGCGACGAGTCGAGGGACGAGGAGGCTGCTGGATTAGGGTCGGGAAGCACTGCAGGCGACGAGATTATTTGGAATTTAGGATTAGGGGACTCGGGATTTCAGCTTTGCCCCTAAATCTGAAATCTCGGTTCTACACGGTACCAGTTCTATGGTACTGTGTACCGTGGATCGGTACCGTGTAGAACCGGTCCCAATAACACTGGACCGGACCCGGTCCGGTGCTCCATATCTATGGACCAACCCGGTAGCAAAAGGACCGGTCTCGATCTGGTTCTTCGGTACCGGGCCGGTTCTGCACACCCCTATAAGGGAGAGAAGAAATAAAATAAATGAGGATTAGGGTTTTGAAAAGTGTGTTGTTTGGAGGAGAATAAAAGGAAATAAAATAAAGAAAAAATATATATAGTAAAAAGAAGGGGGAGAGTGTTGTTGGCAGGAAGAAAAATCGAAGAAGGGGGAAGAAGAGATTTAGGGTTTCCCCCTTCCCTGTTCTGCATCGGCCGAGAAGAGAGAGAGAGAGAGAGAGAGAGAGAGAGAGAGAGAGAGAGAGGGAGAGTGTGTGTGGCGGCGAGAGGGAGATCCCGACAACCAACGAACCGGTGAGCTCCGAGCAGCGGCGTGCGGTGAGCGACTTGTCGGAGCACTCCCGAGCTGCAAACGGTGACGATGCGGTGACGATCGCTCGCAGGAGAACGGAGCCGCGACTGAAAAATGGAGTTCCAGTTGCGACGAGTGAGCACTGAACGCGGCCATTTTCGATCTGCGATGGAACAGCTCTAAGCCGAACCCGATTTCCGATTCCGACGAGTGAACCGATGCGGTTCTGCTCGGTTCAGTGGGTGAGATTGTTTTTGATTTGAGTTTTTACTCTGATGTTAAGTCCGGATTTGTGATTGTCGTTGGTTGATCTGTTTTCGAGTTTACAGTGGTTGAATTGAAGGATTCTTGAGAGACAATCTCCGAAGACGACAGCTTCGGATCTGAGCATATTTTTTATTTCAGCAAGTAAACAGAACGCAATTCAATTTTGTTCTGCTGGGTGAGCGATTCTCATTAAGCCTTTGATTCAGTAATGGATTTTAGAATGTGTTTCTGTTTAGTTGTTGGAAATTTTGGTGGAGATACGTGGATACACATATGGCTATTGTTTAATTCCTGCTTGATTATGCGGACTTTAAATTCGTAACAAATTGTTCAGCTTATAAATTCGGTTCACTGCTCTTGAGGTTGGATTGTTTTATTTAGATTTAGAACCTATTGAATTGTTCTGATTTGAGTGACAGCTCTCTAAGTATTGATGTGCTGCTAGAGATGGGTTTTGGTTATTCAATTGATTTCTGCTCGAGATGTCTAAGAAATGTTGATATGTTGGATTAAGACTATTCCTTGAGTTTGGTTATTAGTCTCTAAACGTACTTAGTTTTGGTTGTGGATAATTGGAGTGTTGAAGTCGAAGAGTAAGAGATAAATGCGTTGTCTTGGTGTTGCTGTTATTGTCCTTTGTGGGTTTGGAGATTCTAAATTGGATTACTATTTTGAATAATGAACTAAATTGTTATTGGAGATAAATATTGAGCATGTTTCTGTTGTGGAATAATGAATTGGGTTATGGATGATGTTCATTCTCTTGGGGGTAGTTTAGCTATTTTGTTGAGATAAATTAAGGCTATAGTTTTGTTATGAAATTGGAGAAATCTAGTCTCAAGGCTTGTTTGGATAAACATTGATTTTTGCATTAGATGTTAATGCACAATGGATGGTTACTAAATAATAAAGTCGATGATTATGTCTACATGTGTAGTTCTATTTGGTGAACTGTGGAGGAAATGATAAGTGAAGTATTGATAGACATGAAACTTAATTCTGGCTTAGGATCCTTTCATTATCCCATGAGATATATTTATAAGATTTTGTTTTCATATTTGACATGTTTTAGGCTCGTGCAAGTTTATGGACTTCGAGCTGGTACTTGAGGTAATTGCTCCTTCGTATATGAGGAAGGATCGCCAACCAGGTAGGGGCTTTATACTTAGTTGCTTGCATCGCATTGCATAGTTTTAAAAATAAAATCGTATTTTGTGGAATACCACACATGAAAAACCTGACGGGGACTGTTCGACAGCACGTCAGCTTTTTATACTATATATGTACAAAAGTTTTGCACGTTTACTTTTGTGTATTGAATTTCATGTTTTTCTATGATGATTATAATCTGTTTGGGATGAATCCTTCTGATACTTTGAACGGTCACGAACGTCAAAGTATCAAGGGGACACCCTCGATACATCTCCTGTTGCGTGGAGATGGTTTGTTTGCGCGCTGTGTGAAATAGGAGACGTTGGGAAGGTGTTGACTGCTTTTGTGGGTTGCAAATCCCTAAACCTGATCAGGGTGTATTTTATTACGGGCGTGTCGTCGCGGAATTTGCACGACAACCCGGGTGACGGGCCCGGTCTACGGATCGCCGTCATTTTTCTTCCTCCGGGCTCATGAGGTGTTGCTTGCATGAAATGGCCACCTTTCTGTGTATTTGTTCGGAGGAGTCCTTGAGTGACCTTCCTTTTTCACGGTTCACGAGTTTGGAATAAAACACGACGAGAGTATTTTAACCTATAGTTGTCTATGTACACAACCATGTTTTCTTAAACCTCGTCGGAGGCCTTGGCCCTGATTTTCTTGAGACGAAAATGATTTCAATGTTTTATTAAAATGTGCATGATTTCCCGAAACTCATGGTTTTTAAGAAAAGGTAAAATAAGTTTTACACATGCATAGTATTTAGTATAAATTCCATACTGAGCTAGTCACTCACCCCAATCGACTTATTTTTCCCAGGTAAAGAGAAGATTAATTAGACTTGAGTAATTTGAGGTAGGGACTTCGTTCTATTTTATATGTTTCATCTAGTTAAACTTTATTTAATCGTTAGGAAATATTCGGGATGATTGTATAATCTTTAGTTTGGATGACTATAGAAATACCAAACTTGGTTGTTGGATTTTCTTGGATTGTATGCACAGTACTTACTTGGATTCTTAAGTTTATTATTTCCGCACTATTTATAATTCTCGCAATCACTAAATGGACTGTGGCCCATCACATGTAGGTCATGGCTGGGTATTTAAACAAGTCTTCTGCAACAATTTAACTAGCCTTAGGCTGGGCGATCGGGTCTTCTATTGTAATATCCCGAATTTCTATAATATAATAAGTTCACTTAAAAATAATAATAATAATAATAATGAAGAGTAATCAAATTAATTGGATATTCATCGGGATATTACTAAGGACAAATCTCATTATTTTACCGTCCCTATAAATACTATAAATTTCGTGAAAAATAATTATGTTATAATACAAGACAACATTTATCGAAATTATATTACAAATAACGCTTTTGTAAAAATTTCATTTATTGAAATTAAATAGAATTTACTATATATATATATATGTTTATGGTAATATGGCGAATTAAATTATGATGTGGGAATTATTTATAATCCTTTTAGATTAAAGACTTATTGAATGAAAAAAATAAGAGAGGGGTTAAATTATTAGGGATTTAAAGTAATGAAAATGTATTTTAAAGTTAATTGAATGTATTAGACTAAATTTAATTATTAAAATATTTAAATAATAATAATAATAGAAAAAGAAGAAATGGCCATTTTGGTCCATTTCTTTCGCTAGAACCAGCGAAGAAGAGGTAGAATGGCCTTGGCCATTTTGCTTGCTGCGGGTCTGAACAGGCGAGACAGAGGGGAGGAAAGTGAGGACCGGACGATGGCAAGCGACGAGCGACGAGCGCCGGCGAGGCTTCGATGTGCGGTGACGGGCTTTCGCGGTTAGGGCTCGAAATCAGGGGTTATGCGAGTACGATTTCGGCAACGGGTCTGACGGCGATTTCGACTTCGATTAGTGGTAAGCTAGTCGATTCCTTCATTCCCCTTCGTTTTCTGGTGATCGTATACTGACTGGTTTCTGGCGGGTTGGGTTGTGATCGGGTGCTCGGACCCGTGTGCATCGAATCGGATGAACCCGATTTGGGTGAGCTGTCCATTTTCAGAAAACAAACCTTCCACTTTGGCCCTCCCTTCCAGCTGTGCTCTGCCGACACTTGATGGGGAGCACATTCAATGGGATTGGTTGACGAATTGGTGAGGCAGACAGTAGGCTGTTAATAAATTGAAGTGGCTGTCGGCAGAGGACGTTATGATTAAATTGACTGAGAGTTGCAAGCTCTCGTGTGTTCTCTCCTGAAGGCCGAGACTAAGAGAGGGAAGGCAATGGCTTGGAGCTATGACTGTCGGAGCTGGAGTCAGAAATGGAGCGCTGTTCGGTTTTTAGGTTTTTGAAATGGTAAGGAATTGTAGGTTTTGGCAACTTAAGCCCTACCCACAAGTATAGGTTGAGACTATTGATGTGTTCTTTGTTTGTTTTCTAAATTGTGTATTCCTTGCTTGTCTTTCAAGGTTGAATTCTTGTTGAATATGTTTTCTTATTGAACTCTTGTAGTTAGTTTAGTGATTGTTTTATAGTATGCAACTCCATTTGGAGTTTAGGACTGGTTAGATTAATTTTGAACATGATTTATGTTGATTTCTCACCTTTAGTATTTGTGCTTCAATTTTTATATTTTCTTTAGTAGTTGTGCTTCAACTCATATATTTTGTATGTGATACTACTTGTTAAATTGATTGATATTCTAGTTATTGAAAGCACGATACATTGTATAGTTCCTTAGTTCTAATTTAAGCATAATAATTTAAGTAATTTAGTTAGTTCGAAATCAAGCATGCTAAATGGTATTAAATTATTCAGCTTTAATTTAAGCATGCAAATTTGTAGTACTTGTTAATTTGCTTAGTTAAAACTAAGCATGGAAATTGTAGTACTTGTTAATTTGCTTAGTTGCATGAAAATCATAGTAACTTGTTAATTACTAGTTTTTAAACTAAACATGAAAAGTATAGTAATTGTTGAATTGTTTAGTTTTAATTTAAAACATGATAAATTGTATGAGTTGCTTAGTTTGATAAATTGTGTAATTTGCTTAGTTTTAGGTAAAGCATTATCAATTGTATTAATTACTTAGTTCCGTGTTAATTACTTTCAAAGGTATGAAAATGGTTAGTCTAATTCGCTTTCATTGAAGGTTCTTGTTGAATAACTTATGCATGTTTAAATAGTATAAATTCATTGCTGCTCATCGCTGTTCCGTGGCTGTTTTCCATCAATTTTCGAAGCATGTATAGCACGTTTTAATTGATTAAATCCACTGTTGAATCGCTGCTGTTCCGTGGCTATTTTCCATCAATTTTTGAAACATGTATAGCACGTTTTAATTGACTAAATTCACTGATGAATTGCTGCTGTTTCATGGTTCTTTTCTGTCAATTTAGAAGCATGTTCAACACATTTTAATTGCTTAATATTTGCTATTACTTCACTGTTGTTCCGTAGTTTGATTTAATAGAATGTTGTTATTCTTCCGTTAGCTTCCACATAATTCGATGTTCGTTAGTTTAGTTGTTGAAGCGTGATTGTATTTCCGTGATAGTTGCCACAGTTCAGTTCTTGATAAATTGGTTTGTAGTTCAACGAGGGCTTGTAGAGATTGATTTCGTGATTGTTTGTATAGATGAATCCTATGGCATCTTGGGTGTTTATTTGCATAGATTGCTTGCTAGAGTTACTAAGTTAAGGGTTCATGGTCTTAGAAACCCTTAGGAAATACCACGGCCGAGTTGGTATTCATGATGTGAGAAGAAAATGATTAATAAAGTACATAAGGGAATTAGCGACCGGGTTAATGGTTCGGATCTAATCGGTAGACTCGGTAAACCAAATGTAAGAACTTCCTGCCCATGGGATTGAAAAGCTTGTCTACTCTAGGGTGTTATATGCCGAATTTTCCCCCATTGCCTGCTAGGGTTCTCTAATCTCCCAACTCGATCCACGAGTTATAAGATATAATAGTGAGTAAAGAACGGTTGGATGGATTTCTTTCCGACACAACCAGTTAGAGGCATTTGTTGTGTTTTGTTTGTTTTCCAATTCCTTACTAAGCCTTTTTAGACTTACAGTGTCTACTTGTGGTGTAGGTGTTCGTGATAATATGCTTTATTTAAAAGAGAAGCGGTTGATGAGGAATTTACACGGTCGAGCAACGTGGTTGGCAAAGTTCAAAGCTAAAGGTTAAAGACTTAATGGTAAAGAGCAAAAGACTAAAGAGCAATTAGTTTTATAATTATAAATGTAATTTAGTTATTTCTAAAATGGTTTATTTAAGCTTCCGCTACGTTTTCAAGGAAAATGATTTATACTCATATATATTCATGGTTTAAGTAACGATTATAAAAGAGAATTTGACGGTTCGGTTTTTAGAAGAAAACTCTGATTTCATTTAATAGCAATTTAAGTTATTATTATAAAAGTTTTAAATTTATCGTATATTTTTAAAAGAAAAGAAAAAACCGGGTCGTCTCATCTACGAAGATCGGGTTGTTTGGCCTGGCGTTTCTGTCCGGCCCCCCTCCGGGTCGTGACACAAACACATAATTCTTACCTAGATTCCTCATTCAATCAATTAAAATAAAAAAATTCAAAATAATCTATTATAACTCAATATTTATGTCTCATCAAGCAAAAATCATTCTAAATTCTCAATTCGTTTAATTTTATGCCCTTAGTTTTTTTCCAACACTATTATTATAATTACTCTTGCTAGATTATAACTTTCCCATATTATTTTGATATTGCTTATTTCAAATTGACATCTAAATATAAATTTTGAATTTAAGGTTTTCAACTTTCTTTGATTGACTATAATCCTCAAGATTTATCAAATTCTTAAATAAAGTTCAACTTCTATATTTTTTCTAAATTTTCTTACTCTAAAAATTCCACTATATTTTTCATCATAAAATCCTCAACACTTCCTCTACTCACTAGTCAACTATATTCTCAACTTAAATTTAACATCAAACTTTTCTCTAAACTATGATCATTACAAATTCTTATATCACTTAATTTCTATTTATTAACGATTTCTTTACTAATATGACATCTATTTCCTTGAGTAATGATCAACTCAAAATATCCACTCCAATATAAAATTTATATATAATTTTTTAAAATTTACCTTGATCTTATGTAGCCTCAAAATAAAATATAACATTATTTCTAATTCTTCAACTCATTTAAGCTATATCATAAGTCATATTCTAGCATCCTTTGTTTCATCTTAAATCCTCAACTTCTCATTGATATGATATTTTTACATTCTATTAATTTTTCAATTTAAATCTAACTTCAAAGTTTTCTACATGCCACATTCTTACTAAATCTTAAAATAGTTTAATTCTAATAGTTAAACCATTACGAGGATAATCATCTTATCCATAAACTAAATCATAAAGTGTAAAACATCATTGAATTAATTCTCATTATTCATTGTCTCATCTAATCTTCTCAAATTAATTTATGATATCACACTATCTTCTATTGTCAGAAAATCCTTAACTCGAGATTATGATAATTTTCATATAGAAAAATTAAATCATCCATATAATTTTTCCATAAGATCTTTTGCCTAAAAATATTCAAGCTTCAACAAGTGTATTTTGCTAACTTAGGTTTTAATTATTGCATGTCTATATTTTAAAGTTGTCCTAGAGGAGCCTCTAAAATACTTACAACATGTACTAAAAATGCAACTTAGAATAGCTTGAAATTACTTTAAATAAATATATGAAATTCTAAATAAAAATATATACTAAAGTTTCAATATATATTTAAGTTTTTATAGAATATGTATAAAAAGAATAATGAAAAGAAAAGCTCACTTGTTGATCGATCGTCTTCCAGGTGTAAATGAGTATCCAAATAGTTACAAAACTTTATAAACCTAGTGCTTTGATACCAAAATGTAACAACCCAAAATTCATTTTTCCAAAAATGATTATCAAATTAGGTTGTTTTAAAATTTGTGAAATCCTCAAAAACATTAAAATAATTACTTAAGCGGAAGAAAATTTATTATTTTTTTTTTTGGAAAGTGTCTATTTAATTCATTTTTAGTCAAAACATTTAATAACTTTATTAAATAAAATAACACCATCAAACAATGAAATTAAAATGTGAAAACGAAGTTAAAATTCATTTATTATTAATATTAAATATAAAGTAAACTTCAAAACTTTATCAATGGAAGTATATCAAAACAAGTTTAATAAAATATTCAACAACACAATATCCATTAAATGTTAAAATTTCCAACGAAATTTTCATTTATTAAAAACAATAATAAAAACTAAACATAAAATTAAAGTTGTTCCTCTGACACAACAACACCTCCCTCTGTATGATCACCTACCTCTAGAACATTCTCGAT
Organism: Begonia loranthoides; assembly: GCA_022433065.1. Classification (NCBI taxonomy): domain Eukaryota; kingdom Viridiplantae; phylum Streptophyta; class Magnoliopsida; order Cucurbitales; family Begoniaceae; genus Begonia; species Begonia loranthoides. Next base: position 8,090,896 of record CM039477.1, on the reverse strand, counting down.
GTGTGTCATTTTCTCCTCAGTTAATAAGTTACCTATATCACAAAATTAAATATGAGATAAACTCAATAAGTAAAAATAATTGCATAAGTGAATTATCTGCATACATTACAAATTATTTAGCTTTCCTACCTCCTCCAACCCTCCCACAAAGGCTTAGGAGAGGATTTATTCATTTTAGTGTCTTTTTAGTTCTTAGTTGGTTTTATGTTGACTTTGTTTTGGTTTTCAAAACTTGTTTGTCTTTTGATGTAGATGTTGTTTCAAGATGAGTTTTGTTGTTTTGGTGATTTGTTGAACTTATCTCAAATGTGTTAGCCTTTTGTTAGGCTTAGTTTTATTTTGATGATGACTAAATGGTTTAATTTGATGAAAATAATAAGTTGGTTAATTGGGTTTTTATTGATATTATATTTAATATTTTATTCATTATATTTTGTGTTTTTCGGATATTGTTCTTAACGTTTTACAATAATATTTATATCCTTCTATATTGGAAATACCTTTAAAATGGGTATTATTAATGTGCTAACAAGTGTGCTTGAGTCCATGTAGTGTAGCATATCATTTTGGGACTCAGCATAGTTCAGGATTTATTTTGGAGTGAGGCTTGACGGATCACAGACGAGGAGAGGCGTCCCAAAACTGGTTTCCAGACTTTTCAGATGAGCACGGACAAGGGGAGAGTCGTCCGAAAACTGTCTAATCCAATTAAAAGTTGAGGGTCAAATTTGTCACTAAAAGTTCAGAGACAAATCTGTCACCAAAAGTTCAGGGTCAATTCTGTCACAGTGCAGTCCAAAGATTTCGAACGATGAGGATGACAGTTAGGACGCAGGAACGCATCAGAAAACTCAGTCTGGAGTTTTCTGATGCACGCGGACGACCCAGTTTTGAATCTGTTTTTTATGGGTGACTTTTCGGACGATAGCCAACGATTTCGGATGAGGACACCGTGTCCAAAAAGTTTAGATTTTGCCAACGGACGGATTTCAATGGCTATTTTCCAATGGCTACATGCGGACGTCCAAAAACATATTAGGTCGTCCGAAAACTCAAAGTCTATAAATACAAGTTCACTCCAAGCTCTCCATATCGAACCGAGAATCGTGGCGAAGCCCTGCCGAATTTAATACGCAATTCTAATCACTATGAGCTATTATTGTAAATCCAATTCCCCAACACATAAACTTGCGAGTTATATTCGGGAGAATTCGGATTAGATAGATTGCGCATTAATTTCCATACATCATTATTATTGTGTTTGATTGTAAATGGTGATTCCCTAAGAATTCATCACACTAGAGTGACAACCCGAAACACTTGAAATATTCGTAGGTTAGATTGAACGCCAGTAAGTTCAATCATTGGGTGAATCCCCGCAATAGTCAAATTTAGGGTGACGCCCCATAAGAGTCAAAGGTTGACAACCTTAGAATTAGTCAAGGGTGATGCCCCAAGTAAGAGTTAATTTGTAAACGATTTTATTGGCACCCGCAAGCCAATTGTTTAGTGTATCTCTAAGTGAAACTTGGAGCGCGGACGTAGGCGAGTTTGCCGAACCGCGTAAACAAATATTGTATGCACTTTCTCTATCCCTTACTCTTTACATTGTTGCATATATTTGTTATTGATATTTTAATTATATGCATTAAATCACTTAGGGTTATTAGAGATTAAAATATCGCACGAAAATATTAGATACGCTATATTCAACCACCCTCTATAGGCGTATATCGATCCTACAATTGGCATTAGAGCGAGTATTTAAATTTTTGTGTGATATTTTGTTGATTGTACACATCGCTATAATTTGTTGGATATCATTGATTTGAAATTATATATATATATGCACATTATGGATTCCAACATGTATGAATTAGGTCAATGCACATCTATACCTCCACACTTTGATGATTATGATTATTTGATTTGGAAGTGTAGAATGAAAGTATTTATACAATCTATTGATTACTTCTTGTGGAGAATCATTGAAAAGGGAATAACTCTTCCTAGACCATGTTGTGAATTCAATGATGTAGATAAACATAATTGGAACTTAAATGCTAAAGCTATGAATCTTTTGTATAGTGTCTTAAGTAAGCATGAATTTGATAAAGTTCAATCTTGTGTTAGTGCCTTTGATATATGGAAAACACTTGAGCTAACATATGCAAGCACAAATCAAAGAATTAGAAGCGAAGAGAGCTCATCCTCCGAAAAAGAAGAGGAAGAGGCCAACGGTATTGAGGTAAACGACTATTATAGCAATTTGGATTCTAATAATGATGATGATGGTGATTTATTCAATGAATTGCTAGATAGTTTTAATGAGCTCAAAGATAAATATAAAGTATTGAAAAATGAGCATAACAATTTGATCAATCTTTTGAGGATCAAATTGTTGAATTAAAGGGAATGATTGATGATTCTAATGCTTCCCTTGAATCTCTTGAGCATGATAGTAGAAACTTGAGATTGGTAAATGATGGATTGACTTCTAATATCAAATCTAATGAGCATGAAATTGGTGATTTGAAATTGTTGAATGATTAATTGATTGGTTGTATCGAATCACGTGAAGATGAGATTAGCCTTTTGAATGCTAAATCTAAATCTTTTTTTGACGCTAATGCTAAAATTGAATCTCTTGAGATTAATATTAGTGAATTGAAAGTTAGAAATGATTATTTAAATTCGATTGTACTTAAATTCACTAATGGGAGCAAAAATTTAAATATGCTCTTGAATTCGCAAAGGGTTATATTCGATAAAGCTGGAATTGGCTACGAACCCTTTGCAAAGAAAAAGAATTACACTAATCGATTTGTTAGTTCATCTATTTGTAATTCTTGCAATTGTGTTGGACATAAATCTTTTTGTTGTCCATTAAAATTGGATTCAAATGTTAGATCTAAATTTTCCTATCCTTTGCATTTGAACTCTAAATTTAAATCAAATGCTAATTCAAAATTTGCCTATCCCTTGGATATGAATTCTAAATTTAAGTCTAGTTTAAATCCTAAACCTAATTTGAATTCAAAATTTGTGTGGTTTCCTAAAGGAACCAAGTCTATAACAAATGAACCAAAAATGGTTTGGGTACCAAAATATGCAAAATGAGTTTTGTTGTAGGTTGGAGATTCTCCCAATGAGCTAAATAGTTTTGGATACTGGAATATCCAACAAAAGGGGAGAAACTTCAAAGGATGCCTCCAATGCTTTATAAATGGAATTAAACTTGGTGGAGGTATACAATTTCTTTTTAATTGATTTAATTTGATAATTGAATTCTTGGTTTGGAATTGATGATATTGAATTTGTTTGGGTAAAAATTCTTGTGATGTACCTAAATTGAACTTATCTTATTTCTTTAATTAATATTGTGTTTGAGATTTGAATTCCAACAATTAGTAGTCTAAATTGAATATATTCGTAAATTGGTTGAATTGTTGGATATAGAATTTTTTAAGATAAATTGGCTTCATCCGTGATTTGTTTTTGTCTTAACGATAAAGGAAGAGATAATTGTTTAACTTTGATTAGTAGAACATCTTCTTGGATTAATTATTAGCTTTAATCTTTTTGTATATATGGGTTGAAATATGCTTTATCTCTTCAACTTATATTTTGATGATTGGTTCCAACAATTAGATTCTAAACTGCATATCTTTGAAAGAGTGTTGGATGTTTAATTTTGTTGATTTAGGATTGCATTGAGATAAATTGATTTTGTTTTTGGAGTGAATTGATTGATATCATAGGTTGTAAATTTGGTTATTTCTTCATTTAATATCTAGGAATTGAGATGTCTTTATCCCTTCAATCTATATTTCGATGGTTTGTATTCTAACAACTTAGTCTCTAAATTGAACATATTAATGCAAGCATTGGATTTTTGGATGCTAAGTTGGATGATTGTTTAGAATAAATTGGTTTATCTTTTTGAGAATGTACTTCTCTCATGAATTAAAATTAGCATGATATAAGGGAAGAAGAGTAGAAAAATTGTTAATTATGATGTTTTGTTGATTTCTCCCTTGAATTGAATTTGAATAATGAAATATGGGGAGAAAATAGAATTGTGTTGAGATCATTGACTTTGTTTTGAAATGTTGATTTTAATTATAGTCTTTGATCGAATTTGCTTCCGTTAAGGTAAACTTTGATGATTCTCCCTTGATTTTAAATTGATTAATGCTAAGGAGAGAAAAGTAAATTTGCATAGAGTTTATTGATTAGTTTTTAAAAATTGTTCAAGTCTTTAAATTTTGATAAATGTTTTAAAGAAAATTGATTTGTTTTTAATTATGGATTTTCCCATAGATTGAATTTTGTTAATTGATTTAAGGGGAGAAATTAAAATTGTTTGATTCAATTTGTATTTCCCCAAATGTTTTCAATTTTTTGATTTGAAAGGGAAAATAACTTTTGTAGTTGTTTTTCAAATTGATATCATTATTTATCCTTGGTTTAAAATCTCTAAATTGATATCAATAATAACTTCTATTTTGAAATCTTCAAATTGGTATTAATTCTTGAGTTTGGTTTTAAACCTCTACAATTGGTATCTATCTTGAATCTCCATCCCCAATGTTTTGATTGTATGCAATGATTTAGGGGGAGATGAATGTTTCTTAACTTGAATATCTTTAAAAGATAGAGTATATCAATTAGTATCTTTGAAATTGGATTTCATTTTTTCAGTTGGTATCACCAATTTCTCTATGCTTTGAAATTTTAAATTGGTCTCAATCTTTGTTATAGGATTAAATTTCAACAATTGAAATCATTGGACTTATTTTTTTTAATTAATTGGTATCATATATGAAATTATTTTTATTTTAGTATCAATGAAATCATATTTTCTGTACAATTGGTATAATCTTTTAAGGTTTTTCATTTGATATCATATTTCAATTCCCCAATTATTTGTTTTTGTGCATAATGATAGGGGGAGAAAATTTGTTTCCAAAATTTGAATTCATCCATGGATTTATTTTTTCCATTGGTATATATATATATTTTTTCTCTTAGATGGTTCTCTTGAGTTTTTGGATTCTCTCCTATTTGCTAGTTGATAAATTTATGGGGGGAGAGATTTATGAAGTTGTTTTATTATTGCTCAAAGGGGGAGAGCAAAAGATTTTCAAATTGAATTATATCTCCATTGGTTTTGGGAATAACATAGGGGGATAGACATTTGAATTGATTTTGATATTACACATTGGTATCTCTCTTAACATTTTCTTTTTGGTCTTACAATTGGTATCATACGTGATAAAAATGATTTGATCTTAACCTTGGATTTACAATTGACATTAATCTTTGACAAACTTGTTTTGCATCCAATTGTAAATTATCAATTGTTATCTTTTGTTAATTTCTTAACCCTTAAATTGGTATCACTTGTAGAAATGGAAACTTTGTTTTCAATTCTTGCTCTTTAAATGGTTTCTTACTCTTCATTTAGTATCATATTAAAAAGTTAAAATTGGCTTACTATTGATACTCTTAAATTGATATCTATCTCTTGGATCCTAAAATGGCTTTTATTTCGTACATTAGGTATCGATTTCTTGCATCTCATTTTTTTGGTATCTATTACTTGGAGTGAAATGCTTAGACTATCCCCCACATATGTTTAGGCTTTATGATAAAAAGGGGAGCCTATTCTTGATTGAATATTTCTTTAGGCTTTATGATAAAAAGGGGAGCCTATTCTTGATTGAATATTTCTTTGTGGTGGTTTTTCAAATTGGTATCATATTTTATACTACAAATTGAAATTGAATGTCTATATCCCTCCATGGTTTTCCTATTTGCAAGATTCTTTGAAATAGGGGGATAATATTTTTGAATCGATGTTATTTGAATGTGGTTGATTTCAATTTGATATAATATATTTAGCCACTCATTGAGAATATTTTTGTTAGAAATCTTTGTGATTGTGGTTATTTATAATTGGCATCTTATTTTTAACCACATAAAATTTATATTGAATGTTTAGATAATTCCCTCCATGGTTTGCTTCTTGGATAGATTCCTTAATTAAGGGGGAGATTTTGTCTTGAAGAATATTTTTGAATGTTTTGTTAGAAATCTTTGTGGTTTCTTTATTTGGTATCTCTTTTTAACAACAATTTAGATTTGAATGTGAATGCTTAATTCCACCCTTGTTTGATTTGTGGATAAATTTTTTGATTATGGGGGAGAAATTTGTTTTTAGTAGAATTAATTGTTGAGATTGTCTTTGGACTCTAATGCTAATTCCCTCACTTTACTCATGTCAATAATGTTCAAAGGGGGAGAATTTCTTAGACAAATATTTTGATGAGTTTATTTTGATACAATTTTTGGTTGCTTTTGGACTTCCCTCCCCTAGAATTACTTTTTGACTATGACAAAAATGGGGAGAATGGTGTATAAGTTATGATATATTTTAGGGGGAGTTTTGTAACATGTTGCATGAATTAATTGGTTGATAAATTGCATAACTTAATTGGATAAATCACATGTTTGAGTTTTAGTATAACTAACTTATTGAATTTGTCATCATCAAAAAGGGGGAGATTGTTAGTCTTTTTGTTAGGCTTAGTTTTATTTTGATGATGACTAAATGGTTTAATTTTATGAAAATAATAAGTTGGTTAATTGAGTTTTTATTGATAGTGTTATTAATATTTTATTCATTATATTTTGTGTTTTCCGGATATTGTTCTTAACGTTTTGCAATAATATTTATATTCGTGTATATTGAAAATACCCTCAAAATGGGTATTATTAATGTGCTAACAAGTGTACTTGAGTCCATGTAGTGTAGCATATCATTTTGGGACTCAGCATGGTTCAGGGTTTATTTTGGAGTGAGGCTTGATGGATCATGGACGAGGAGAGGCGTCCCAAAACTAGTTTCTGGACTTTTCGGACGAGCACGAATGAGGGGAGAGTCGTCCGAAAACTGTCTAACCCAACTAAAAGTTGAGGGTCAAATTCGTCACTAAAAGTTCAGGGTCAAATCTATCACCAAAAGTTCAGGGTCAATTCTATCATAGTGCAGTCAAGAGATTTCGAACGATGAGGATGACAGTCAGGACGCAGGAACACATCCGAAAACTCAGTCTGAAGTTTTCGGACGCACGCGGACGACCCAGTTTTGAATCTGTTTTTTATGGGTGACTTTTCGGACGATAGCCAACGATTTCGGACGAGGACACCGCATCCGAAAAGTCCAGATTTCGTCAATGGACAGATTTTCAATAGGCGGATTTCAACAGCTACATGCGGACGTTCGAAAACATATTAGGTCGTCCGAAAACTCAAAGTCTATAAATACAAGTTCACTCCAATCTCTCCATATCGAACCAAGAATCGTGGCGAAGCCCTGCCGAATTTAATACGCGATTCTAATCACTTTGAGCTATTATTGTAAATCCAATTCTCCCCAACACATAAACTTGCGAGTTATATTCGGGAGAATTCGGATTAGATAGATTGCGCGTTAATTTCCATACTCCATTATTATTGTGCTTGATTGTAAAGGGTGATTCCCTAAGAATTCATCACACTAGAGTGACAACCCGAAACACTTGAAATATTCGTAGATTAGATTGAACGCCTGTAAGTTCAATCATTGGGTGATGCCCCGCAATAGTCAAATTTAGGGTGACGCCCCATAAGAGTCAAAGGTTGACGACCTTAGAATTAGTTAAGGGTGACGCCCCAAGTAAAAGTTAATTTGTAAACGGGTTTATTGGCACCCGCAAGCCAATTGCTTAGTGTATCTCTAAGTGAAACTTGGAGGGCGGACGCACGCGAGTTTGTCGAACCGCGTAAACAAATATTGTGTGCACTTTCTCTATCCCTTACTCTTTACATTATTGCATATATTTGTTATTGATATTTTAATTATATGCATTAAATCACTTAGGGTTATTAGAGATTAAAATATCACACGAAAATATTAGATACGCTATATTCCCCCTCCCCCTCCCCCCTCTTCTCTATAGGCGTATATCGATCCTACAAGATGCTCTCATGATATTATTTCTTATCTCTTTGTTCTATCATGTGTATTGGGAATTAGATTATTTTTGTCATGTAGAATTCTTTTTTATAATGATAAAGGGAGAGAGATAAAATAAAGGAAACTCTGCTTATTTTTTTTTAATCAGGGGGAGAGATAATGTTTTTTTAAAGGAAAGGAGAAACAAAAAATATAAATCAAAATAATATTCATATATAAAGGGGAAGTATATAAACTTATCCATATGCATGTATTAAGGGAGAGTATTTCATTTATGACATATGATAAGGAAAATTCAATAAATAAGTTAGAATATATTTTATCATCATAAAAAATAAGGAGATTCTTAACTTAATAGGAATTAAGTTTAATAATTTTGATGATGGTTCTACTTAGTTGAATATAGTGGTTCTGAGTTGATAATAAATGCGTTTATTTGGTTAGTTTAACTCTAAGTTTATTTATCTTTGCTGTAATTAGAAATACTCTCGAAAGTGGGTAGTTTGAAGTTTTAATGTGTTTGTTAAGTCCTGGCAGTTAATGTTAAAGCTTATTGGACTCTTATGTAATCAATGGTAAGAAAAATTGGATGAGCGGTCTACCAATACAAGGATTGGGGTTGGTAGAAACTCCCGAAAGAGCCAGTTTTCTGAGGACTGCATGAGCAATCAACTGAACTAAGAATCACGGTCGTTGAGTAAACCTCTCGAGAGTACCAAATTTTTAAAGAACTGTTGTAGAGGTTGACCGAATCATCAAGAAGTCAACAAGGGTGGTAGACCAAAATGAACTGATGGTAGTCCACAAATTAAAAGTATGACCATGATGTATACATTGCTATCACCCATAACATACATGTGGTCGATTGAACCAGTTCAGAAATCTCTACAACGGTCATGAAGAGGCCGACTAGAGCACCTGGAATTTGAAGGCATCTATAAATAAAAACACTCTACGATGTTCAAACTACCGAATTGATTTTTACGCCGCAGTGCTACCCGTTTATGTTACAATTTTTTTTAGCCTTCATTCTTGAAATTACTTGAGAGTTACAACCTTTAAACATTACATTTATAATTTAAGGAAGGAAAGGATGTAATACCCCGATAAATTCCTCCATTTTTTTAGTATAATGATTTCATGAAATAAATATTTTAATTGCGGGACAATATTTTGTGGTTGGAATAATGCTGTGTAAATGTATGAAAACTATTGGGGAATGATTAAAGTACGAATTTTAAGGAAATGTGCATTTTTTGTTTTCAGCCGCAGTACGGTAGAAGACGCCGTCTAGGTTCTTGTCTGAAATGCATTATAGATTGCATTTTGGGTTTTCGGTCGCTGTGCAGTTGAAGACACAGTTGAGGTTCTTGTCCGAAATGCATTACAGTTTGCATTTTGGGTTTTCAGTCGCAGAGTGGTCGAAGACGCGGTCGAGGTTCTCGTCTACAATGCATTACAGATTGCATTTTGGGTTTTCAGTCGTAGTGCAGTTGAAGACGCGGTTGAGGTTTGTGTCCGAAATGCATTGCAAATTGTATTTTGGACTTTTCAGTCGTTACCCGGTCATGTGTTTTGGTCGACAAACTCGACTGAATGTGGAAAACACATTGGACTAAGCGACACACTAGGCGACATGGTGGTAGCGTGGAATTACCTTACTCTGGTCGACAGTCAAAGACCGGTCGACTGTAGCTATCGACCAGATTGTCGCCCGTAGCCATGTGGTTTTCAGAAACTCGGTGTTTTACGTTACTTCGAATGACATGAACAGTCGCCGGGGATGTCTACCGCCCCCGATAGATTTCTTAAAATCTAGTTTCTTCCCGCGACAATTTCTGGTCTACCGATGACTTGTCCTTCGATTTTGTTATAACCCGATACTAATTTACCCGTTTAAACAATGTAATTGACTTTGAAGATGAAATTTCATATTTCTTTCCGTCTCTATGTGTGTTCAATTGTGACGTATAATTATGGGGAATTAATTTGTGATAGAAAGTTGGTTGAAAATCGTGAAGGAAGTGGAAAACTGGTGAATTCGGACGCATGCGGACGGCCCTGCGGACGTGATGTGTTGTCCGCAAAACGAATGGAACAACCCCGGAGAATTTGGACGACTAAGGACGTGGATACCTGTCCTAATTCACCTGCGTCTTGGGATTTCGAATGATCCCGGACGATTTCGGATGCATGTGGACGTTGTGAGTTTGAATCTGTCAAAATTCTAGACGAATTTGGACGCACGCGAATGATACCTCGGACGCCATTTCGCACCCGAATCCTGAATTCGGATGGTATGGGTAGAATTGGAACGCATCCTCCTGTCCAAAGCCTCGTTTTAGATTGCGACATTTTAGTCTTACGGACGAATGCGGACGTGAAGACCTCATCCGCACTCGTCCGAATCCTCGCAGATCAGCTACAAAACTGATTTAAAATCAGGAGAAAGTGACGCCCAACCAATAGAAACGTAGACCGACTTGACCTCACTCCCACGATCCCAACCAGCAAAGGATGTCTTCTGCACCTCCCCTGCCACACGTATGATTTGTCTGAAGTGAGCCCTACTAATCTTTAGCTTCTCCATCTCCTTCTTCATTCTAGTAATCGGTGTTCTTCCTGGGTGGTTCCTGCGTGGAGTGTGGTCACAAGGGGAGTTGTTGTTCGTGTGTTGAGTCATCAACAAAGGTAAGGAACTTGGGGTAGTCATTGGCCATTTAGAGGCCCTACACCCAAGTAAACGTATGTGTGTGCGTTTGATGTTCTACTTTGTTGTTGTAGCTAGAACCTGTAAAATCCTAGATGAATCCCATTGATTTTTCCTGCAACATTCCTTATTGTCCTTACTCTTCACTTTGTAGTTGCTTACCTTGTCATTACTTTCTATATACGTTGTTGTAATGTTCTATCAAAAGTGTGCTCTAAAAACTTCTGATGAAACATGAATGAGAATGAGAACAGTGGCTGAAACGTGAATAATAATGAAAGGAATGAACGATTCATGTTATAACCTTATTTTGATGCTCATTTATTCTGTGAAAAAGTAACGAATCACCCTATTATTCATGAGATCCCTTAGTTATATCCTTGTTTTGCTGCTCATTTATCATGTGAAACACATGTTGGGTTCTGGATGTAGAGTTGTTCAATTGCTGTCAAAGTGTAGTTGTGGAAAAGCATGTCTTCGCTGTTGATTATTACTGCTGTGTTGGTCGATAACAACATGTTTTCACCTGCTCTGTTCGGATTTTTCCACTGTTGTTTATAGTCATTCTAAAAGCATGTTAGTTGTTTACGATACGGTTGTCCTTAAAAGTTTATTAAGAATGCTTAGTTGCGCTACTTAGACACTTACCGCTGTTTCGCTTTAATTGACAAAAAGCATACTTTCGCTGTTCATTCGATTCATGTTTAGTGTCCATTTACTGCTGCTTCGTTTTAGTGATAAGAAGCATATTTCCGCTGTTTTGTCTTCTATTTTTCTCATTGCTATTTAGTGACACTTAGAAGCATGATTCAATGTTCCCTTTTGGTATTATTTGCTGCTATTTATCGTTATTAAAAGCATGATTCGTAGGACTAATCCGTTGTTCTGCCTTGTGATTAATTTCTGCTATTATCAATCATTCGAAAGCATGACTTGTGGTTTATGTAGTCGCATGTCACTACTATTTTAATTGTCGATTAAACGCATGTTTGGATATTCTAATTTGCTGCTGTATTAGTCAGAATAAAGGCATGCTTAGACGTTCTAATTTGCTACCGTTATAGTCGATTGAAAACAGGCTTGGATGTTCATATTTTCCGCTGTTTCGTTTAGTCATTAAAAAACATGTTTCACTATTTCATATCGATATTTCTCACTCCTACTAATATTGTTAAAAAGCATGTCCTGTTGTTGCGTTTCGATATTACTCGCTGTTTTTGGTAGTTCAAAAGCATGATTCGTAGTTTTGTATAGTCGTACATTACCGCTGTTTGATTGTTATTAACTGTTGTTGTTTTTAGTCGTTCAAAAGTATGTTTCGCTATTTTAATTCGATAATGCTCGCTGTCGTTATTAATTTAGAAGTATGTTCTCCCTGCTTCGTTTCGTTATTTCTCGCTGCTGTTTATTATTGATTTAGAAGCATGTTTCGCTGTTCGTTTTGATTTATTATTTCACTATCATTAATTTCATAGTATAAAAGCATGCCCTATTAATTATTTTTATTGAACGTTAATAAGCATGTTTCGCTGCCCTATTGGACATTAACGCTATTGATTCCTTAGTCGTAATAAGCACATTTAGTCTCGTTAATATGTCGTTACCTTCGTACATAAAAGCATGTTCTATTGATGGTCGAAATACTTCCAGGAATTGAATGCTAAATTCGTTCCATGTTTTCCTTTTAATAGTTGCCCTTTAAGCACATTTAGCCTCGTTAATATGTCGTTACCTTCGTTACATAAAAGCATGTTCTATTGATGGTCGAAATACTTCTAGGAATTGATTGCTAAATTCGTTCCATGTGTTGCCCTATATTCATAAATGCATCTTCGTTCCTCTTATGTGTTTTGAATTCTGCTCCTTCATTATTAATTGTAAATTCTTAAAAGCATTGTCATTTACCTTCCATGCATGTGATATTTGATTGAAAGTGTTATGTTGCATTCACGTTAATAGAAACCAAGTAGGGGGTCCCACCATGGTAGTGGTACCCGTACATGCATGAGTGAGGAAAAACGTTAAGAAAAGAATGTTCAGAATGGGCGGGATACGCCTATCACTGAAAGAAACCCTGAAGGCAGGACACGCCGGAAGGAAAGAAACCCTGAAGGCGGGATACACTGGAAAGGGAAAGAAAACGGAGTTGGGGTAGGTGGGTAGTTCGGATCTAGCCTGGCAGCTATGATACATCCTCACCTAGTTGGGAAAGGGGCTAGTATGCACATAGGAAGTTAGAAGCCGATCAAACTAGGCCATCTCAAAGGACAACCTCCAATCTTCAGCTCGAAGTATAAGTAAAGAGCCAAAGAACCAATGAACGTAATGGAAGAATTGGTTTGGGGCCATTCCAAAAAGGAACCAAAAGAGAGGCATGTATAATTTTATTAATCCATTGATATAATTTTATTTATCAATGGACATTACTTTAAGTAAATATACTCTATAGTTTTTTAAAGTGCAACTCTAAGTATTTAGTGGAATTACTTTAGAGTTAATAATTATGTTAATTAATATAAAGAGTTTATATTAATTAACAAATTATTATTAAAGCTTAAAACTATAGGTCCATCGGTCCCTTCGTCACCTTCTATCATTATTCGAATAATAAAAAAATGAACAAATGAGATTAAATAATTAATTATGAATTAATTATTTAATACACTCAATAATAAGTTTATTATTTTTCATTAGATGAAATAATTGAATTATTGATTTAATTATTCAATTAATTAAGACAAAATGACAAAAGTTGTCATAGTTAATATATTTGTTATATTTCATTAAATGAAATAATTGAATTATTGATTATTCAATTAAATAACAAATATAATGTAACTTTTAAAAATAGTTTTTAAAATGGATTTTGTCAAATTTGAGTTAATGTCATAGTGCCAAATGTTGAACTATGGTGACAAGACCTTTTGTTTACCATAACATTTTTGTTATAAATGTATTATAACTTAAATGAGAGATTAATAAGTTAATGTCATAGTGCCAAATGTTGAGCTATGGTGATAAGACCTTTTGAATTCCATAACATTTTTATAAATGTATGAAATCAATTATAACTTTAATGAGGAATTTGTAGTGTTTTTCTCTAGATGCCATAATGTCCATTATGGAGCAATAACACTATAACTAGAGGTCCAAACTCATTAGCAAAAAAATTTTGAAATCTTTGAGATTAAAGAATCCATTTTGAGAGCAAAATTTGTCTTCCGTGTTGGCTTTAGAAAAGTGTTTTCTAAATCCAAATAGATTGTCTCATGTGTTGAGAATATGATCTATCATAAATTGAGTGTGATCTTATTTCGTTCATCATGCCCACACGTGCTTATTCGAGGTGAGGAGGATTGGCAGAGAAGATTGAAGGTTGATTTTGTACCCGTGTGAAGTAAGCTACAAAGGTAATATTCTTCATCTTTTAGATTAGATCTAAATAAAGATTTTAAATACATGTTATTATTAATATATTATAACAACGATCCATTTTATGTTCATGTTAAAATTGTTTTTCATGATACATAGGTTACGCACGTTACCGTTGTTATGAACCTCGGTAATTCCGCCTTGCGAGGAAACCTAAAAACCAACAATTCCATTGCCAAGAATAGAGCAAGAAGAGAAATTAAACCTCCACAGAAATATGGTGAAATAGATTTAGTTGCTAATGCTTTGAGTGTAACTAAAAACATAGATTCCAGTGAAGAACCATCTATCAATACAGAGGCAGTGAGTTCATAAAATTTTAGGAAATGGATGACCGCCATACAGGAGGAGATGAAATCTCTTCAAAAGAATAATACATGAAATTTAGTTAAATTGCCAAAGGACAAGAAAGTTGTTTATTACAAATGGGTGTTCAAGAAAAATAAAGGTACACCGGATGTTGAGGAAGACAGACACAAAGCACGTCTGGTTGCTAATGGGTACAGTCAGATTCCAGGTGTAGACTTCACTGATGTGTTTTCCCAGTGGTTAAGCACAATTCGATTCAAGCTTTGTTGGGTGTTGTGGCTATGCATGACTTTGAGCTTTCGCTGTTGGTTGTGAAAACTACATTTTTACATGGAGACTTGAGAATGACATCTATATGCAGCAACATGAAGGTTTTATAGTTTCAGGAAAAGAAAACTATGTTTGTTATTTGAAGAAGTCTCTTTATGGTCTGAAATAGTCACTAAGACAATGATATAAGAGGTTCGATTTATTCATGCTTGCTCAAGATTTCAGAAAGAGCAATTATGATAGTTATGTCTACATAAAGAATAGTAAGAATGAATAAGTGGTTTATTTGCTCTTATACGTTGATGACATGTTAATCGCAACTAAAGATATGGAAGAAATCAAAAGGGTCAAAACACAACTGAGTAAAGAATTTGAGGTGAAAGATTTAGAAGCAACCAAGAAGATACTTAGTATAGAGATACAGAGAAATAGAAAAGCTGGGAAATTGTACCTAAGTCAAAGGGGGTATATTCAGAAAGTTCTCTACAAGTTCAACATGAATAAGTCTAAACCAGTTGGTACTTCTTTAGCAGCTCATTTCAAGCTTTCATCGGACTTATGTCCGCAATCAGATGATGAAATTAATTATATGTCACTTGTTCTGTATTCTAGTGCAGTGGGATCTCTTATGTATGCTATGGTTTACAGGCATCTAGATTTAACTTACGCAGTCAATGAGATTAGTAGGTACATAATAAATCCAAGAAAAGAATACTAAAAAGTTGTTCAATAGATTCTTAGGTATCTGCTTGGAACTAGTGATGTCTGTCTTCCATTTGGAAGAACTAAAAATTCTGTCAATGGATATGTTAAATTTGATTATGCTGGGGATCTAGATAAGAGGAGATCTCTTACAGGATATGTTTTTATAGTTGGGGGTTATGCTATCAGCTAGAGAGCTACCTTACAGAATACCATTATCTTGTCTACTATCGAGGCAAAATATATAGATATTACAGAGGCTTGTAAAGAAGCTATATGGTTAAAATGTTTGTTTGGTGAGCTCAATGAAGATTTGCTGATTGCTACAGTGTTTTGCGACAGTGAGAGTGCTATATTTCTCACTAAAGATCAAAGGTTTCATTAGAAGACAAAACACATCGATATTCGTTATCATTTTATTCATGAAATGGTTGCTCGTAGTGATTTTGCTGTGAGCAAAATCTATACACATGATAATTCTGCTGATATGATGACGAAGACTTTGACCACATCCAAGTTCAAACATTGTTTGAGCTTGATTGACATTAGCTTCTGATTTTGCCCTCTGGAGCATTTGTGGAAGAGGAGGTTTGCTGGAGTTTTAAAGATATATTTTATAGAGTGGAATTTGTGTCAAGGTGTAGATTGTTAGAGTTTAGTGTGACCCGAATTCTATTGGGGTCTGGACAGTTTTGGCACACGTTAGGAATTTCAATATGACTAGGGTTTTCAATTTTTCTATAAATATATGTTTGACTCGTAAAACTCATTGTACCGATTTTGATTAGTGATTCTCTCATTTGCCCGTTGTTTTTTACCCATTTAGGATTTTTCACGTAAATCTTGGTGTCCGTTATTTTCTATTTTTCTTTTTCGATTCTCGCTCAAATTTCAACAAATGTGTGTTACCATCGGAGTCTCTCGGAACAAGTTCTCTCATGGCTGCAAGAGATGACTGGGGAAATACTACAATGACAAAATGGAAGAAAGATCAAAAGATTGTCTTACTATGTTTTAACCAATGTTACTTATTCCTCATGAAGATGACAAAAGAAATCTAAGATAGAGAATATCTGTCATCCAGGCACAATAGTCTTAAGTGCAATGCATCTACTAAGTTCATGATCTATTAAGGTCAAGATGTTAGATTCTGAATGTTAACTCTATTTGTAAGTCTTATTTGTTAGTTGTCGGAAATAATACAATCAGATACTCTATAATATAAATCAAATGGTGTTTTTATTATTATGCATCTATACAACAAACCACAAATCGAAATAAATAAATAAATTATATATATATAGTAATCAAACGAGAAGGGTGACGCTTTAAGAATCAGTTTGTAAAAGGTTTGTTTGACACCCGTAAGTCAAACTTTGTCAATGAGGGAGATTGGGATAGTAAGGATCTCCAAGAGGAAAGCTTGGAGAGTGGACATAGGCAGGATTTGCCGAACCGCGTAATCACATCGGTGTCAATTCTATAACTCGTGCTCTTTACATTTGTGCAGTATTTGATTGTATAATTGCGATAAATCCCTTAAGGTTAGAAAAATTGATTGTAAAGTGTTAGCTTCAATTCCAAGATGTTGTAATCAAACGAGAAGGGTGACGCCCTAAGAATCTATTTGTAAAAGATTTGTTTGACACCCGTAAGTCAAACTTCGTCAATCAGGGAGATTGAGTTAGTAAGGATCTCCAAGAGGAAAGCTTGGAGAGAGGACTTAGGCATAATTTGCCGAACCCTCTAAACACATCGGTGTCAATTCTATAACTCGTACTCTTTACATTTGTGCATTATTTGATTGTATAGTTGCGATAAATCACTTAAGGTTAGAAAAATTGATTGTAAAGTTTTAGCATCAATTCCAAGATTGTTGTAATCAAATGAGAAGGGTGACACTCTAAGAATCAATTTGTAAAAGGTTTGTTTAACACTCGTAAGTCAAACTTCGTCAATCATGGAGATTGGGATAGTAAGGATTTCCAAGAGGAAAGCTTGGAGAGCGGACGTAGGCAGGATTTGCCGAACTGCGTAAACACATCGGTGTCAATTCTATAACTCGTACTCTTTACATTTGTGCATTATTTGATTGTAAAATTGCGATAAATCACTTAAGGTTAGAAAAATTGATTGTAAAGTGTTAGCTTCAAGTCCAAGATTGTTGTAATCAAACGAGAAGGGTGACGCCCTAAGAATCAGTTTGTAAAAGGTTTGTTTGACACCCGTAAGTCAAACTTTGTCAATAAGGGAGATTGAGATAGTAAGGATCTCCAAGAACAAAGCTTGGAGAGCGGACATAGGCGGGATTTGCCGAACCGCGTAAACACATCGGTGTCAATTCTATAACTTGTACTCTTTACATTCGTGCATTATTTGATTGTATAATTGCGATAAATCACTTAAGGTTAGAAAAATTGATTGTAAAGTGTTAGCTTCAATTCCAAGATTGTTGTAATCAAACGAGAAGGGTGATGCCCTAAGAATCAGTTTGTAAAAGGTTTGTTTGACATCCGTAAGGCAAATTTCGTCAATCAGGGAGATTGGGATAGTAAGGATCTCCGAGAGGAAAACTTGGAGAGCGAACGTAGACGAGATTTGCCAAACTGCGTAAACACATTGGTGTCTGTAACGACCTAATTTTTATTTACTTTAAAATCGCGTGAAATTGAAAACTTTTCTTTTTATATAATCATCAAAGTATTCTTCCTTTATAAAACTCGATCGTTAAAACTGTTTATTTAAAACACTAATCAATTGCAACAGAAGTAATAAAATCCTTTTATTAAACGCAGTAGAATTAAAACAAAATGTTAAAGAATATTAAGTAATTTACAAACCCTTTTACAAATAATTTCCTTTTAAATTCTTTAACCCAGCCAGTCACAAGATTTACCCATGCAAATCCTTTATCAACTGCTACACTATTATAATTTTGTTTTCGTGCATATACCTACATCACGGGGAAAATAATGAGCGTAAAGCCCAACAAGAATTAGAATGAAATACAATGCAAGTGATATGCGTGATCATACAATGCATTACAGAAGAGAGTCATATCTCTTCTCGAAGCCAAAAGTGAGATACACCCAGGGTCATGTGGCTTAACCACTTCACTCTAACAAGAAGGTATATCCATCGGGGGTATTCCACATGCCGGTATCACACTCCTTGTTCAAGACATTGGGGATTTCAGAACCGGAGAATAATGAACCCAGATTCCATGTAGATAACTCCTACCACACCGCTCCCTATATGGGAGCATTCTACTGATGGAATGTCACCGATTATCCCGAACCCTCACATGCCTATTTACATATATTAGGTATGACATGTGATATGAGCAGTTTCATAATTCTTAGGATGATGCATGTATGTCAAATAGAGTGCACAAACTATACATACATCAAAGAGGAAATCACAATATATTATATGCAACAAGTATAACAAACAAAGTTGAACCCTTCACGAAGCAATAGGACTAAAAGGATTAATTGCTAAACTGAACGACATCACATATATAGAGCAGAGCATACTGAATATATGAGTAAAACTTAGGAAGGCAGAATAACAGTGAGCATATTGTATTATCCAACCCTTAGTTTTCAATTTATGTGTTAGTTTAATTAGAACTAACATTAACCCCCAATAGCATGACAATCACTATACTAGAATAGATTTCAAATAATGATCTCTTGGATTATAACGAATCATTAAAGTGAAGACTTCAAGAACAGAAGAATTCAAGAACAGAACCGTCCTCTATAAACAGAATTCAAGCTAAGTTAAACTCCCATTAGTAGTTTACAGAGTTAAATCCCAATAACAGTTCACAAAGCTAACATAAAATCTTAACACATGAAAACTACACTCCTTTAGTAATTGACAAAGCTAAAATTAAGTCCAACGAGAACTAAACTCCAATAACAGTTCGCAGAATCAGAAATAGTGCATAGATCCTAGCAGGAAGCAATAACTCAATCAAACCTTGTGATGTAGGGCCTCCTCTGGCCAACAACATCATTCAAATTCTTACCTCATGTTGTGCAACAGTCAACACCACAACCTCCAGTCGATTCCTTCACTACTACAAATCCATAGTAGCGTCAACACCAAACAGAAGTTCACTCTTTCTTCACAGTTAATAGAGTATTACACACACATAACAGAATGTAATACTCTCACCTTCCAATTCACTCTTCACGGTTGCAGCACCAAGGAGAAGAATGGAGAGTTCACCTTGCTTCACTCAATCATCCAGCGATCTTAAGGGCAGCATAGGAGACCACGTGAAAGCTGAAGAAAACTGGACGTTTGCCCATTTCAATGGGGGAAGTTCAATACGCGATTGCTAGATGGAAAGTTCCTAATCTTCTTGGGGGAGGGAGAAATCGCCAGCCCAGCCAGGGGAATTAAACCGGTTCAGCGCGGAACCAATAGAGTCAGACCAATTCATACCCGACGCCAGCCACAACCGATTCATCCCTGCAACCCACCACTGCAATCCCCTTTCCAACAATTGCAGCAGCAATTTCATCCAAGGAACAAAGCCAATTTAAATTACGTAACACCGTAG
>CM039477.1:7994283-8070489 GCA_022433065.1 Begonia loranthoides | reverse complement strand
ATTCTATAACTCGTACTCTTTACATTTGTGCATTATTTGATTGTATAATTACGACAAATCACTTAAGGTTTAAAAAATTGATTGTAAAGTGTTAGCTTCAATTCCAAGATTATTGTAACCAAACGAGAAGGGTAACGCCTTAAGAATCAGTTTGTAAAAGGTTTGTTTGACACCCGTAAGTCAAACTTCATCAATCAGGGAGATTGAGATAGTAAGGATCTCCAAGAGGAAAGCTTGGAGAGCGGACGTATGCGAGATTTGCCGAACCGCGTAAACATATTGGTGTCAATTCTATAACTTGTACTCTTTACATTTGTGCATTATTTGATTGTATAATTGCGATAAATCACTTAAGGTTATTTTGATATCCCTCTCCCTCTCCCTCTCTGGTTATTTTGATATTTCAATGCAAGTGTCAAATTTACAATCAATTGTATACATATATATTTTATTCATCTCATGAAATAGCTTTTTCAATTACATGTTATCTGTTATATTAATAAAAATATTTTTTCAATTAGACGACTAACTATAATATTTTTACATTACAATAATAAATGTTTATTATAGTTTTTAATCGTATAATATTGAAAATAATATATAATATATTTATATAAATAATATTATTTATGTATATTTGACTTGTTTGACTCGGCTCGTTAGGCTCGGTCGACTCGTTAGGCTCGTGGCTCGCGTGCCGACTCGGGTTGAAAGCTTTTTGGGAAAAGCTCGTTAGACTCGGCTTATTAGGCTTTACAGCTTGTTAGGCTCTGCTTGTTAAGTTCGGCAGGCTCGATGAGCCGATTTTTTTTAAACTTGGCTCGACCGGCTCGGCTCGGCTCGGTTGTCATGTCTAATTCTAGCTTTTTCTTTAAAATCAACTGAAATTATTTTTACTTGATGAATCTCTAATTTATTAGATAGATATAGATAATATAATGTACTTTGGTAATCATAAATAATTGCAAATAAATTGCTTGTTATCTAACTCAAATAATTGTTATCTATCATACGTATGATTATGAGAATAATTGAAGGGTGCTTTGTTATTAATGACTGTAACTACTCAATCAACTTGGTATGCCATAGAGAAACACATTGGGCACGGAATATTGTTTTTTTTGTAATGTCACTCTTTAATTTATTAAAGATAATCGAATTTTGAATATTGTTCTCGTGCCATTATTATAAACAAGTAATTTAAAATTAATTTATTCATTACCATTTTTTAGATTAATATTTTTTACACTTAATAATTGTGATTGTTGAAAATTAAATGCCCAAAATCAAATCAGGAAAATCTAGAATGACAGGTGGGATGATAAGATGCCTCAAACGACAACGTTTTATAAAAATTATAGCGGAACCGCCATGGCTAGGGATCAAACCCGGGTCACCCGTGTGATAGACGGGAGTACTTACCACTATACTACAACGACTTAACATCAATCTTACGCGTGGAACATTAATTGTTACTTAAATTAACCTTAGGTTTCATTATAACAATCTAATATTTTATCACAATTTTAATTTTTAGGAGTAATTTTATTGCTTTTTTTTTTAGATTTTCTTTGGATTTATTAAATAGAGGATAATCGAAAAGAGAGGTGTGTTTGTGCTCCATGTGATGTCTATGAACATTTGTACATATAATATGAATCTTTAATATAAAAAATTTCAATTGGTTCACTCGATTATAAAAAGACCAGTCATTTCATGTATAGACTTTGCTTTTACGTTTTCTATAGTTTTGCAATTTTTATATTATAGTTTCATATTTTGAAATTTATGTAGCATGTTTAAAATTTGAAGTCTAAGTTAGTCGTGCTAAAATTACAAATTTGTATTAAATATTACATAATTTTTATATATTCTTTCAACGTAAAAAAAACATTTCTTAATATTTGAGTTTTAGAGTTGCTTGAGTTGTATGATTTATCATGATTTTGATATCTAAATTAGATGGTTGAAGAGGAAGATATAACAATTTGTCTTTTCATTTAAAATTTCTAGTAGAATAATATTAAAAGATTATCCTAATTTTACTATTTATTTTTATAATTTAATTTAATTTTTTAATATTTTTATATAATTCATTAATTAGAATAATAATTAAGATAAATTATAAATATTGTATTAATTATATTAGGAAAAATGATAAATTAACCATCGTGATTTGCGGTCAATGACAAGTCAACCACTATGATATGTTTTCTAACTAACAAGTTAACTACTGACATATGGAAAAATGATAAATCCAACATCGCAGTCACGTTCGTCGTTAAAAAGTTGACAGGACGCTACGGTGTCTTGGGAGGACGCCGCGATCTGGACGCCACGGTCAGAATTCTGAACGCCCTGGCGACGTTCTAATTTTTAGGACGGCAGAACGCGCCGCAGCGTTCTGAGTATCAGACGACGCCCGGCGTTCTGATTTTTTCAGAACGCTGCGGGCGCGAGGCATTCTGATGTTCTAAAAATCAAAATGTTGTCGGGGCGTTCGGCGTTCTGACCCTGGTGTCCAGGTCGCGGCGTCCTCCCAAGACACTGGGCACCCTGTCAGCTTTTTAACGACGAATGTGACTGCAATGTTGGATTTGTCATTTTTCCATACGTCAATAGTTAACTTGTTAGAAAACATAACATAATGATTGAATTGTCCTTGATTACAAACTACGATGGTTGATTTGTCCTCATTTTCCCATTATATTATTAATAAGCATCACATGAGAAGGTAACATTCAAGTATAAAATTAGAAGGTAACAAATTTAACGAGGATATAATAACCGATTGGGTTAAATGGTCCATGCGGCCTGGTTTTGTTTGGAGTCTATATCAAAGGTTTGAGTTCGGTCTAGCGCTATCCTGCTTCCTGATATCGGGGTTGTGCAGAGCAAATTTTGAGTTCTCGAGCTCGGTTTTGATCCATTACTCTGGTCTCTCAATTTAGACGTGCGTTTTCTTTGATCGAATTTTGTTTTGCTTGTCATTGTCGTATTACTTTTGCTTGCTCGAATTCTCTGCAGTTTGGACCTACCTTCGTCTTTTAGGGTTGTGTTATGTTTTCCTCTTTTTTCAGTATATATTTGTTTTTTAAGCATGTAATCAGTGATTGTGGATGTTCTTTCATTTCCTCTTAAACAAATGTGATATGGAACGTTTTAGGATTGGTTCAGCTTGCATGTTCAGGATAGTGGAAATCGGAATCGACTATGGATTTGGTATCTGGTTACAAGGTGATCTCTCTCTCTCTCTCTCTCTCTCTCTCTCTCTCTCTCTCTTATAATTATAGATTTAAACGAAATATTTTGACGCAAGTTTACGGTATGTTAATTTGTGGATTTCCTTTTAGCGCCTTCTAATAGGAGATTAGTGTTTTACTGCACAGACAAAGCTTAACCGCATTGTTTGATTACGAAATAAAATTTATGGCATTTCTTGTCCATTTCTGTCACTGATATTCTTTTTTGGTCTGCTTTATGTTGAGAACACTTGCATGGCTTTCATTCTGTGCTTCATATGCTTTATCTTTTGTTTTCACGTCCAAGAGTACCAATTATATGGCAGGGTGTTGTTGGGCTAGTCTTTGGAAATGAGAATTCTGATTCTAGTGAAGACAAGTAAGTAACTCTATTCTTATTTCGTTAATGAAGAGAGAACAATTCCTTGAACCTGTGGAAATGTGAAATTTATTCACCATATGGTTTTGTGAATGGTTTAAAGTTTAAATTTGTTATATAACAAAGTGGATGGCATTCAAAGTTATTATGCAAGTTTCTTTAATACTACTTTTTTATTCGATGCAATATGAGAGGGTGTATGTTTGTTGGAGTCACAACTTAGTTGCAAAAGAGATATGTTAGCGTCAAGGTAATGTAAAATAATTTTGTTTCTGTTAATGATTAGTTTTTATTTTTTAAATTAACAATGCAAGACAGTGTGATTTAGTTCTATAAATTGTTTTCTAGTATGTTAACTAACTTTGTGCTTTTTTATGGTAGCTATGTTGAACGCTTATTGAGTCGTATAAGCAATGGTAAACTGGCAGACGACAGGAGGGCTGCCTTGGCAGAGCTTCAGTCTGTAGTGGGAGAAAGTCGTGGTGCACAGCTAGCTTTTGGGGCAATGGGTGAGTGTTTTTCATTTTTTCGTTTTGTATTTTAACTTTATATTTTCATAATGTATTATGTATTACATTTGTTATTGCAGGGTTTCCTGTTCTTATAAGTGTGCTGAAAGAAGAACGTGATGATGTTGAAATGGTCAAAACTTTTTCTTCTTATCATGAACTTTTTTCCTGTTATGTATTACCATTGTTTCACTTGATCTTTGGACTTAAATTTATCGATATTCTTAAAAATCTTCAATAAACAAAAAATGTAAATGATATCAATTTGATTATTTAGGTTCGAGGAGCACTCGAGACACTTGTTAGTGCATTGACAACTATAGATCATGCAAAAGGACAGAGAAATGAAGTCCAACCTGCTTTAATGAACACTGATCTGCTTTCAAGGGAAGGAGATAGCATTTCTCTTCTTCTAAGTTTGTTGGTGATTCATCTCTTCTATGGTTTAGATTTCATTGTCTGATTGGAAATTGTTCAATTAATAATATAGCTGAACAATATTTTTCCCCCTCATGGGTTCTATTGGCAGTCAGAGGATGATTTCTATGTACGATACTATACTCTTCAAATTTTGACAGCATTACTCATGAGCTCTCCAAATAGGTATGAGTTTTTTAAAGGTTTTTTTTTTCGTCGTTATATTTTATTTTGTTTATTTATGAAGTTTCATGGAAACAAACATCTGTGGATTCTGTCGTTAGGTTGCAGGAAACGATTCTTACCATTCCTCGTGGTATAACTTGGCTGATGGATATGCTTATCGATCGTGAGGTAATTAGCATGTTAGCTGTATCTTATGGAGATAATTAATTTATTCTAGTCCCTTGTTATTAAACTTTTGCTCTCTTTTAATTTTGAAAATCAATTATAGATTTTATTTCAAATAAAGTGAATACAATTTTTTGCTTGCCCATGTTTTATATTTTTTTACTCAATACTGTGAAAGTGTGTGTTCCTGCTAGGTTATACGGAATGAGGCCTTACTACTGCTTACTTACTTGACTCGTGAAGCTGAGGTAAGCTTGGGTTCCCATCTTCTTTTTTGTTTTTCTTTCATCATTAACTATGAGCAAAGAAATGTAATGGGTTTTAGTATCTAATTGGGTTATATGTATTTTGTAGGAAATTCAAAAGATTGTTGTATTTGAAGGTGCATTTGATAAGATATTTAGTATCATTAAAGAGGAAGGAGGTTCAGACGGTGGTGTTGTCGTGCAGGTGATTCTTTGGTACCTTTTCTGTTATACATAGTTTGGTGAATTGTTTTTATCCCCACTTTTATGGTTTTAGTGAAGGTAAATCACCACTAATATTGTTTCTTTAACTGGATTTTTAACATTTCTAAAAAATATTTCCCCAAAAGAGTTGCGAGGTTGCTTGCAATGTGTTCATGAGTTGAGGAAGCCCTGGTGCATTTATTTCCTGAGAAAATGTTTAAAAGATCACATTTATTTTAAGAAGTCTTGAGAAAATTGGCACCATTTTTGTTTTTGCTTTCTTCTGCAAATGGAGCAATCTTTGGGTCTATGAGAGTACTGATGTAAATGTTTAAGCAGGACTGCCTTGAATTGCTGAATAATCTTATGCGCAACAATGCATCTAATCAGGTATTTGCACCTTTAATCT
This sequence comes from Begonia loranthoides, assembly GCA_022433065.1. Lineage (NCBI taxonomy): Eukaryota > Viridiplantae > Streptophyta > Magnoliopsida > Cucurbitales > Begoniaceae > Begonia > Begonia loranthoides. Next base: position 8,064,733 of record CM039477.1, on the reverse strand, counting down.
TTTGTTTGTAAGTGAAATTTGTGCTCTCTAATTTAAGTACATGTGATCAGATACTGCTAAGGGAGACTATGGGATTGGACCCTTTAATATCAATTCTGAAGTCAAGAGGAAATACTTACAATTTTACCCAACAAAAGGTTAGATACTTGGAACAATTACAGAGTCAATTATTGTTGGTATGCCTATTTGCTACTCCATCAACCTTACTGGTGTTCTTTTGCGTTCTTTGTATAACATGCCAGTAGACAATTAATCTACTCAATGCACTAGAAACTATTAGTTTGTTAATAACGGGAGATCTGGACACTGTTCCTGGAAAAGATGTGAATAAGCTGACAAATAAAGCAACTTTGGTTCAGGTTTGATTCGAGCTGCATGCTTTCATCAAATGTTTTTAAAAGTTTGAGCTCTAATCTTATGTATCTTGTATTCATTGTAGAAAAAAGCACTGGATCATCTACTAGTGTTGGGTGTTGAAAGCCAGTGGGCTCCTGTAGCAGTACGATGTGCGGTAAGACAACTGTTAATACCCCACAACCTCCCCTGTTCTCTATCTCTTACATGCACGTACACTTAAATTTTACTCAAGCAAATAGGAGAACATAGTAAAAGTGGAAGTAAAATCATACAGTTGAAGTATATGCCTGCATGATTCTTTAGGTTATTTAAACTTTTGAGTTGTTTGACTTTTGTTCACATAACTAGGCATTAAGATGCATTGGTAGTCTAATTTCTGAGCATCCCCAAAATTCTGATATTCTCGCAAGCAAAGTCCTTGGAGAGGGGCCTCAAGAACCCGCCTTGAACTCAATATTGCGGATCATTTTGCGGACGTCCAGCACTCAAGAGTTTATTGCTGCTGATTATGTTTTTAAATGTTTCTGTGAGGTGATTTTCCTTTTTTGTGTTTATTTGTTCTTCTTTAGTTTGCAAGTGTTTATGTAAGAAAATTTGATACGGCTCTGAACATCTTACATATTGAGGTTCACTTGTTTTTATTTGAATCAGAAAAATGATGATGGGAAAACAATGTTAGCATCTACATTAATTCCCCAACCACTTGCAATGACCCATGCTCCTCTTGAAGAAGATATTAACATGTCATTTGGAAGGTTTGTTTTACCAAATTCATTTAGGATCCCTCCTTTTTAGGGTTTTGTTGAACATGTTTTTGCTCATGTTTAAAGCACCAAGTTCAGTCGAAGTAAATTCAAGTTTTTAATAATTATTTATTGTAACTTTTTGTTCAAAAAGCTAAATTTGTGTATTTTACTATTATTTTTTGTTTTTTTAATGGTTTTAATTTAGTGAATAATCCTATAGGAGTTTGCTACTCTTGCAGCATGCTAATACGAGGCCTTACTTTGAATGAAACTGATGGTGATCTAGAGGTAATCCTCTTAACAATATTGTCATTAATACGTTGTTCTGTGTATAAAAGTTGTTTCCACCAGATGGAGCATCTTTTGACGCTTGTTATGTGACAACCATTTAGCTTATATATGCAGACTTGTAGCAGAGCTGCTAGTGTTCTTTCTCATGTACTTAAGGACAACAGTCAATGCAAGGAAAAGGTATGCAGTTCCATAACAGGTCCACTTTCTATGTGGACTATTAGTTCGCATTCCTGTACTTCTTTCATTGCAAAATTTGATCAATTTTCTCCAGTTCCTACATCACAATATCCACTACTAATACGAATGAAAAGGTTCAACACATTTGAATAGTTTTTCTCCCTGTTGCCTGTTCCTTCATTTGTCTTCCAAAGAGCCCAATCAGGAATAAAATCACTAATCCAATTTGTTTTTTAAATTTCCATTTGATAACTAGCGTGGAGGTTATTTTTCTCATAGTCTGCAAAGTTGAAAAATGTATGTGTTTTTATACTCTGGGTTGCTTGAGGTGGATTTTGTCATATTCGATTGTGTTGTATATCATTAATTTTTTGTTGGATTATTTGGTTGCAACTTTCCACTTCTGGTGCATTGGCCTTGTATCAAACATCTAGCCTTTTTGATATGTAAAATATAAATTTCCATTTACCATAGCAATTGCCGAATTCTCATGTTGTTGGTGTCCCCTAGGTGTTGACCCTTTTGAAAACTATAAAATTAGTCTCAGTTGCCTTTGCAAGTATTATGTCTTGTGTAATCAATTTGCAGGCCTTAAAAATTGAACTTGAGGCACCAACCCCTTTGTTAGGAGCCCCTGAGCCTCTCATGCACCGAATGGTGAAGTATTTGGCTCTTGCTTCATCAGTGAAAAATAGAGATGGCAAGGCAAATTCAAAAACGAACTCTTATGTTGAGCCTATTTTATTGAAACTCCTCGTCATTTGGTTCGCTGATTGCCCCATCGCTGTCCACTGCTTCCTGGATTCTCGTCCCCATCTTACATATCTGCTAGAGTTGGTCTCAAATTCTTCTGCGACAGTTTGTATGCGGGGTTTAGCAGCAGTTCTTCTGGGAGAGTGTGTTATATACAACAAATTGAGTGATAGTGGAAAGGATCCTTTTAGTGTTGTTGATTACATAAGCGAAAAAGTTGGACTAACGGCATACTTTTCAAAGTTGGATGAGCTACAGAATAGCTTTCCTCTCACATCTGCAAAGTCAACTCAGTCTCGTAAGCCATTGACTAGATCCACGGCTGCTAGTATGGCTGATATTGAAGATGCCGATGAGAATGTTTTGTCTGATCAGAAAAAGGAGGATCACCCTATTCTTTCATCTATCTTTGATACTTTCTTCATAAATGTTGTCATTAATTTGGAAACAGCTATTAGAGAACATATTGTTGAGGTTTATAGTCATCCAAAAAGCGAAGTGGCTGTTGTTCCTGCAGAATTAGACCAGAAGAGGGGCGAGACTGATGCAGAGTACATCAAGCGGTTGCAAGTATTTGTGCAGAAGCAGTGCTCTGAAATTCAGGTAAACACTAATAATGACATTTCTCTTTTTTCCCCTCACAGTTTTGATGACAAGAACACAGAATATTTGGATGAGTTTCTGAGTTGTCTTTATTAATACATAATCAAATTTTACAACCTTTATCAAAAGGATAAAAAACCTTATGGTTATTACACATTTGAATGTTAAGAAAATCACTGCTGTTTTTTTTTTAATGATGTACATAGAAGTCATTTAAAAAAATAACAAATTTGTATCAATCACAGATGAAAGGTAGTTTTTTATGTCAGAAAATTTTTTAGAGGAATCATTTTTGCATGTTGAAAATGACTGCATATTTTGCTCTTCTGAATTGATGTTTAATGTGTGGGAAGGAGGAAAAGAATGTGAGTCATCTCCCTTTAAATTGTGTTGTGGCATATACTTTATGGATTGAGCACTCCAGTGGATTTGATTGGAAGCTTTTTGGTTGAATGTTGAGGTTGGGGTAGGAAAAAGAAGAGGATAGCTAAGCAAGTGCTTATTGTTTGTTTGGGAGTCTTTTGAACAAGAAATTAGGTTGTCCTCCATGATTGTTTGTTTGTTTTTTAGGTTGAAGTTATTTATGTAACACTTATTTTGTGGGGAGGATTTGTCACTAATGGTATTTGTATAGTGCTAAGCCACCAATAAGGTGGAAACAGCTGTTGATAGGAGAATTAAGACAATTAGTGCTAGTTGACACTGGAATTAAAGGGAAAATTAGAATAAAGCTGGTGGAAGACAGTGGAATTAGGATAAAGCTATTGAGTTTTCTTCATTTGCTTGAGTTCGGATACTTAACAATATAGTTCATATGTTGTAGAGCATTTTTTAAAGTTTTGACTCTCTTTTGTAAATTTCAGGCATCAATATACTTTTCTTTACCAACTCCAGAAAACATGCATGCAAATATGTTATGTTTGACTCTTTTTTTGTACATCTCAGGACCTTCTTGGTCGAAATGCTTCACTGGCTGAGGACCTAGCAAATACAAATAGGACAAGTGATTCAAGGGCAGAGCAGAGAGCGAGTAACAGTTCAGAGAGAATCCAGGTAGAGACAGTCCGAAGAGATCTTCAAGTGGCATCTCAACGGCTTGAATTGGTCAAGGTAGAGAAAGCCAAAGCAGAATCCGAAGCGTCAATGTACCAAAATTTAGCAGCCAAGATGGAATCAGATCTCAAGAACCTCTCTGATGCATACAACGGCCTTGAACAGGCAAATTTCCATTTGGAAAAAGAGGTCAGGGCCTTGAAGGGAGGAGGCCCCTCAACTATTCTGGATATCGAGTCGATAAAGGCTGAAGCAAGAGAAGAAGCGCAGAAAGAGAGCGAGGGGGAATTGAATGATTTACTAGTGTGCCTTGGCCAAGAACAGAGTAAGGTAGAAAGGCTGAGTGCAAGGCTGTTGGAGTTGGGGGAAGATGTCAATAAACTTCTAGAAGGAATTGGCGATGACTTGGGAATTCCAGAAGACGATGAAGATTGATCGGACATCTATAGTCAACCCGCATCGTCTGTGGTTTGCATGCATTCTCTACCATCGCCAAGGTACGAGGTAGCTGCTTTGTAAATTTATCTTTAAATTGTACAGTTGAGTGCTGGGTTATGATAATTCAGATCGTCCTGATTTAATGCAATGATTTGGTTGGTGCTTGGGAGGATTATAGGTCTTTCGATGTGGATCATATTATGATCACTTGTTTTGTGTTGTTCCGAGGGCGAACGTTAACGCTGTGTCGTTTTGGCATGTAAATTTGTTGTTCCACCCAGATGCATTCATAAAAGATATTATTTTGGTTCCGTCTCAATTATTTATTATAAAGTCAACATATCAGATGGAAGTTTGGTGGGGGCACTGGTAATGTGAAACTAAAGTATTTCATACTTACGTGTCAAGATTATCATCATCATGGGGGGTAGTATCGTAATTTGGACTCGGTAACATACTATATTGTTCATTTTTTGTTTCCACATTTTTACAATGATAATATGAGTGCATAGAACATGTATAATTGTCCCATTGATCAAACCGTGATTTCTTATTGGCGAATACTTGACTCGAATGGATCAAACTCTACACCGAATGCAACCAAGCAAGTGTAATTTGGTGACAGCGAAATCAAAGTTTTCAGTTTGATTCTATGCCCAATAAATTAATTTATGTATTTCTTTTATAAGTAAATAAAAATTGATCCTTATCTATTTTGGATAAATTAAATTAAAAACAAAAAAGAACTGGACCCCACAGTATCAGTATATATATAGCGATGCATTTCTTCGTTTATCTCGACAGGCTTTTCCTTCTATATTTTGATTTTGCGAAACCGATTTATCTTCGAGAAACAGAATATGGATTGGGATGAGCCGGTGATCGAGCACAAAGCGTATGCAAGGGTGGGATTGGTGGGCAATCCAAGCGACGTCTACTATGGCCGCACCATCTCTTTCACCTTCGCCAACTTCTGGGCCTCCGTCCTCTTGCAACCGTCCGATCAACTCGTCATCAAACCCCATCCTGTTCACGATCTCCTCCATTTCAAATCCTTTGACCATCTGGTTCTCTCTCTCTCCTCCTTTCTTGAAATTATGCCTGTGTTGATTGATTCCATCTCTTGAATTTCATCTATTTTCATGTCTTTTCTGTGAAATCCGATTCTATTTTCTTATCCTTGTTACTCTGCATGCGTATATGGTGGAGGGTTGAGTTAGTATTTGACTGCCCTTTGCGCTTAGATGCGATAAATTATTGATGGAAACAATACTTTTTTGTTACGTTTTGACAGAATTATACGTGTAGAAGTTGTCTCACATGATCATTTGAGCACATGTTTTTTTCATCAATCTTGACGTAGAGTTGCTTCATTATTTCTCTGGTATTGCATTTAATGATCTAGGTTCAATATTCTATTGGTATTAAATTTCTCTGTGAAGATGGAAATCACATAAATGGTTTCAAGTTTTTATGGAACGAAAATTAATGATGCTGGCTTTCCATTTCTTATAAAAATTCAGCTGAACATTGGATCTTTGATATGATCATTTCATTTATTTATGATGGAATGGAATGGTTTACAGAAGTCAAAAGATTTCGATTGAGTGCAAAATAGAATTTATGGGCTACATCTGCATCCATCACCAACATTCCTGATTGTTCTCAAACTTTTGAGTAGAAAGAATTAATTGGTTGAACTATTTGCAGGTAAAACGGCTGTCCAATGAAGGTTATTATGGAGGTGTCAGATTGCTTATGGCAATCTGTAAAGTTTTCTATAGCTATTGTAATGAAAACCAAATCAAACTTCACCAGGGGAATTTTACTCTGTCATATGACACTAATATTCCTAGACAGGTACCAGTTTCATTGACATGCAGTAGATTCAGTTAAACAATTGGTCATCTGTAATGACTGACATTAGTTTATTCACATTAGATAATCTCCTTTGTCAATGATGCTTGATGTTTTGTTGCAGTAGCATATGGCTTAAGTTAAAGTTTTGACATTTCAGACAGGGCTTTCAGGTTCTAGTGCCATTGTTTGTGCTGCACTAAGCTGTCTCTTAGATTTCTACAAAGTGAGGCATTTGATCAAGGTTGAGCTCAGACCTAACCTTATTCTTGCTGCGGAGAAAGAACTTGGAATCGTAGCAGGTCTCCAAGATCGTGTGGCCCAGGTTTATGGAGGCCTTGTTTTCATGGTACGAAATGGGATGTTTTTACATGTGTTAGAGATGTTATATGTGTATAATAAATATTTAACCTCTCTTTTATAGGATTTTGACAGAGAGCACATGGAAAAATATGGCCATGGCATCTATAAGTCGATGGATATAAGTCTTCTCCCTCCACTCCATCTAATTTATGCAGAGAATCCTAGTGATTCTGGAAAGGTAAATCATGCCTTCTACTCCTTTCAAATCATGTAATCCTTCATTTGCCACCCCAATTTTCAATTGATCTTCTTGTTTTTAAGTTGGAAAGAATATAATATTACATCTATTGGGTACAATAGTGAAATTATTGCTTGAAATAGTCACGTGGACAGCAAGCATTATTTTCTGTTAGAAAAAAAACAATTCACTTCTTAGTTATTATTGTTTACATGTGCTGAACAACGAGTAGGTCCCACCAAATAAACTTTTGCGCACAACACTTCATTTCCTCAACTTGTGTCTACTCTCCACCTAAAAACATGAATTTTCTTTTTTCTTGAGAAAATTAAGATCATTTTAGGTGATAAAAGGAAGGAACATTGTCATCCTGAAGAGATACAAGAGTTGTCGTGGTTCATAATATGGGTATTTCCAGTACAAAATGAGCCCTTAAAATAGGCTCATTACTCTAGTCCAGAGTGCGATAAATATGGTCTGGGTTATATGAGGTCTGAGTGGCTTACCATATAAATTGATAAGTCGAGCATTCTTGGCCAACCAAGCGAAACCAGTGGTTACTTGATCATGACCAGTTAAACGTTCGTAACTATTGTCTTGACTTGCTCATGCAGGTTCATAGTACAGTGAGGCAAAGGTGGCTTAATGGTGACAAGCTGATAATATCATCCATGCAAGAAGTTGCAAAGCTGGCACAGGAAGGAAAGACTGCTTTATTGCAGAAGGACTATTCCAAACTTGCATCCCTTATGAATCGTAATTTTGATCTTCGAAGGTGAATTCTTTAATTTTAGCTGGCTTAACTTTGGATTAAGAAGTTACCCCATTTTATATCTTGGAGAGTGAAATTTGTAGCATAATTTACAATTGCAAGTCATAATTAATCATCTGAATATCTCATATTATTAGTTTACTAACAAGGGGACAATGTGAGTTACCTGACAAATGCTAGTTAAGATTAGACGTTGCTCTTCTAAATTGAAGGAAATAATTGATTTTCTTACTCCCTCCGCCACTTTCTATGATAATTTGTATTCACTGAACTTCTCTTGAAATTCTCTCTGATAGGCTAATGTTTGGGGATGAAGTTCTGGGCGATTTAAACATAGAAATGGTGGAGATAGCCAGAGGAGTAGGTGCTGCATCAAAGTTCACAGGTAGTGGAGGAGCCGTGGTGGTGTATTGCCCGGAAGGACCTTCACAAGTTAAACTTCTCGAGGAGGAGTGTCGCAAAGCCGGTTTCATCATCCAACCCATTAAATTTGTTCCTTCATGCCTGAGTGACATTGATCTCAGAGCTGCATTGGAATAAGCATGTAAGAATATGAATTTCTAAATTTGGTTTGATTTGGTATATATTATAGTTCTTTTTAATACAAGATCGGGAGAAGTTGTAGGTGGTAGTCAAATATCAAGTTCACTTCCATTTTGGCATTTCGCGTTAAACATGTTTAAAGTTTCGAGGAAGTATGGTCTTGTAAAGATTGTGGCTAAAGTAATGATTGCTAGGATTTCTTGGCAACGATGAAATCGAAAATGGCCCAGGATTTCTAGCAGTACACAGGTTTAATTAATAATTTAGGTACCACTTAACCAAGAAATTTTAATCCATATACATTAGATAATCAGCTGTCTTACATTACCCAATATCTATAGCTCAATTTCTTCATATTTTCGTCTAGTTTCCGTCCCACATAATGACCTATGTCGCTGCAAAAGAATTCGAACTCACCTGTACCATCACCTCATTCACCTGCGCCATCGATTCACCAGAACAAACCTTCCACTTGGAAAATGCCGCCGTTTGCTCCTGTGATCACTGTCGCTGTTCCTGCTCCTTAAGTTTACAGCTCTTCTCCTCCATTTCCCGCAAGGTCCCCGACAAAAGCTCCCATTAATCAATCTCTCTCTGATACACTACTGTCAGCTTCAGCAGCGTCGCCGATTCTCCTCCGCCCGTGGATCCGCAATTTCAGTCACGCCCGTATTAGAAGCAGCTAGATCTGGCGGTTGCTTCTTCCGCTTGTAAACGAAGCCATCGTCATTGTAGAGCTCCCAGAAGCCATGAACTTTGTAGCGGTAAAACAAAGAAATGTGAGGTGAGAATTTGAAATTAGAACCCAGGTTTGGGACTTTGGCAAGCTGGCCCAAGGTTGGTGGGCGATCTAAGCCCACCCTGATCCGGCTGACCCCGGGTCAAATTTATATTAATTTTATGATTCAATAATTAGAAATAGTGTCGCCCCATAAGTCAGTCATTGCAACCACACTTTGGGAATCCAAGTCATATATTTTAGACCGATATGCAGTCTGGCATGCCGGACAGCTAAAGGCCAGTCCAAGGTCGCAAGATTAGACTTTCGACCATCATTTTCATGCTAGTCTAATCTTGTCCACTGTCAAAGCTAGCGAAGAACCTATTCCTATTAAAGAATCCCAACTCTCACGCAAGTTTCGCTCAAAAGAAAAAAAAAACTCTCTTTACTCCCAAAAAATGATAAACTAGTATATATATAATATAAATTCACACAATTTTATCGTCTGAATTCATGAGGAATTCAAAATTGTCACATATAATTATTATTTTTAAATATTTTACTTCTTCAGCTTATGATTATGAGAATTGAATTTAATCCTAACAATATCTATTAAAATTGTAAAAATCAAATAAGTTATTCAAAAGAGAAAATGACAAATTAACCATCATAATTTGTGATCAATGACAAATCAACCACTATCTTTTATTTTCTAACAAATTAACCATTGACGTATGAAAAAATGACAAAGCCAACATCGCTATCGCGTTTGCCATTAACAAGCTGATCTGGAGCCGCGGCGGTTCGTAAACAAACCGCCGCGGCTCCATAGTTTTTCATAAAAGAAGGGCAATTTTGGCCTACACACTGTGGTGTCTTGGGACTCCGCCACAACGTTTTGGGACGTCGCCGCACCGTGTTGTGGACACCACCACGGCGTTTTGGGTCACCGCCGCGACTTGTTGTGGACGCTGCCACGGCGTTTTGGGACGTCACGGCGATTTGCTGGACTCGGGTTCAAATTGTATAAGTACACAGTGAACTCCCCGCGATATTCTTAGACATTTTGTAATTGATTAGCGAACCCTAAAAAATTCGGAGAGCTGAAGAGAACGACATTTTGGCAAAGTTGAAAAATTTGTTGAAAAGCAAATGGCGTCTTTGAATGTTGAAGAATCTGTTATTAACCGTCAAATTGTAGTAGGACCCACAACCACATTTTTGGCCAATGAGAATGAGGTACGTGGAATTGGAAATGAAGCTGCAATTGTGTTGCATTCTATCTCAGCAACTCTACATGAGGAGGACGATGAAGACCTCCGTTCATTATGCCAATCCACTAGTGATGAAGACATTGACATGGCTGAGAGTAGGCCTAGACGCCCACCACAAGCACAATGCACCTTCGCTGGTATGGGCCTTGGCAAAAAGTACAGTTCATTGAAAAAAAAATTAGAGAAGAAATTATCGATCATGCATTGAAGAATGGGTACAAAATAAAATTCACTCACAGTGACGCTTATCGGTTAAGGGCTGCCTGCCAGGAAGGATACACGTGGCGGTTGCACGCCTAAAAAATGCAAGGTGAAATGACGTTTTAAATAAAGTTCTACAACGACGTTCACACTTGCTCCAAAAAGATGGAAAGCCGTCATGTTACTGCCAAATGGGTGGCAATGCATTACTTAGATAGATTTAAAAGTCAGGTCGACTGAAACCTTTCTTCCATAATTAAGACAGTCAGGAAGGATTTCAATGTCAACATCACATCCAGCCTTACTAGAAGGGTAAGAAATGCGGGAAAAAAAATTAACGAATGAGATGGCAATGAGCAATACAAGCTCATATGGTCCTATGCCCAGGAGATTCGAAGGTCTAATCCTAGAAGCTCGGTGAGCGTTGACCTGGACATGAGTGCATTTAAAAGGATGTACATATGTTTGACTGCATGCAAGATGGGAGTGCGGAACTGTGGTAGACTGGTTATTTGTTTGGACGATTGCCACTTGAAGGGAGCGACTTCAGGCCAGCTACTCACTGCTGTCACCATCGATGGGAACGATGGAATGTATTTGATTGCTGTAGCAGTGGTTGAAGCAGAAAATAGGGCTTCGTGGAGCTGATTTCTAGAATCGTTGCTCGACGATCTAAACACCCCATCTGGCAATGGATGGACAATCATTTCTGACGGACAAAAGGTGATGTTGATTGCTTTTGCCTTCTGTGTTTATGTTATGCATTTTGTACCAATGTCTGATGCATATTATGAATCTTTGTAGGGACTAGTGCCAGCTGTCAGAGAGGTGGCAGGGCAAGCGGACCTTTTGTGTCCAATGATCAGCAACCGGCTTGCCAAACTACAACTTTCCGATCGAAATTAGAGCCCCTAGTTTTCAGGAGCTACCCAGTTTGAGGTCAGCAACGGTAACGAACAGTACTCTGTCAATTTGGACAGACGTACTTGTACATGTTACCAGTGGGAGTTGACCGACATCCCGTGTGTCCATGCAGTCCCGTGCTTTCGCTTTATGAGGAGATCTCTTGAGGAATTTGTGCATGCATGCTATCACCGAGAAACATACATGGCGATGTACTCCCACTTTGTCCGCCCCATCAATGGACCAATCGAGTGGCCTCCTGTGAAATCTTGATCCAATTATCCCACCGCCATTTAAAAGGCTTCCAAGAAGGCCGTGTAAATGTAGAATACAGGATGTGGATGAAGCCCCAAGCTGGACAGAGCTGCCCAAAAGACATCTGAACGTCACTTGTGGCCTGTGTGGGGGTGTGGGGCACAATTCCCGCACATGCGAACGTGGCGGCGAGTCCAGTGCAGGGGCTAGCAGAGGCGACAGAGGGAGAGGCAGAGGCAGAGCCAGAGGCAGAGGTGGCAGAGGAAGGTCGGAGGGCACATTTATGGGTTTCAGAGTCCCCGAGACAGCCCCCGAGACAATTCCTTCCATAGCCCCTAAGACAGTCCCTGAGCGAGTATCTGAGACAGTTCCTGACAGAGTTCTTGAGACGCAGGTGAGCCCATTATCACGTGTACATTTTCAAATGTTATTTGAACTATGCTAATTTCAATTGCAATGTGTTCTACAGGAGTCTGATGCGCAAGGTACACTAACACAAACGTACACAAATGTGGACCTCAACCTTCCGTGATACATTCGTTTGATAAATTAGGTTTGATATATATGTGATTGTACTGTATGCTATATTTGCAAATTTTGAATTGATAAATATGAATTGGTTTCATAAATTTGAATTGATAAATTTGAATTTGTTTCGTTTCAGTAATTTGAATTCATATATTGGTTCCATACATTTGGTTGTGGAGTGTGCATGAAATTTGATTACAGGTACCATGACATGACAAGCCGCTGCGGTTTGTGCTCACAAACCGTGGCGTCTTGTGAGCAACCTGCGGCGGTTTGCTCACAAGCCGCCGCGATTTGTGATGCAAGCCGCTGCAGCTTGCTTACAAACTGCCGCGACTTGCTGAAATTGTTGCACTGAATTCACCCAAGTTTTTCGATACACTTTTATTTAATTATGTACTTGATTTAGGTCATACATGATTTACTTTTCACTTATCCTCACCCCAATTTATAAAAATTTTGCCAGAGTCTCCCTTGTTTCTTTACTCCCCCAAAGCTTTTCTCATACATCCTGCACAAAATCCCAAGCAGTTCCAGTATCATCCAAACATATCATTCATCCAGTAAATGTAAACTACACATATCATCCAAACATATTATTCACAAAGTAAATGTAAACTACACATAAATTACAACGTAAATGTACACAAAGTAAACTAAACATAAACTACAACGTAAATCCTTGAACTAAACTACAACGTAAATCCTTGAACTAAACTACGCCGCCTTCTTCCTGGTCTGTTTTGGTCGCAAATCCTTGATCGCAAAGATAAGTGTGGGTCAAGGAATACTTTATCTGCTGTGTCGAACAACGGACCCTCATACTCAAAGGTTGTAGGGTCATGCTCGTGGAATTGTTCCGGAATAGTGCATCGTCGCAGCACCCTCATCCCCTCACTCGTACACCACAAGATGTCGTACAGGCTGCAATGCAAAGGGAACAATTTCTGGTCAAATACGCAGAAAGAAATATTAAGAATTTACACAAGGGAAAATTTATACCGCTCTTTGTCAGTGGAAGCTACGATGATGGAGATTGCTTTCTGCATCAATTGCTGTTAAACGAATTGAGTGTGCAAGTCAACGGAGGACATAAAACAAGTTTGCTTCGGGTGTGTCTGCAATGTAAACAACGCATTAGATGATCTCAATAAACATGAACAACAACTAGGAGAAGCGAAATGGTTACTTACGTGAATCCACCCTAATGAGAGTAGACGGTTTTCCTGATGAAACGCGAATACGGCTGCGTCGTCAACTGCGTAGCACTGCATATAAGTTCGGATGAGTACTAAGATAAAATTTTATACACTAACATACAGAGAACGCTTCTCACCATATCTGGCGTCCCGACTTGCTTCGGGAAGATGATATCAGTGACGACGTAATCATCGTCGATCAACTTTCCCCTAAGAACTGCGCACGTCTCTATGTTCTTTCGAGTATTTGTCTGGACATACTTCTTGAACATGTCCATCAACTCCAGAGATTACAACAAAAATGTCAAAACACCGTCAGACTAACAAAGCATGAACATGAACGAATACACATATATAACGAAATGAAAGATGTACCACATGCACAGTTCTAAGGGGCGGAGGCTCGAACTAACTGGTCCCCTGCACCTCACGGGTGCTGCAAATTAACAACACGTCATTACGTCAAACACAAATAAAGTAAAGACTGGACTTTGCGTACAAAGTAAATAACTTACAAGTAGTATGTGGCATCTGTTGCTTCAGAGGATGATGACTAGGATGCTGTACGGGCTGATCGCCTCTCATGTCTCTGAAGTGCCACCACCACCTCACGGTGCCTCTCTTTTGCTCACATATGCCACTCTTCTGCTATGTGATGCCTCTCTTCTGCTATGCGATGCCTCTCTTCTGCTCGCTCCTCCCCCTTTGTATTATAACCTGTTGCATTTGTAGGTGCTCCTCCATCATTTGCATTCTCGTCATGACCATATGATGGAGCTCCTTCATCTACTCATCCAGGTGGACGTCTCCTCAGGCATCGAAGTAAAGTGAGATGACTGAGGAGGGGGCGGCTATTCATGTGAGGGGGCTGAATGCTGAGGCTCTTAGGGGGGTGGAGATGCTACCTTCTTCTTGGACTTGCAGAACCATTCCCCTCCAACTTGGGTGATACCCATTCAGTCTACTTTAGCTTTGTTGTACACGTCATTGGTCGACTCTTCAATTCTTGGCTCTTTCTCCGAGATGGGTATCCCATACTGCTCAACGATCCTTTGGATGAGCCAGTTGTACGGCAGGTTCTTGGCTGGGTTGTTGAGCACCTCATGCATGTGGCTCAGGATGATAAATCTGATGTCCACCTTTTTCCTGGTGAACACTTTCTCCAGCATATAGAGAGATCCATGCATCTAACATGGTCTCGATGCCCATTCCAAGGCAAAATCGTGTACATCATGATCAGGTGGATCAATCAGGCTATGACATTTAACTCTTTGCCCTTTGGCTTGTTGTACTGGGCAACCTCGGGATACCAGTGCAACAATCTAAGCACCGCTAGCCCTTCTCCTCAGTTGACGAATGGTGGCTCCAGAGACACATGATAATATTGATCGCTTGGCCTGTCCAGCACACATCCAAACATTATATTTACATCGTTGGGAGTGAACCTCAACTCTCGTCCAAAAAGGTACGTCCACACCTCAATGGCCCGGTGGTCAGTTTCAAATTTGCGTAAAACATTCTAACAATTCTCTCGCAGTAACTGCCCCCCATCCGGCACAACCCGGCTAACCCAGCATCTTCAAGCAATTTTTTAATTCTCATTCCTACCAAAGAGTCCAAATCTACTATTTTGGAAACAATAATTGCACAGTATTGTATATCATCTTCATATCGTGTTTTGCAATTCGTTGTCCTGAATAGTTTGGACCTTAAACCCGCTGTAATAGGTTGGAACCAAACCAATGAGTCTCCGGCTTCTCCTTGTTCAGGCTCGGCGGTTTCTTTGTCTTCCACTGCCATAGGTTGAACATCTTCCACTGCCTCGGGTTGAATATCTTCCACCGCCACGGTTTGAACAGTTTCAACAGCTTCCACCGTTGTCTTCCCATGCTTCAACGATCAATTTCTTTGATCGGGAATACATTGTGATCGCCGAGAGTAATTTGCCGAGAGCCGAGAGTATTTTGCCGAGAGCTGAGAGTATATCGCCGACAGCCGAGAGGCCGAGAGTATTTCGCCGCGAGCCGAGAGTATTTCGCTGAGAGCCGAGAGTATTTCGTTGTCTGACCCTGGTGAAAATGGTCGAGCCCTAGGACCGCAGGAGTTATGTAGGCTGATTAATGAAGACGCCGCTCAAGAGACTGCAGTGGTCTGTTAAGACGCCGCAGCGGTCTCTTGAGATGCCGTAGCGGTCTCTTGAGAGGCTGCAGCGGTTCCTGGGTGAACCGCAGCGGTTCAGGCCAAAATTGCCCTTCTTTTCTGAAAAACCACGGAGCCGCGATGATTTGTCTATGAACTACTGCGGCTCCAGATCAGCTTGTTAATGGCAAACGTGACAGTGATGTTGGCTTTGTCATTTTTCCATACATCAGTGGTTAATTTGTTAGAAAATAAAGGATAGTGGTTGACTTGTCATTGATCGTAAACCACGATGGTTAATTTGTCATTTTCTCTATTCAAAAATAATTTTTATAAAATTTATGTTCAGTCCATCTCAATCCATTGTCTTCCTCTTTTCTCTCTTTCTCGTTCACGAACGTCTCTCACAAATTCTTACTTTTACTTCGAGTTTCACATGATAATGCGACCTTTTACGAGCATTCCCTATTATGTTCATTTATAACATGCAAAAGTAATGGTCATCAATTCTATTTCGTTTCGTACAAACATGTTTTTTACTTTCTTACGTAATGTAATAAATCTTTAATGCCAAACTAGACATGGACTTTAAAAGTTTATTTGTTTGTGTTAGAACTTAAATTATACAAGTTCTGATGTGCCAGCGAAAGGGAATATGAATATAGCTTGTTAAGTGATGAACAATCGGTGATTGGTTGAGTGTTGAAAAAGTTGATGATCAATCAAGTGAATAATATAAGCGCAGCGGTTGATCAAGAGTTAGAACAGCTAGGCGGAGATCGACTGGTAATTTACAATTCTGCTCGTCTGCAATTATCGCGATCACAAGGGCGGTCGATGATCAACGTGGAAAATAAGACAGAGGCTAGCGATTTGGTGAGCGGTTAGTCGGCTGCAGTGTAGGTGATCGACCGGTTGGCTTTACTTTCCTAAACTTTGCCTCAATTCATCTTTATGGAAAGTCCGTTTTTGAATAGCAATAACTCTATGGATTTAGAAGCTTTTCATATGAAATTTTGAACACATCTTCCTTGATGAATGAAGAATAATCCTTCAAAAAATAAGAATAAGAAACTTCACAGATTTGGAATTATTCGCTGAAGAAGTCGATTGGCCAGAAATAGCAAGTAGACACACTTGTCACTCCCATATGAATGTCTTTGCCAATGAAACTCCTTTAGAAAGTTGGATACCACTTCACACACTCTTCCTCCAAGGATTAAAAATGTGGATGTTGATAATAAAGGCTACCCAACTTACAAATAACCTCAATCTTGTAATATAACACACACAAGAAAACTTTGGTTGTGACACACCAAAGGTTTGAGAGAGGAATTACTCCAATTTCAAAAATAAGCGAACACTTTTCTATATTCAATCTTCACTGTCTAAACAATTACATAAGGTGGCTTTAAATAACCAATTACAAACTATAGAATAGTAAATAACTAAATAGGCAACAATAACCCTAAATCGGCTATAATATAACTTGGCCAATACTTTACTTAGTAGTTACTAGAACAATTAACTTATAGATTATTTAATTAACTCTTTATTTCTTCCTCTCCAAGTCTTGGTGTCCTTTGGCAGCTGTTTCCTTATTGAATTCGTCCACGTGGATGCTTTCCATGTATTGACTTTCTTTGGTCTCCAAGCTTGGCCACTTGGGCTTTGCACAATATTTTCTCTCTGTTTCATGTGCTTTTGACAAAGAAAACAAACTCCAAATTTAACAATTCAGCTCATTCTTTAAAGCTTAAGAAGTCAGCTACAATCTTCATGAAGCACAATTTTTGATATGACGTCGTTCCAAATACCAAAACCGTCGAACACTTGTCAAAGGTCAGAAAGTAGACAGTTTTGTGAAGTCCTTCAAATGTTCTACAATAGTTCTTGAACTTCCACCTATACTTGACCTTGAATGACTTCATGATATTTCTTGAAGCTTGATCATTGATAGAGTGGACTCATAGTCCATCATCCTCTCGGGGTTGAAAAGGATTCGTCCTCAAATCATGTCTTGTTTGTCTATCATCTTCATAGAAACTAGGAGATTCATCATAGACCATCAAGATTGAAATATCTTTAATGTCTGCACGAGTGTAATAAAGAAACGAATCTTGTCTGATGTAGTAGACCGATAATAGTAAGGTTTTCACAAATCATTTTCCATGCTTGAGCAATAACTCAGATAGTAGATTCTCATTCTTAGCCGTTGAGTTAGAAGTAATGTAGACACCTCTTTGTAATTTAATAACTTCCATAAATAAAAACTCGAGAACTCCCTTAAGTATATGTGGCCAAAGGATAATTCCTTGGTAGCTCCTTAAGTTGCTCTTTCCCCAATAAGGCTTGCTAGACTTCCACCAAGAACTTCCTCTTTTAGTGATGTTAGAAGTTCATGAATTGGTATACAAAAGTTGTCATCTTAGAATTGGAAGTAGATGATGGACAACTCTCATAAATGCATCCTTGAGAATACCTTCAAGTATGTGTGGCTAAAAAATAATTTCTTCATAGATTCTCGAGTTGCCTTTTCTTTGACATGGCTTGCTAGGACCCCAACATGTACTTTCCTTATTAGTGATGTTCAAACTCCTTGAATTGATACACAAAGCTTGCCATAATCTTTGAATTGGAGCATTGGCCACTAGTTTCATCTTTTCTTTTTTGCACTTGATCAAATAAGGAAAATATTCTAGCAATTCATTCTTGGACAATGATGCACAACTAGGTAAATAGTTTTTGAAACCAAGCAATCATCAATCTTAACAAAATCTTCATCATCCTTATTACCATAGGAATTTTGCCAAAGAGTCAAATCAATGTCATCATGTAATAGCAAAGTCTTCCTCAAGATGTAATATGTTCCTTTGTTCTCGAAGTAGAAATCAAATTCAACAAAATTATCATCATCCTTGTTGCCATGAGAGTATTGCCCAAGAGTCAAATCAATATCAACAAATAACAAAATCTTCCTCATGATGCAATATATTATTCTAATTCCAACATAGTAATCAATTTCAACATTATCCTTATTGCCACAAGGGTCTTGCCATAGAATCAAATCAATATCAACATCTTTAAATATCAAAATTTTACTCACGATGCAATAAGTTTTTTGATCCCAAAATTAGCTATAAAGTCCATCACAAACATTTAACAAGATCAATAACAACCCTCTTTTTCTATGAATGCTAACAATGCCATCCAAATTTGAATTTACATCATAATTAAAGAGAGTATCCTGTTAGCCTTTTTGTTAGGCTAAGTTGTATTTTGATAATGACTAAAATATTGGTTAATTTAATAAATCAATAAGTTGTATTTTTTATTATACTTTGTATTTATCGGATATTATTCACACAGGTTTATAATTATATTTATATTCATGTTTATTGGAAATACCCTCAAAATGGGTATTATTAATTTGCTAACAAGTTTACTTGAGTCCATGTAGTGTTGCATATTATTTTGGGACTCAGCATAGTTCAGAGTTTATTTTGGAGTGAGGCTTGACAGATCACAGACGAGGAGAGGCGTCCCAAAATTGGTTTTCGGACTTTTCGGATGAGCACAGACGAGGGGAGAGTCGTCCGAAAACCGTCTAATCCATTTGAAAATTCAAGGCCAAATTCGTCACTAAAAGTTCAGAGTCAAATCTGTCACCAAAAGTTCAGGGTCAATTTTGTCACAGTGCAGTCCAGAGATTTCGGTCGATGAGGATGACAGTCAAGACGCAGGACTGCATCCGAAAACTCAGTCTGGAGTTTTCGAACGCACACGGACGATGCAGACGCCGAGGACAATCCAGTTTTGAATCTGTTTTTTTTAGGGGACTTTTTGGACGAAGCGGACGGATCCTGGACGAAGAATCCTCGTCCGAAATCTCCAGATTTTGCCAACGGATAGATTTTCAACGGACGGATTTCAACAGCTATTTTCCAACGGTTACATGCGGACGTCCGAAAACAGATTAAGGTCGTCCGAAAACTCAAAGTCTATAAATACAAGTTCACTCCAAGCTCTCCACAACGAACCGAGAATCGTGGCGAAACCCTGCCGAATTTAATACGCGATTCTAATCATTGTGAGCTATTTTTGTAAATTCACTTCTCCCCAACACATAAACTTGCGAGTTATATTCGGGAGAATTCGGATTAGTAAGATTGTGCTTTAATTTCCATACTCCATTATTATTATGCTTGATTGTAAAGGGAGATTTCCTAAGAATTCATCGAAACCCTCAAAATACTCATAGGTTAGATTGAATGCCCGTAAGTTCAATCATTGGGTGACGCCCCATAATAGTCAAATTTAGGGTGACACCCCATAAGAGTCAAAGGTTGACGACCTTAGAATTAGTCAAGGGTGACGCCCATAGTAAGAGTCAATTTGTAAATGGTTTTATTGGCACCGGTAAGCCAATTGCTTAGTGTATCTCCAAGTGGGACTTGGAGCGCGGACGTAGGCGAGTTTGCCGAACCGCGTAAAAAAATATTGTGTGCACTTCTCTACCCTTTCTCTTTACATTATTGCATATATTTGTTATTCATATTTTTATTATATGTATTAAATCACTTAGGGTTATTAGAGATTAAAATATCGCACTAAAATATTAGAAACACTATATTCACCCCCCCTTCTATAGGCGTATATCGATCCTATAATTGGTATCAGAGCGGTTATTTAAATTTTTGTGTGATATTTTGTTGATTGTGCGCATCACTATAATTTGTTCAATATCATTTATTAGAAATTATATATATATCCACATTATGGATTCCAACATGTACGAATTAGGACACTCTACTTCTACACCTCCAATTTTTTATGGTTGCAATTATTTATATTGGAAGTGTAGGATGAAAGTTTTTATACAATCCATTGATTATAAGCTATGAAAAATCATTGAAAAAGGAATAACTCTTCCTAGAACATGTTGTGAATTCAATGATGCAGATAAACATAATTGGAATTTGAATGCTAAAGCTATGAATATTCTATATAGTGGATTAAGTAAGAATGAATTTGATAAAGTATAATCATGTGTTAGTGCCTTCAATATATGGAAAACTCTTGAACTAACACATGTAGGCGCAAATCAAAGAGTTAGAGGTGGAGAGAGCTCATCCTCTGAAAAAGAAGAGGAAGTGGCCAACGTATGCTTCATGGCCATTGAGGATAAAATTGAGGTAACAAACTACTATAGCGATTCCGATTCTAATAATGATGATAGTGATTTAGTATGTGAATTGCTATATAGTTTGAATGAGCTTAAAGATAAATATAAAGTATTAAAAAAGGAACATAGCAATTTGATCAAAAAGTATGCTAATTTAGATAAATCTTTTGAGGATCAAATTGTTGAATTGAAGAGTATGATTGATGAATCTAATGCTTCCTTTAAATCTCTTGTGCGTGATAGTAGTAATTTGAATTTGTTGAACGATAGATTGAAATCTACTATCAAATCACATGAAAATGAAATTGACTCATTGAATGTTAAGAATTCTGATTTGATTGCTACTATTAATTGTCATAAGCATGATATTTGTGATTTGAGAATTATGAATGATAAATTGAATGGGTGTATCAAATCACATGAAGATGAAATTAGCCTTTTGAATGCTAAATCTAAATCTAGTTTTGATGCAAAGGCTAAAATTGAATCTCTTGAGATTGATATTTGTGAATTGAAAGCAAATAATAATGATTTGAACTCTATTGTGCTTAAATTCACAAGTGGGAGCAAAAATTTAAATATGCTCTTAAATTCGCAAAAGGTTACTTTTGATAAAGCCGATATTAGATATGAACCCTTTGCAAAGAAAAAGAATTACACAAATCTATTTGTTAGCTCATCTATTTGTAATTCTTGCAATTGTGTAGGACACAAATCTATTTGTTGTCCATTAAAATTAAATGCTAATGTGAAATTAAATTGTGATTCTAAATTTGTCCATCCTTTGAATTTAAATTCTAAACTTGTATGGGTTCCTAAAGGAACCAAGCCTATAACAAAAGACCCAAAATGGTTTGAGTACCAAATATTGCAAAATGATTTTTGGTTGTAGGTTGAAGACTCTCCCAAGGAGCTTGAAAGGAAATTGGATACTTGAATATCCAACAAAAGGGGAGAAGCTTCAAAGGATGCCTCCTATGCAATAAAATGGAATAAAACTCATGGAGGTACACAATATGACTTTGTTTTTGGTATCTACTTGAATTGATCTAATTTGATTTTTATTCTTGATTGGATTAAATTGTTTGACTTAAATTAGTTGAGCATTTTCTTGGACTAATTGTTAGCTTTAATCTTTTTGTATATACATTGGTTGAAATTCTCTTTTGGAATCAATATTATGAATCTTAATTTGGAATTGAATTGAATCAATTCTATTTTCTTGGTTAGGTTTGAAAGATAATTTGATCTTGTTTTTGGATTGAATTGATAGATATCTTAGATGGTGAATTTTATTATTTCTTCAATTGGTATTTGGGATTTGAATTGTCTATTATCTCTTGAATTTATTAGTTTATTTTTGATTGGTTAAAATTGATAGGTTGCATATAAGTTGTATACTTGTTGTAATTTAAATGACAAGTTATGAATTCATTACTAACTTTTATTTTAGACATCAATAGGATGAATTTCTATTTCTTTAATGAATTGTGATTTCTTGGAGCATAATTCATTTTGTTTTAGTTTGATGATCAAAGATTGTTTTTCAACAATTTGATCTCTAAATTGTAAATATTGCTTTGAATTGGATATAAATCTTCAATTGATAGTTTTGAGTTTGAAAATTGTATTCCAACAAGTGAACTTCTACTTTGAATATAGAATTGCTTAGATTGTTGGATACTCAATTTTTGACTTGTGTATTTCTCTCTTGGACTAAAATTAGTTATTGATATAGGGAGAGAAAAATACAAATGTTTTAATTTTGCTAAGTTTGCTTCCGCTCTTGATTTAAACTTTGAAAATCTCCATAGATTTTATTTTAATTATTGATTTATGGGGGAGAAATTAAATTTGCTTGTCTTAATTTGAATTAATAGTGAATAGGTTAGATTTGACAATTGACTTAATTTGTCTTTCTATTTTTTATTGAAATTGAATTGACTCAAATTCTTCAATACATAGCTTTTAACTTATTTTCGATATTTTTGAGTTTGGAATGAAAGATATTGATAGTGTGCTTATAGGTTGAAATTTGTATTTTACAATTGGTATTGTGAAAACCGAGAATTTTCAAGAGAGTAAATTTCATGTGTAAATTTTTCGTGTTAAAATTGGTTGTAACGTTGAAAAATTGACTTGAATTGTTGTGTAGCGACCACGTGTGAAATTTGGGTCAATTAGTCAAATCGGTGAAATTAAGTATTACCGAGCGATCAAATAAATTAAGAAAGAAAATTGAAAAATTAAAGGATCGTTGTCGATTTGCAATTGGAGCGAATAAGAATTTAAGTCGGGGATTGAAAATTCCAAATGGAAAAGTTATTTAAGAAATGGAATTGGAGAATTAAATTAGAATTATAATATTGTCTGACGATGTTCGGAATAAGTCGAAATTCACAATAAGTAATGTAATGTATATATTATGTATATATTTGGATATTAAAGAATGAGTTGGATAAATGTAGAAGGAAGATTTTAAGTGATTAAAATAAAAGAAGAAAAAAGAATTAGGAGGGAAAAGGACAAAGTTGGAATATAAGGAAAAGGAGAGAAGAAAAATCGTGGAGGAATTTGAGAAAAGAAAAGAAGAATAAGAATAGAATAAATAAAGGATTGAAGAATGAGAAGTGAGAAAGAGGTACGAAGCAGGTTAGAGAAAAACAAAGGGTGGACTTGGAAATAAAAGGAAGAAATATTATAAATAAAGGAAATGAAAAAAAGAAGAAAGGTGAAGGGAGAGAAGCAGAAGAACACGCAGCAGGGTATGAGGAAGGGGCAAATAAAAATAGGGTTTCTCTTTTGCTAAGAAGAGAACTTGCGGCTGAAGAAAAAATTGAAGGGCAAACCATTCAGCAGAGAGACAATTTGCAAGGGTGAGGTCTGTTTGAGCATTTTTGACTGTGGGTAGTTGCACAGACAAACCGAGTAGTCCCTATCGGCGAGCTGTGAGCAGACGGTTTGAGCGAGAGTGAGCCGCCCATCGGTGCATTTGGAGCGCCGGCTGACAGCGAGTGATTCCTCCATTGATTCTCATTTTCTGGTGAGTAATGCAGAACGGGAGACTTGGGCATTCCTGATTTCTTTTGACAGCAGCTGCGAGTGGACAAGGCTCGAGCTTCCAGCCACTGTGAAGCTTCGTCCGAGAGCTCTATGAAGAGACGAACCGCGGGGTAAGGTTCCTCTCCATTTTGGACTTCTGTGTGTTTTGGATTTCTGTTGTGACTCTGTTTGTCTTGGATGAATAGAAAATGATGAGAGTTCAGGCCCCTGTTTCCTTGAAATTTGTCTGATAAATCGGTTGTTATGGGTTTTGTGTAATTTCTGTTTTGCTACTGCCTTTGCAGAAATATGTTGGATGATATGTGGATTGTTTGTTTATGGTTATATTGATGGAAATGCCGAGAACCTGCTTTGTTTTGATTTGGGTGATGTACAATTTGTTTGGACTTTAGCTTTGAATGCTACCTTGTTGTGTTGCCACGGTTTGAGGTGATGAATGTGGGATTTGTATTCAGTAAAATTAGTTTGATTTTGGGAGATAAATATTGAGGATTGTTGTATTGATTGTTGTGGCTCTCTCATAATTGGCTAACCATGAGTTGGATAACCGTGAGTTGGATAATTTGAAAATTGATCTTTAAGGTCGACGATTTATTAAGTGATGAAATTAGAGGGTTTTGAAGTGAGTTAGATGAGTCTGTTTATGATGATAAGTATGAGGATATACGTTAAGCTTAAACATGGTAGTGGACCTTTCGATTGTTCCATGAGATATATTTATAAGATTTTGTTTTCATATTTGACATGTTTTAGGCTCGTGCGAGTTTATGGACTTCGAGCTGATACTTGAGGTAACTGATCCTTTGTATATGAGGAAGGACCGCCATCGAGGTAGGGGCTTTATACTTAGTTGCTTGCATCGCATTGCATAGTTTTCAAAATAAGACCCTATTTTGTGGAATACCACACATGAAAAACCTGACGGAGACTGTTCGATAGCACGTCAGCTTTTTATATTATGTATGTACGAAAGTTTTACACGTTTACTTTCGTGCATCTGATTTCATTGTGTGATATACTGGATACTATTACGGGATTGATAGATCCTCTTGGCACTTTGAACGGTTCGGGCGTCAAAGTATTAGGAGGCTATCCCCGGTACATCTTCTGCTGCGTGGAGATGGTTTGTTTGCGCGCTGTGTGAAAAACCTGATCAGGGTATACCACAGGTGTGTCGTTGGCGGAATTTGCTCATGACATCCTAGAATCACGGGTGTGTCGTTGACGAAATTTGCTCATGACACCCCGGAAGACGGGTCGGGTCTACGGACCGCAGACATTTGTATATATATATCACGGGCGAGTCGTTGACGGAATTTGCTCATGACTCCCTGGAAGACAGGTTGGGTCTACGGACCGTCGTCATTCTTCTTCCTCCTGACTTATGAGGTGTTGCTTGCGCTAAAGCCTGCCTTTCTGTGTATTTGTTCGGAGGAATCCATGAGTGACCCTCCTTTTTCACGGACTACGATTTTCGGTATAAAACACGACGAGAGTATTTTAACATATAGTTATCTATGTATACAACCATGTTTTCTTAATATCTCGTCGGAGGCCTTCGAGCCTGATTTCCTTGAGACGAAAAGGATTTAAATGTTTATTAAAATATGCATGATTCCCCAAAACTCATGGTTTTCAAGAAAAGGTAAAACAAGTTTTACACATGCATAGTATTTAGTATAAATTCCATAATGAGCTAGTCACTCACTCCAATTGACTTATTTTTCCCAGGTTAGAGTTTTGGTTGAAAGCTCTACTGCTATTTTATTTTATTCCCTTTCCCTAGTTGAACTATTATTTGTCGGTAAGTTTGACAATGAATAATTATAGCTTTTAATTTGGATGACTGTAAAAACACTTAACTTGGTTGTTGGATTTTTCGGATGAGATGCATAGTATTTATTTGGACTTTAAGGTTTATAGTTTCCGCATTATTTATTATTCTCGCAATCACTATATGGACCTTGACTCATCACAAATGGGTCATGGCTGGGTATTTATACAAGTCTTCCGCAATAATTTATCAAGCCTTGGGTTGAGCGATCGGGTCTTCTACGAAGACTGGGTCGTTTGGCCCGGCGTTTCTGTCCGGCCCCCTTCCGGGTCGTGACAGGTATCTCTAAGTTAAATTTTGCATAATTCTTGTCTTGGATTATTTTTGTTGCTTGAGATTTGGCCTCCAACAATTAATTTTCTAGTCTTATATATTGAATTGTTGGATATCAATTTTGATTTGTTGTTTTCCCCTTTGGATTAATTTTGCTATAGATAAAAGGAGGAGACATAAATTGTTTAGGCAAATGTTCCATTCTTGAAAATTTAGAACACTCCCTTGCTTTGATTTTTTTTTTAAAGGAAGAGATTATTGCTATGGACTAAATTATTTTGCCTTTTCAAAAATTTGTTGTGGAATTCTCCTTTGGATTGTTTTTGTCTCTTGATAAAAAGGAGAAGATAAATTTGTATAGAGTTTATTGACTTGCTCTTAAATGTAGATTTTAATTTTTAGTTTTAATAAACTTGCTTCCGCTAGGCTTAAACTTTGATAATTCTTCCTTGAATCTAATTTGATTAATGCAAAGAAGAAATTTAAATTGATTTGACAATTGTTTTTTGCTTTGAAATTTTAAATTCTCCTTTGAATTGAAACTAGTTAATTGATAAAAGGAGAGAGTTAGTTATTAAGAGATAATTGTTTGTATTGTTTCTAAGTTTGTTGATCTTGTTTCCGCTTGTGGGCTAAAACTTTGATATTTCTCCATAAAATTGATTTGTTTTTAATTATGGATTTACCCATAGATTGAATTTTGTTAATTGATTTTGGGGGAGAAATTAAAATTGTTTGATTCAACTTGTATTTCCTCAAATGTACTCTTTTCTTTGTAATTTAAAAGGGGAAGAAAACTAATAATACAATTAGTTTGACATTGATGATTGTGCTTTCACTACGACTCAAAATTAGTTTATCATCAAAAGAAAATTTGTTTGATAACTTTATTTCCCCAAATGCTTTTGGTTTCAAGATTTATAAAGGGGAAAAAGTTTTGTAGTTGTCTTTCAAATTGATATCAATAATTTTCTCTTTGGTTTGAAATATTCCAATTGATATCATTAATTGTTTTGTTTCTTAAACTCTACAATTGATATCCATCTTGGATTTCCATCCCCAATGTTTTGATTATATGCAATGATTTAGGGGGAGAGGAATGTTTCTTAACTTGAATATTTTGGAAAGATAGATTATATCAATTAGTATTTTTGATATTAGATTTCATTTCTTCAATTGGTATCATCAAATTCTCTATGCTTTGAAATTTTAAATTGGTGTCTTAGGATTGAATTTCAACAATTGAAATCATTGGACTTATTTTTTAATTGGTATCATGTATGAAATTATTTTTGTTTTGGTATCAATGAAATCATTTTTCTCTACAATTGGTATAATTTTTTTGTGGATTTTCATTTGATATCATACGATTCCCCAACTATTTGACTTTGTGCATAATGATAGAGGGAGAAAATTTGTTTCCAAAAGTTGAATTCATCAATGGATTTATTTTTCAATTGATATATATTTTTTTTTCTTGGATGGTTCTCTTGAGTTTTTGGATTCTTTCCTAGTTGCTAGTTGATAAATTTATAGGGGGAGAAATTTATGAAGTTGTTTTATTATTGCTCTAAGGGGGAGAGCAAAAGATTTTCAAATTGAATTATATCTCCAATGAATTGGTTTTGGGAATAACATAGGAGGAGAGACATTTGAATTGATTTTGATATTACACATTGGTATCTCTCTTAGCATTTTCTTTTTGACTTTACAATTGGTATCATACGTGACAAAAATGATTTGATCTTAACATTGGATTTACAATTGATATTAATCTTTGACAAACTTGTTTTGCATCCAATTGTAAATTATCAATTGTTATCTTTTGTTAATTTCTTAACTCTTAAATTGGTATCACTTGTAGAAATTGAAACTTTTTTTTCAATTCATGCTCTTTAAATGGTTTCTTATTCCTTCATTTAGTATCATATTCGAAAGTTAAAATTGGCTTACTATCGATAGTCCTAAATTGATATCTATCTCTTGGATGCTCAAATGGCTTTTATTTCCTATATTAGGTATCGATTTCTTGCATCTCATTTTTTTGGTATCTATTACTTGGAGTGAAATGCTTAGACTATCCCTCACATATGTTTAGGCTTTATGATAAAAAGGGGAGTCTATTCTTGATTGAATATTTCCTTGTGGTGGTTTTTCAAATTGGTATCATATTTTATACTACAAATTGAAATTGAATATCTATGTCCCTCCATGGTTTGCCTATTTGCAAGATTCTTTGAAATAGGGGGATAATATTTTTGAGTGTTTTGTTAGAAATCTTTGTGGTTTCTTTATTTGGTATATCTTTTTAATCACAATTTAGATTTAAATGTGAATGCTTGATTCCACCCTTGTTTGATTTGTGGATAAATTATTTGATTAAGGGGAAGAAATTTGTTTTTGGTAGAATTAATTGTTGAAACAATTGTTGAGATTATCTTTGGATTCTAATACTTATTTCCTACATTTACTCTTGCTGTTAATGTTCAAGGGGGAGAATTTCTTAGATGAATCTTTTGATAATCTTATTTTGATAATATTTACTCATGTTAGGACTCCCTTACCCTAGAATTTCTTTTTGATTATGACAAAAAAGAGGAGAAAGGTGTAAGTTGTGATATATGTTAGGGGGAGAAATTTGTTTAAGTTGTAAGTATATTTTAGGGGGAGAAATTTGTTTAAGTTGTAAGTATATTTTAGGGGGAGAAAGAGTTTAGTAGCATGTTACATTAAATTAATGAGTTGATAAATTGCATAACTAAATTGGAAAAATCTAATATGCAAATGCTTAGTTTTAGGGTAGACAATTTATTGGATTTTGTCATCATCAAAAAGGGGGAGATTGTTAGCCTTTTTGTTAGGCTAAGTAGTATTTTGATGATGACTAAAATATTGGTTAATTTAATAAATCAATAAGTTATATTTTGTATTATACTTTGTATTTATCAGATATTATTCGTATCGGTTTATAATTATATTTATATTCGTCTTTATAGACAATACCCTCAAAATGAGTATTACTAATGTGCTAACAAGTTTACTTGAGTCCATGTAGTGTAGCCTATCATTTTGGGATTAAGCATAGTTCAGGGTTTATTTTGGAGTGAGGCTTGACAGATAACGGACGAGGAGAGGTGTCCCAAAACTGGTTTCCGGACTTTTCAGATGAGCACGGACGAGGGGAGAGTCGTCCGAAAACTGTCTAACCCAACCAAAAGTTCAGGGTTAAATTTGCCACTAAAAGTTTAGGGTCAAATTTGTCACCAAAAGTTCAGGGTCAATTCTGTCACAGTTTAGTTAGATTTCGGACGATGACGATGACAGTCAGGACTGCGTCCGAAAACTTAGTCTGGAGTTTTCGAATGCACGCAGATGATGTGGACGCCGAGGACGATCCAGTTTTGAATCTGTTTTTTTTAAGGTGACTTTTCAGACGAAGCAGACGGATCCCGAACGAAGAATCTGTGTCCGAAATCTTCAGATTTTGCCAACAGATGAGATTTTCAACGGATGGATTTCAATGACTATTTTCCAACGGCTACATGCGGACGTCTGAAAATAGATTAAGATCGTCCGAAAACTCAAAGTCTATAAATACAAGTTCACTCCAAGCTCTCCACAACGAACCGAGAATCGTGGCGAAGCCCTGCCGAATTTAATACGCGATTCTAATCATTGTGAGCTATTATTGTAAATCCAATTCTCCCCAACACATAAACTTGCGAGTTATATTCAGGAGAATTCGGATTAGTAAGATTGTGCTTTAATTTCCATACTCCATTATTATTATGCTTGATTTTAAAGGGTGATTCCCTAAGAATTTATCGAAACCCTCGAAATACTCATAGGTTAGATTGAATACCCGTAAGTTCAATCATTGGGTGACGCCCCATAATAGTCAAATTTAGGGTGATGCCCCATAAGAGTCAAATGTTGACGACCTTAGAATTAATCAAGGGTGACGCTCATCGCAAGTGGCAATTTGTAAACTGTTTTATTGGCACCCATAAGCCAATTGCTTAGTGTATCTCTAAGTGGAACTTGGAGCGCGAACTTAGGCGAGTTTGTCGAACCGCGTAAACAAATATTGTGGGCACTTCTCTACCCTTTCTCTTTACATTATTGTATATATTTGTTATTGATATTTTAATTATATGTATTAAATCACTTAGGGTTATTAGAGATTAAAATATCACACAAAAATATTAGAAACGCTATATTCACCCCCTCCCTCTATAGGCGTATATCGATCCTACATATTCTTATAGTGATTGCCATAAAAGTATTGTCATAGAAACAAATCAATATCATCGTGAGATAGTAAAGTCTTTCGATGTAATATGCTCTTCTAGTTCCAAAATAATAATCAAATGCATCACCAAGATTCATTAAGACCAAGAACAATCCACTAAGCATAATCATAAAGGAACTTCAACCTACATTAAAGAAAACAACTCTACCATCACAATTGCCATAACCAAATATCATGTCAATAATATAATAAGCTTTAATCCATCCAACTCTAAGCAATCAATTTATCCATTGGCACATACCTCTTTGTCATAAGCATAGTAGTTTTCATCTAATTTCCTTTTAATGCATCATAATCTATTGTAACTTGCTTTGGTTGAAGTGGAGCTAGCTTGATCATCCTTCCACTATCTTTGAATGCATAATAATTAGAAAGACAATTAGGATATCCAATATGTGTAAGCCTTCTATCATGTAGCCATGGTGATTCCCAAAGAAAACAATTTGTACTCATTGGCGACATATCACAAAACAATATGTTAGTAAAACTTCCATTTGAAAAATCAATCAAAGTTGGCTTGTTTACCTTGATGTCTCCTTTGTCATTCAACCAACTCATTCTTTCCTTAAAATCCATGGAAGACAAATTGGTGTAACTTCTTTCATTCTTGATCAAAGAAAATACCTTTTTATAATTAAACATTGGCTACGATAACCTTGTTCTTTATCAATGTGCCACCATAATTTGTAAGGAATGCCATGTATCAATATCTTCAAACCAATCCTTTTAACTATAATTGAAGAAACCATGTTAGCACAAATTCTCTCATTAATGAATAAAGAGCAAACCTTGTTCTTGTTGGAGCCTTTGATATGAAAAGTTTGTTCCTCTTGAATTGTTGTTGTTAAGGAGACAACTTGGCCTTCTATAGTTTCAACTTTGGGTGCTTGTTCTTCAAGACAACCTTCCTCATTTATTTGAGACTCCAAAGCTAGTGATGACCCTTATTGAGGTATTATAACATCTTCTTCATTTTGCTCAAGAGTACCTTCTAATACCTCATCATGGTCTTGCGCTTGTAAGGTTGGAGTGTTTGCGGAACTTGATTTCAATTTGTCAAATTTTCAAACTATCTCTTCAATGGAGGCATACCATTTATCAAGTTGAGCTTGCTTACTTTTGGAAATCTTCATTAAATACCTGGTTGGTGGTGGTGCGGATGGAGCAAAGTTTCTCCTCAAGAATTTCCTCATCAAATGTCACGTGTTGATGTCTTCTCATCCCTTCATCCTTCGATAATTTAACAAATCATCCTACCAAAAATAAGTTATTCCTTTAAATCTTGAAGAAATAAGTTTTACCATGGTCTTCTCCGAAAAATAAGAACTTTGAAAAATTTCTTGGATCTCTACCTCCCAATCCAAATAATCTTCTTCATATATCGACCTGCTAAAAGTAGGAATAAATGATTGTAACTCCTCCTCACTTGTAATGTGATTGCAACCCCTCGTCATGATGTTGAAAAAAAAGAATCACGAATTAGCAAAAATTTTAGCTCTGATACTAAATGATGCGCCAGCGGAGGGAATAGGAATATAACCTATGAAGTGATGAACAATCGGTGATTGGTTGAGTTTGAAGAAGTTGATGATCAATCAGGTGAATAATATGATTAGCGGTCGATCAAGAGTTAGAACAACTAGGCGGAGATTGACCAGTAATTCACAATTCTGATTGTTTGCAATTATTGCGGTCACAGGGGCGGTCAATTGTCAACGTGGAAAATAAGACAGAGGCTAGCGATTTGGCAAGCGGCCAGTCAGCTACAGTGTAGGTGATCGATCGGTTGGCTTTACTTTTCTAAACTTTGCCACAATTCACCTTTTATGGAAAGTCCGTTTTTGAGTAACAATAACTCTCTGAATTTATAAGCTTTTGATCTGAAATTTTGGAACACAATTTCTTTGATGAATGAAGAATAATCCTTCAAAATATAAGAATAAGAACTTCACGGATTTGGAAATATGTGCTCAAGAAGTTGATTAGCTGGAAATAGCAAGTAGACACACTTGTCACTCATGTATGGATGCCTTTGCCAATGAAACTCTTTTAGAAAGTTGGACACCACTTCATACACTCTTCCTCCAAAGATTAAGAATGTGGATGTCGATAAGAAAAAGATACCCAATTTACAAGTAACCTCAATCTTGTGATATAACATACACAGGGAAACTTTGATTGTGATACACCAAAGGTTTGAAAGAGGAATCACTCCAATATAAAAAATAAGCAAAAAATTTTCTATATTCAATCTTCACTATCTAAAAAATTACATAAGGTGACTTTAAATAGCCAATTACAAACTATAGAATAGTAAATAAGTAAATAGGCAACAATAACCCTAAATTAGCCATAATATAACTTGGTCGACACTTTACTTAGTAGTTACTAGGACAATCAACTTATAGATTATTTAATTAACTCTTTCTTTCTTCTTCTCCAAGTCTTGGTGTCTTTTGGCAGCTATTTCCTTCTTGAATTCGTCCACTTGGATGGTTTCCATGTATTAACTTTCTTTGGTCTCTAAGCTTGGCCACTTGGGATTTGCACAATATTTGTTCTCTATTCCATGGGCTTTTGACAAAGCAAAAAATTCTAAAATTAACAATTCAGCCCATTCTTTAAAGCTTAGGAAGTCAGCTACAATTTTCATGAAACACATTTTTTGATATGACGTCATTCCAAATACCAAAACCATCAAACACTTGTTGAAGGTCAAAAAGTAGATACTTTTGTGAAGTCCTTCAAATGTTCTACAATAGTTCTTGAACTTCCACCTATGCTTGACCTTAACTTCATGATATTACTTAAAGCTTGATCATTGATAGAGTGGACTCGTAGTCCATCAAGTTTTATACATTAAACCATCTTGAAAGTAACCAAGATCTTTGTCCATGTTAGAAAATCAAGAGAATATAACGACATACCTAAATCCATTTCCTAGATTTCTATAATAGGAAGTCGAGTACTTCAGTTTTACGTTTTGATAAGAACTACACTTCGATTCTCTCTAGAAGTGATGGATTCTCCCATGAATGTAAAGTGTTAATGAATTGAGGACTATAACTGTAACAACCGAAATTTTTATTTGGACGAATTTTAAAATGATTAAGGATGCCGCTCAGATTATTTAATAATTATTGAATTGATCTATTAGTAGAGTATATTATTTTACGACTATGGAGATTAAATAAGAAATATTATAGAGTGATATTATGAGTTTATAATAATTAAATTAGAAGTAAGATTAGAATAGAAGAGAAAATGTCAAGGATTTGAGAGGGTATTTTTGAAAAATCATAATTGGGATTTTTATTAGGTTTTGGTGAAGATTTGAAAGGAAGTGAGGGGATGGGTTATTAACCCTTTTGCTGGAAAAAAAAAAGAGGAGAAAGGGATAAGGTGCTAAAGGAAATCGGGGAGAGGGAGAGCGGCTGCCGTGGCTGGGCATTCTCTGCACGGAGAATGAGTTGTGATCCGCGAGAGCAATGTGGCCGACGGTGCGATCAGAGGAGGAATTGCACCTAGCTCGTGAGTACAAAACACGGACTCAGGGCAGAGAGCAGGGGAGTGACACGTCCAAGAGCAAGCGCACCACAAACCCGCAACCAGGAATCTTCATAGAGCTTAACTGGTAGAGTTTTTTCGAAGGCAAGGTTGAAGTAGGTGATTTTGGTGACTCGGAGGCGAGCATTGGCATGGAGCATTCTTCTCCGGCAAGAGACAGAAGCGTTGAGTGAGAAATCTCTTCCGCTGTTTCTCTGATCACTGTAAGTAATGTTGCTTGTGTTTTAGCCTTTTGGCCCTACAATGCAAAGTGCGAGGTGGGTTGCTTTGTTTTCTCTGTTTTCGTTCGGTTTGGTTAACTGACTTTAGTTTGGTGATTTGTGATGCGTGCTGGATGTTCTGTGCATGATAAAATAGTCATTGAGGATTTGTTGTTACTGTTTTATGGAGGAAAAATGCTCAAGAATACATAGCCAATATGTTCTGCTTTAGTTTAATTGTTGTCTTCTTGAGATATTTTATTTACTACCTTCTCTGATGGTATTTCTTGAGAATAAACTGCCTTGTTTACAACACTTATTTCTATGCTCATTGGTGATAATGATCTGTTCTGGAGAAAGTTCTTATGGCAATAGATGGTTTCGCTTTATGGTGTTAAGGATGGTGTGAGGATATGTTAGATTCTGTCTTTGAAGATGTTTTGCTTACTGTTTTTTGTTGGATTTTCTTGGGGATGTACTACTCTGTTCACTGTGTTTACTTTATGCTCATTGAGGATTTTTAGATGGTTCGCTTTATAATGAATATGCATCTAGAGATTTTATTGCACAGTTTTACCGTTGCATTGATGTGAAGTGTTTAGGTTTCATAGTGTTGCATGTTCAAGCATGAGTCGGCATATAAGAAAGATAAAACGAGAAATAAATGCATGAGATTTGATTGGGTGTCTATCCATACCAAGTGGATGAATTCTAGGCTAGCGGTATGAGATGCTAGCCCAAAAACAGGTTCTTCCGGGCTGATCACCCAATCAGACTGCCCATTTGGGCTGAATGGTTACCCACTCGATATCAAAGTAAAAGAAAATACGTAAATGGTGACTGAGGATAGACTGCCCAAAAAGGGCAGGCCAGTGGGTCGTAAGCTCGTTAACTAGCTCCTGCCACAACCCTGGGGCTGATGAGCATAGTGGATTGCTGGGTTGTTGTGCACTAAGTGCACAACAGTTAATGGAGGACTCCCAAAGGAGCGTGAAGTCTGGGCTCCCAAAAGGGCGTGGAGTCCGAATCTCCCAAAAGGCTTGGAGAAACGTAGTGTGTGCCCCACTATTGTGCCTACTTATATTCGAAAATATAAAAAAAAGAAACGAAAGCAAAGGAAAAGAAAATAAACGAAAGCAAAGGAAAGAAAGGAAAAGAAAGCAAAGAAACGAAAAGAAAAGAAAAGAAATGAAACGAAATGAAAAGAAAACAAAGGTCATGACATGTCATGTTCACGGTCACATGCATTACTTGCTAAGTCTTAGACTTATAGATGGGCTTTGTATTGTAGGTACATGTATTACAGAGGAAATGGAAAATGAAAAGACACGTTCAAGAAGCTCGCTCATGATGAAGACTTGGCGGTTGTTGGGTAATCCGACGCTTTACTTTACTGTTTTATTGAATGAATATTTTATACAAAATTTGTAAGGGACTGTTAATTAATTGTGTTTTGGCAAGAAAAATATTTAATTGACAAAGTCTTCCGCTGCAAATATTTTATAAATGCATATTTTAGTAATTGGTTTTAAAGTAGGGTTTTATCGCAAAAAGAATTTAAGTAACATCGTTTTAGTGGGACGGTTCTAAAGAATATATATATCCCAGGTTTTAAAATCGGTTCTATAGACTATCCAACAACCCAACTCTCAGCATGGAGGAGCCTTCTCAATGGTAAGTATTACCTGACATTGTGTGTGATAGCATAGTAGCTTATTCTTTACAATATGATGTTTGAGTATCTGTTGCTTGCTTGCTTTGTTTTGTTCATAAGGCTAGGGTAATTGTTTGATCCCATAGAAATAGGGAGTAAAACTAGAATGTAATGACCCAGATTTTCATAATTCCTTTAAAATGCGTGAAAATTTAAAATATTTCTTCCTTAAAAAAAAAACGTATCAGAGTGCTTCTAACCAGAACGCTACGACTGTTTCTTAAAACTCATTATAAAAACCAATTGATAAAATGTGCGGAAGCGTTATAAAATCGTTCAAGAAGGAAATACTGAACAATTGAAACACTGCGTCTAACAACTGAAACTGACAATTAAACATCATTTGATTACAACCGTTTACTCATCTTGCTATTTGCCTGGCCAACCTCGAGTCTCGTGCGTGCAAAATCATTTATCTCTGGTTCATTGTGTGTTTATTGTCTACTTATTATCTGTTCGTCGTTGTACCTACATCACAAGTAATACGTGAGCCTAATGGCTCAGTAAGGAAAAGGGTTAACACAATTATGCTTATGACCCTCTTTAGTTCTTTTGGAATGAGGGCCGCCCAAACCAATTCTTTCATTACGTTCATTGATTCTTGGTTCTTTACTCGTACTTCGAGCTGGAGATTGGAGGTTGTCCTTTGAGATGACCTAGTTTGATCGGCTTCTAACTTCTTGTGTGCATACTAGTCTCTTTCTTGACTTGGTGAGGGTGTATCCTAGCTGCCAGGCTAAATCGGAACTACCTATCTACCCCAACTCCCTATTCGTACCCTTTCCGGCGTGTCCCGCCTTTAAGGTTCCTCCCCTTCCGGCGTATCCCTCATTCTGGATTTCTTCCCGTCCGGCGTATCCCGCCGTCAGGGTTTCTTTCAGTGATGGGCGTGTCCCGCCCATCCTGAAACATTCTTGTTCTTAGTGTTTTTCCTCACTCATGCATGCATGAGTACCACCCCAAAGTGGCATCCTTACGGGTTTCTACTAACATGATGCATAATGCATTATAACGTACATTAATGGAAATTAAAATGCGCATGAAGTAAAAGTACTATAATTGAACTCGTGCATATAATGAATAACAATAATTGAAAACATACATAAATACATGGAACAATTATGATATCGAATTAAAGCAACGAGTGAACAAGATGAAACAATAAAGTAACATACGACGAATTACAATTAACTAAACATGCTCATTGAACTAAGCTAGGCTAAACATGGAAACATGCTGTAGACAACGAATAACGGAAACATGCTTGTAAATTGGAAATCCTTATTCTAGTTGGTTAAGCATACTTTTATTTTAATTAGTCAAACATGTTATATTTAATAGTCTAGTTATTATCCTAGTTAATTACATGCTCAACAAATTAGTTAACATACTCAAGGTTTAGTTATTGATTAAACATGCTTAAATTGATTGATGTGCGGACATGCTCAACTAATTCAACATACTAATTACTAAACATGTTCAAGGATTGATTTTTCATCACACAACTAGTTAAACATGCTTGAACTGGTTATTCAGCAACTAGTTAGTAAATTAATAAACTAAACAACTTCAAGTCTAACCAATTATAGACTATGATTTCATTTTTTTTTATTCTTTTCCAAAAAAGAAATAAAAAAAAATTCTTATTTGTATCCTCGTAACTCAAGTTGGGTAACTCTCACTCAAAAGAAAACCTTTAAGCATTTCATTTATTGAGTCGTCTATAACCCCCTTTTTGCCTGTCTCCTTTAGAATCTATTCTATTCTTCATTTTGATCTCCAATTGAGTAAATTAACATGCTCTTAATCACTCTAGCTAAGTTAATTAGCATGCTCAACTTGTAGTTTAAATTATAATTCTAATTAACATTTAAACGTGCTTAGGAATTTAACACATTCATGGTATTATCCACTCACAGAATAACTTAGCTTAGTTAATAAATCAAACATGGTAGTCTAGTTAATAAGTAAGCATGACATTACTAAGTTAATTTAACATGCTAATATCATTTTGATTAATTACATGCTTGAGTATAATTAATTATGTATGTCCCGTTTAATCATGTTTATAAGTCCAACTAATTCAATATATTTAAACAAGTAAACATGCTAACTGATTATGCTAGTTAGTTGATTCGAACATGCTAGTTAATCGACTTAGTCATTTTACATGCACAACTGATTAGTTGGTTAACATACTCAATGGATTAGCAAGTAAGCATACTAGAGTAGAGAAATAAGTTGAATAGTTGATGGCAAAACAAACATTAGCAAGAAAATAACAACATAATAGCGGAAAACTAAACAGCAAGTAACCATTCAGTATCAAAAATAGAATTCCTAACTTATTCCAGACTTCACATATTCACTCATCTTTCACACTCTCAACATTCATCACCTTTATCGCATTCATCACTTCTTTCAACAAGGCATTTGTATCACATAATAGGCAGTAAAACAGAGCTAAACAACGAAAGGAAATATTACAGAGCTTGTCATGATTCACAGTGAGAAATCGACGAGAAAAACAAAACAGAGAATAACCACTAATAGCAGCAAGAAGAACTACACAAATCTACAAGAACTATCATAGAAGGTCATCCAAGGAAGTAACTAACAGTAAGAATTTTGAGAACGAACACAAAGCGCACGCACTCTACTTGTGGTGTAGGGCCTCCAAATGGCCAATACACACCCAAGTTCCTTACCTCAATTCTTTATTGCGCGTTAGCACTTACTCGCTATCCTTCTTCGTTTTTTTCGATATCTTCACAAATTAGTAACATTTATCATTATTCTAGTCGATTAATCAACGTATAAACATAGCGTCTCTTTCTTATTCTAAATCTTTAGAAATTCTAGGAACTCGTTAAAACGAAACGTAACATATCTCACTAAACTAATTCAATTACTAACATATGTTTATCCAATGAATGACTCAATCCAAAACAACAGAGCATGTCATCAAAGCTGTAACTACCCAGGTTTACTCTAAGCAACATAGCACTTACGTGCTTATCAACATCCAATAATAGTTAAGGTCGTCCAATTTTAAAGAGCATATATCCAAGTCGCGTAGAACACTTAACTTAATTCTTAGTGCATGAATCTAATTCAAAGTACATGCATTATAGTTTCCGAGAGCTATAACTACAGAGTGCTATATTCACAATTCACACCCATAAAATATGACCCAAGCGACAAAATGTTGATTTCCCAAAACACACACCCAACGTATTCAATTTATTCACAGTTGCAGGAACAAACCAGAGGTTATCATAACCAACGGAGAACTATCATTCAACATGAACATCTATCCCTTAACTAAATATTTTAGACTTCCAAATTCACAAAACCAATGCCAACAGGTTATTATCCTATATCGAGCAACTATTCTAGTGACCAAATCTCATGACACAAATCCAGCATACACACAAAACTTAGGAGCAAAAAGTAACAGAGGCGTAATCCATCCAGCCACAGAGAGCACTTCTTCATCATAGATAATACAGAGAGCATCAACCCCTTAATTCACGAGGCATAGAAGAAGAGTAAGTCACCTTAAGATAGGAGCAGACCCGAGTGCAGGGAACTCCTTCGATTAACTCCCGGTCGACACTCCAGCTCTAGAGATCCCTCACAGCTCAGTCTCCATTTCTCCCAGATTCTCCAGAGCCAGGAACTTCATCTTGTCTCCCATTCTGCCTAGTTAACATCTCCAGCCAGCAAACATTCCTCTGACAGTATTTTCCTCAAATCTTCCTGCTTTTCAGAGGCTGTTCCCCATGCCCGACGCGCTGTCACTTTCCAGCAGGGCAAGCACCAGAAGAAAATCGAACCACAAGCTGGACCATGGCCTTTGGCCGGTCCAGCTTGAACCGCTTGCTCACCCCACGATTAGAGGGAACACCCGCAACACCAATCCTCGCTGTCACCTCGCCTTTGTCCATCGTCGTTGAGCGTCACCAAAAATCGCCAGACATCACAGCACCGACGCCAAACGATGACCCAAGCTTCACACCGAACTGTTCCGCGAAGTCTGACATTTCAACGGAGCCCTAGCTGTCCCGCGCTGTTCCTCGCCACAGCTGCTCGCACCTCCGACCGCCGCGAAGGAGCCTCCCGGGCTCGAGCCGAGCGCCGACGACGTTTCCCCCCTTGGCCGACTCTCCCTTCTCTCCCTCGTCTCTTTCTTCTCACTTTCCCAATTCCCCTCTCTCTCCCTTGTCTCTTTCTATTTTCTATTTTCTGATAAATGGCCAAAGGCCAATCCGAACCAATTGGCATAGATCGGTTCTGTGGAACCGGTTTATGCATTCCCTTTTCTCCTTTAATACTTTTAATTCAATTTAATCCAATGTAATTAATCCCCTTAACATTGTTAACCCCCAAGTCATTCAATTCATCCCATAAATCTCACTTCCTCCCTTTTTACTTAACTTGTCTCATCTAAATTACACCTAACAATTTCCCAATTATTTATGTGGTATAAATCTAATAAATACTGTCCCGTTATATTTTCTCATTCCCAATTAAATATTAATTATGCCTTAATAAAAATCTTATGTTATAGTCTACGATTATGTCCTTGGTAATATCCCAATGAATATCCAATTAATCTGAATATTCACAATTATTTTCCAATTAAACTTATTAAATTATATTTAAGAAAAATCGGGATATTACATAGAAAGTATAGAGTATAAGTTAGACTTTACTTTTTTGAGTTTGAGTCTTCACATAGACATAGGTAGCTGAGAGTTTGAGATGAAGAGGTTTTGATGAAACAATTTGGGGAGACGTCGTATATTACAATCATGGTAAGCTAGGAATTTTATTAGTAAACCTAAGGGGACATTTCTAGAATAGAGTGATTTAGGTACCGGAATGGCTGAGGTGAATATGGATGTGACCATCTCATCTAATGGCTAATGTAAGACTCTTAGCCACATTTTAGTAATGAGAAAGCTATTTCTAAAGGGTGAAGGATGCATATTGGGAGAGGTTGTCATGAGATAGGACTCTTGTGGAATTTAAACTTTATTGGTAACCCAAGGAGATGTTTCTCGAATAAAAAGACTTAATTACAAATAGTTAAGGGTGAATATCGACATGACAGCTATAGAAAAATAATGACCCTTGGATGGAAAGGTATCATCAAGGATCTTTCATAGAACTATGTCAAGAGTGTCTCCTAAATGTTTTGCTAAGTCCCACAATTCAAAGGTAGAC
Organism: Begonia loranthoides; assembly: GCA_022433065.1. NCBI lineage: Eukaryota > Viridiplantae > Streptophyta > Magnoliopsida > Cucurbitales > Begoniaceae > Begonia > Begonia loranthoides. The sequence goes on along the minus strand of CM039477.1, from coordinate 8,023,999 downwards.
GACGTAGTTGGTACAAAAAAAAAAGGGATTTAAATTATTATAACAATAATAACTAAGGGTGGATCAGAACTCGAAGTTCATGGAGGAATAGTAACCCTTAGCTTCAAATGTTATCAAATGTGAAAATTTTATGGAAGTAAGTCAAGAGGACTTAGAATTTACTGGACTTTCTTAGAAGTAAAGAGCATTCAAGAACTATGGGATGAGCTATCGGGATGCAAGGAATTCCTAAAGAATCGAATATGACAACAAATTTGGTAATAGCCACGTTTGGGTATCGGAGTCGGGACTTGTCGAATGTACAAAACCTAGCAAGGGAGCTACCTTGTGTAAGATGTTAGGGTATCTCTTGACGTAATTGGCTTATTGTGGCTCTTTTACGAACAGGTCGCGATTGTTGGATAAATTACCCCTTCAAGTTGAACGACTAATGAGACGATATTAGTCATGACTCACCATGGGACACAACAAGGAGTAGTAAAGGAGGTCTTAAGGAGGCAAATACTAGTATCACAGATGGAAGGTATAAATCTGGAGTGTTGAGAATTGATGGTGAGTGTTCGAAAACTTATAAGTGTTCTCGCTTGGATCCTAACATGATATTGGGAGTTCATAGCTAAGAAGCAAAAGTAAATAATTAAACCACAACAATTTGGATGAAACTTTGTATGCGTTAAGGGATGACTACGAATTTACTCAACGAGCATGGAACGAAAACATAATACAAAGGAGAAATGACAATGAGTACTTCACTTGTATTTAGTCAACTCTATGGGAAATGAATGTTTGACTAAGAAGACGATCTTTTAGATGATGATGAATGGAATAGTGAACTAAGTTGGATAAAATGGAAATTCCAAAATTTGTAAATTCAAATCTAAAGACTAATTGAGACTTACTTTCAGTGTTAGATTAGAAGACAAAAGTAAAGGATCCAGAAAGAGGAGATAGTAAGACCAACCCTAAGGACTGATTCGTCATCATGCAATGCATTTACCTAGTGTAAGGAATATATAATACAAATGGACATTAGGTCTACATCACAAGGTTATAAGGATTAAGACTTGCTTATGTTTGTTTTTGTTCCTATACTACGCATCCGAAAATTTGGTAAAATGGAAGGATGTGTTGATTTAATTCGAGGGATATTCGTATGTGTTGATTTGATTACTTTGAGGATTTGGTTGAGTGAGTCTGCTAGGTTTAAGAGGGATGTTACAATCTTGGCAGACAGTAATAAATAGTTAAAAGACTTTCCATGTAGTGGGAAAAAACGACAAGTAAGGATGAGACATGATCTTGAAGATCAGTGAAGTAGAACTAAACATCGGGGCACTATCGGTGGTTAGTGCCAAAGGTACAAAGAGGAAATTTGTCTGGCGAATTGGAACTAAAAAGTGCCTGGAAATCGAAAGAGTAGGTTTTAATCATGTAACCTAGGATGAATCGACTTGCCTACGGATAGGGGAGTTGTGTCAAGAGTTTTACTTTGATTGGAATTCAATTGAAAGCAGCATACTGAGGTGTTACGCAGGATATTTGGTAATATTGTGGAATATTGTCGCTGGATGGAAGAGTTAGACATATTCATGAGCAACCTCAATGTGGTTGGTATCAGAGGGATCGACTTATCTAAGGTCTCAAGTGAAAAAAAAAACTGGCAAGGTAAGGATCATGAACACGAGAATTTTGATTGAGTCTGTGTTGTCCGAGATTTAAGCTAGGAATGGAAGGAGAGTTGGTCCTCACACAATGAGGAACAGTAGGATGGGAAATGTTTTAGAGACCGGTATGGGCCATCTTATATGGCACCTAGACAAATAAGTGTTACAAACACGAAGGAAATTATTTAACAAGGTCGTAGTGCGAGATTATTCCAGATCGCAAAAGCCTAAATTTTGCTTTCATGTAAGAGGAATTGAATGTGAGTCAAGGACACTGATCAAATTCTATCAAGGCCTATGAAGGTAAAATCTAAATAACCCCATAAAGAGACTAAGTTACTTGGTCTGAAGATTCTTTCAACAATCGCAGAGGCAATGTCAGTAATAAAATAATGAATACTACCGATTTAAAGTCGACAAAAGAGTTAAGTCAACCAAAGGTGTGGAAAGCTAGTACATAACTAGGGGGAAACACGTCTTCCGGAAAGACTCTCCTGTAAAGGAGTAAGGAAGTTTTAGGTAAGCAGAGCGAAGTTGTTCATTAAACAACAGAGTGAAGATGGATTTCAAAATGCTTTGATGATCGCTAGGAGTCATCTTGTGTTGTTTACGGACAAATAGCACACGAAAATTTCACATGGTTAAATATTTTGCTCAAGTAGTCATGCAAGAAGAGTAGAGAATCCTCAATCAACGTTGAGCTAAGGAGGGAAGCCATCTTGAGATTCTTAATTCTCTAAGATGAAGGAATCATGAAAGAGGGGGTATAGGAAGTTGACTTGGATGACCAAATTTTGAGGACAAAATTTTAAATAACGGGGGAAGGGTTGTAACGACCAAAATTTTTATTTGGACGAATTTTAAAATGATTAAGGATGTCGCTCAGATTATTTAATAATTATTGAATTGACCTATTAGTAGAGTATATTATTTTATGACTATGAAGATTAAATAAGAAATATTATAGAATGATATTATGAGTTTATAATAATTAAATTAGAAGTAAGGTTAGAATAGAAGAGAAAATGTCAAGGATTTGAGAGGGTATTTTTGAAAAATCATAATTGGGATTTTTATTGGGTTTTGGTGAAGATTTGAAAGGAAGTGAGGGGATGGGTCATTAACCCTTTTGCTCGAAAAAAAAGAGCAGAAAGGGATAAGGTGCTGAAGGAAATCGGGGAGAGGGAGAGCGGCTGTCGTGGCTGGGCATTCTCTGCACGAAGAATGAGATGTGATCCGTGAGAGCGATGCGGCCGATGGTGCGATCGAAGGAGGTGTTGAGCTTAGCTTGTGAGTACAAAACACAGACTCAGGGCAAAGAGAAGGGGAGCGACGCGTCCGAGAGCAAGCACACCGCAAACCTGCAGCCAGGAATCTTCACAGAGCTTAAGTGGCAAAGTTTTTTTGAAGGAAAGGTTGAAGATGGCAATTTTGGTGACTCGGAGGCGAGCGTTGGCTTGGAGCATTCTTCTCCGGCAAGAGACAGAAGCGTTGAGTGAGAAATCTCTTCCGCCGTTTCTCTAATCACTGTAAGTAATGTTGCTTGTGTTTTGGCCGTTTGGCCCTACAATGCAAAGTGCTAGGTGGGTTACTTTGTTTTCTCTGTTTTCGTTCGGTTTGGTTAACTGACTTTAGTTTGGTGATTTGTGATGCGTGCTAGATGTTCTGTGCATGATAAAATAGTCATTGAGGATTTGTTGTTACTGTTTTATGGAGGAAAAATGTTCAACAATACATAGCCATCATGTTCTGCTTTAGTTTAATCATTGTCTTCTAGAGGTGTTTTATTTACTGCCTTCTTTGATGGTATTCCTTGAGAATAAACTGCCTTGTTAAAACACTTATTTCTATGTTAATTGGTGATAATGATCTGTTCTGGAGAAAGTTCTTATGGCAATAGATGGTTTCGCTTTATGGTGTTAAGGATGGTGCGAGGATATGTTAGATTATGTTTTTGAAGATGTTTTGCTTACTGTTTTTTGTTGTATTTTCTTGGGGATGTACTGCTCTTTTCTCTGTGTTTACTTTATGCTCATTGAGGATTTTTAGATGGTTCGCTTTATAATGAATAGGCATCTAGAGATTTTATTGCACAGTTTTACCGTTGCATTGATGTGAAGTGTTTAGGTTTCATAGTGTTGCATGTTCAAGCATGAGTCGGCATATAAGAAAGATAAAATGAGAAATAAATGCATGAGATTTGACTGGGTGTCTATCCATACCAAGTGGATGAATTCTAGGCTAGCGGTATGAGATGCTAGCCCAAAAACAGGTTCTTCCGGGCTGATCACCCAATCAGACTGCCCATTTGGGCTGAATGGTTACCCACTCGATATCAAAGTGAAAGAAAATACGTAAATGGTGACTGACGATAGACTGCCCAAAAAGGGTAGGCCAGTGGGTTGTAAGCTCGTTAAACAGCTCCTGCCACAACCCTGGGGCTAATGAGCATAGTGGATTGTTGGGTTGTTGTGCACTAAGTGCACAACAGTTAACGGAGGACTCCCAAAAGGACGTGGAATCTGGGCTCCCAAAAGGGCGTGGAGTCTGAATCTCCCAAAAGGCTTGGAGAAACGTAGTGGGTGCCCCACTGTTGTGCCTACTCATATTCGAAAAGATAAAGAAAAGAAACGAAAGCAAAGGAAAAGAAAATAAACGAAAGCAAAGGAAATAAAGGAAAAGAAAGCAAAGAAACAAAAAGAAATGAAACGAAATGAAAAGAAAACAAAGGTCATGACATGTCTTGTTCACGATCACATGCATTACTTGCTAAGTTTTAGACTTATAGATGAGCTTTGTATTATAGGTACATGTATTACAGAGCAAATGGAAAACGAAAAGACACGTTGAGGAAACTTGCTCATGATGAAGACTTGGCGGTTGTTGGGTAATCCGACACTTTACTTTACTATTTTATTAAATGAATATTTTATACAAAATTTGTAAGGGACTGTTAATTAATTGTGTTTTGGCAAGAAAAATATTTAATTGACAAATTCTTCCACTGCAAATATTTTATAAATGCATGTTTTAGTAATTGGTTTTAAAGTAGGGTTTTATCAAAGAAAGAATTTAAGTAACATCATTTTAGTGGGACAGTTTTAAAGAAAAATATATATATATATATATATATCTTAAGAATTTACCACAAAATAACGCCTTTTAAAATGGGGTGCTACAATAATCTTTTTGTAAACCTATATTGCATTATTACTATTTTGTCAATAACAGAATAAGTAATGACGCCCTTGTAAGTACACATGTATTAGGCCTAGTGACCTGACCCATATTTTGCTATATATTTTAAAACCCAAATATAAAATCTTATTAAACCATTTTTAATGAATTTTATGTTAGATGGTAACTAATGTATAATCTAATAGTTATATAAATGTAGATCTACCATATGATGTGTTGAATAAATCTTACAGTCTGCTCCAAAGATTTATTCCTACTAAAAGATAAAAAGAGAATATTGAAAAAAAAAATCTAAGAGTTGTCACGATGATATTAGTATAAGGAGAAGTGTAATACACTCAGTATGCATATTTTGTAAAAACAGACAACTATTCCTCCTGCTACCATCACGTAGTAAATATTTCAAATTCTAAGTCTAGAAAAGTAGAAATGATTGAGGAATCAAATTTTTTTTAATAGTTTTCTTATGAGCGCGTGGCTGTATATGATTATAGTAGGAACATTTATTAGATGCAAGAATTATTATTGATTACTATCAATTTATTTATGTTGTGGAAGTTTTCATTCAATTTACAAATTTTATGAAGAAAGTAGGACTACTATATACAAGACTATCAAGTATTTTTTTATGGTGGTTAGATGTTAACTTACAGGGAAATTAACAAATCAACCATTGTATTTTGTGATCAATAACAAATCAATTACTAAAGTATTTTTGCTAACAATTTAATCACTGAACTATGGAAAGAGTCCCCACAAACATCGTTGTCATGTCTGCCGTTAAACGTATTAATTTCGTTCTGCGGTGGAACGTTAAATATTAACTATGAGAAAATTTAAATGTTAGCGTTTTGATATAGACATTCTACCGCGGAACATCAACCTTCCGCCGAGGAACGTCAACTTTCTGCCACAGAAAGTAGGGGTGGACATCGGTTCCGATCATTTTGGTTTAGTTCTCGGTTGTAAGTGAGAAAAACCAAGAAAAACCAAACCAAATAGAAAATAAAACTAAACCTGAAAATTTATTTGAGTCACTAATTTAATTCTTATTTTTTCTCTATAAACTTACCTCCTGTAAGAGTAAACTCAACAACTCCTCCCTCCTTCGACCTCTGTTACCTCTTGTATACGCCTTTAGAAGAGACGAAAAGTTGTGTATTTCACCCCTCAGCCATCGTTTTGTTTCTTCGTTGAGTGTCAACTATCGAGTAGCGTCGTCGACGTTATCGTCAATGTCGTCATCGTCGCCTTTTCAGCGCAGCCCTAACTCGCAGTGAACATTGTTGCTTTGGATAGTTGTAGTTTGCTGATCGAACTTCACACAGATTCATTGAATATATATTCAATGTTTTGTTGTTTCGATTTTTATTCTCATTTTGCACTTTGTAGTTCGCACAGTTTAGTTGCATATGAAATTTGTGAAATCTTGCTGTGAAATCTATTTTTTTGGTGTAAAAAGTGTGAAATCTTGCTGTGAAATTTGTTTCTTACTATGAAATTTGGTTTGTTTTTGAACAAATGCGATAGGATATTGGTCTGTGTGTAAACAAACCAATCTTGTTGTGAAATTTGTAAAATCTTGCTGTAAAATCAGTTTTGGTTTGGTTTTGTAATTCCTATGAGAATTGATCTCCATTTTTCTCTTTATTTCTGCTTCGCACAGACTCTATCTTCTCCTCGCTTTTCTTACAAAATCAAAGACATTTTTCCTGTATATGATTAGAAGTGAAAAACCAATGACTGAACCAAAACAGAATTGAGAAAAACAGAAAACTGAGGTTCAGTTTTGATCGATTTTTAGGTGGATTTGGTTTGGTTTCAATTTTTCTTTATCAAAACTGAACCGAGTCGGTTTGATTCCAATTTGATCTTAAACTGAACTGAACCAAACCAAATTGATTCCACCCCTAGCGGAGAGTATTGCATCCTCTGCCTTGTATAAAATTGCACTACACTCATTGTAATTTTCTCAGTGATTTTGTCAACAATTAGCGAACTCTAGAGATTTCTAAGAGCTGAAGTGTATAACATTTTGGCGAACTTGAAGCATTAGTAATTGTTGAACACCAATGGTGTCTGGGAGTATTGAGGAATTTGTTAACTATCCATTTGAAGTGGAGCCAATGTCCATAGTTTTGGCACATGATGTACGTGCAATTGGAGACGAGGCTGCTATAATGGTGCATTTCGTCTCACTCTAGACGAGGAGGAGCTTTGTTCATTATGCGAATCCAGTGACGAAGACATGGACATAGTCGAGAGTAGGCCTAGACGACCAACACAAGTAAAAGGCACGTTCACTGGTATGGGTCTAGGCAAGAAGTATAGTTTTTTGAATAAAATTAGAGAAGAAATCGTCGATCATGCGTTGAAGAATGGGTACGAGATAAAATTCACCCACAGTGACTCTCATTGGTTGAGGTTTGCCTGCCAGAAAGGATGCACGTGGTGGATGCATGTTTAAAAAATGCAAGGTGAAATGACGTTTCAAATCAAAAGCTATAACGACCTACACACTTGGTCGAGAAAGATGGAAAGCTGCCATGCTTCTGCCAAATGGGTGGCAACCATTACTTGAACAGATTTAAAAGTCAGGTCGATTGGGACCTTCCTACCATAATTGAGACAGTCATGAATAATTTTAACGTCAACATTACACCCAGCCTTGCTAGAATGGCAAGAAATACGGCCATAAAATGAATGAAGGGGATGGCAATGAGCAATACAAGCTCATATGGTCATATGCCGAGGAGATTCGAAAGTCTAATCCTAGAAGCTCCCTACGTGTTCAGCTAGAGATGAGTACATTTAAAAGGATGTATAGGTGTTTGGCTGCATGTAAGATGGGGTTGTTGAATTGTGGTAGACTGGTTATTTTTTTGGATGGTTGCCACTTGAAGGGAGTGACTTCAAGCTACCTGCTCACTGCTATCAACATCGATGGGAATGATGGAATTTATCTGATTGCTGTAGTACTGATTAAACAGAAAATAGGGATTCATGGAGCTGGTTTTTGAAATTGTTACTCGAGGATCTCAACACCCCGTTCGGCCATGGGTGAACAATCATGTCTGACTGACAAAAGGCACAATTGATTGTTTTTGCCATCTATGTTTATATTATGCGTTGTGTACCAATGTTTAACTTACACTGTTATTTTTTGAAGGGGTTGGTGCTAGCTGTCAGAGAGTTCGTCGGGCAAGCAGAGAATCATTTCTTGCATCCGACACTTGTATGCATGTTTTCAAAAAATATTTAAAGGCAGGTTGTTCAAGGATGTAATGTGGTCCGCTTCTAGAGCCACAACACCAGCGCACTTTGACCCAGCAGCCCACGTATATGTATAAGGAATAGATGCGAGATTCTAAGCCAAACTTGCCTTCAACTCCATCCCAAAGTGTGACATAAGCCTGAACAACTTGAGCGAGTCCTTCAACGCATGCATCCTACCAGCTCGGGACAAACCGATTCTCAGTATGTTTGAGATTATAAGAAAGGGCATCATGTGTAGGATAGTTAAAAAACACGAAAAGATAGTGCGCTCGATGGACCTGTGTTCGCAGGTCAAGAATCGGCTTGTCAGACTACAACTTGCAAGTTGAAATTGGAGTCCTGTTTTTTTCAGGTGCGACCCATTTTGAGGTGAGCAACGGTAATGAACAATACTCTGTCAATTTGGACAGGCATACTTGTAATATCCTGAATCTTCGTTGAGCTGAAGGCATACCTCAAGTGATAATTTTGGGGATATTAGGAGCTGAGTTGGACAAGTAAAGATATTTATAAAGAGAAAAGCATTTGGATTAAATGAATTATGATTCCCCGTTAGGTTCATAATTTGATTATAAGAAAGGATTGAAGTTAATTGGAGAATTGTATGATGATACTTGAAGTTATATTGGACGATATCAATTGGATTGATAGTCAATGAGTAATAGTAAGAGAAAACATGTTTGGACACAATTGGATATTATAAGGTTAAAGGTATATGATTTATACTATTTTAAGACATATTGGATTTAGTGAAGAATGATGTGAAAGAGGAATGGTGAAAGATATAATACAGGTTGAGGTTTGGACATTTGGAAAAGTGAAATATAGGTTATTAAGGATAATTATATATATGGGGAATATGTGTGTGTGTGTGTGTGTGTGTGTGTCACGAAATAGTCTGGGCAATTAAACAAATTTCAGTTCTTGGTGTCGGCGGCCGATCGGGGTAGTCGATCGACCGACATCGATCGACCGGCATACTTGATGACAGTTTTCTGAAGGAATAACTGTGGTCGATCGCAATGGAGGAGAACAACCGGCATGATCGACCGCTAGTATTTATGAAGGCATCTGGAGAGTTTTAACCAACGAGAGATGAAGCAAACGTTGTCTAAACGTCTGGGAATCAAAGGGAACGACGTTGCATGCGTTTGAATTTCGAAGAGTTGTGTCTTATGGCCTTCTGCCTTCGGAGTGTTAATGTTGAGACGTTGAAAGAGTTAATGGACTACAACCTTTGACCTTCCATCTTCCTCTGGATATTAATGTTAGGACGTTAGAAAAGTTTTCTATAAATAAGAGGTGTGGGCAGCGAGGTTTCGAAGGATGAAAAGCATGCGGAAGCTCTGTCAAATTGTTGTGAGGAGTTCTTGCTTATGAATGAGAAATTTGTGAGTGTCGGTGATTGAAGGTAGGAAGATTTTGTGAAGTGGAGAAACTGCTTGGTTGTCTGAAGGCTTGAGGAATGAGTCTATGAATGACAGAGAAAAACCCTGGAGTTTTGGTTTTGTGAGGGTTGAGTTCTAGTGAACCGTGAGGATGAGCTATGAAGCAGTGAAGGATTGTTGTAAGTTTTGGAGTTTTGTGTGAAAACCTTGAGTTCTCTTAGTGAAGGAGAAGAAATTGTGAGGTTCTTGAAGAGGGAAAAGTTATGGAAGCTGTGAATGGTGATGGAATGGCTGAGAAGGTTTTGGTGATGAGTGGAGGAGTTTAGTTTTTGGCTTCTCTGTTTGCACGAATAATTCAGGTAATAGACTCTCTCTATATTTTGTTGGAGTTGAAAGTCTTTTTCTGCATGCTATGGTTCTGCCAAGTGATAGTATTGAATATAGTAATTAGTTAGACTTATGTTGTGTCGGTTATTGAATATAATTGGGTTTGCATGATGTTATGCGACAGAGATTGTTAGTGAGTTTGGTTAGACTCTGAATATATTATTTGGTTAAAGTATTATTTTGTTAGACGTTGAAGAATATTGTTTGGAAAAATAAATGAGTAATCGACTATTATTTGGGAAATAATACTAAAGTTAAGAATTTAATTAATTTGTTAACAATAGGCGAAGTGATAAATTGTTAGATTAAGTGATTATTAAATTAGTTGGTGATATAGGCTTTATTATTTGATAGGTAATTATTGGAGTAAGGATTTGTCATTGTTGGACATATTGTTAAGCTATACCTTATTGGAGTAAATTGTTAAGTTGAATTAAGGAGATATGTTAGGCATTGAATTGCTAGTAGTTAGGGTTGTTATCGGGGAATCTTTATTGATTATCTCATGTTGTTAATAATGGATAGGTTTTGTGAAGAAACTCTAAGTGTTAAACCTTTTAAAGCTAAGGATTTCAGGCACGTGGTACTGCATGTGTTTTGTCCGAAAGGGCTTATATCACGGGAATTACGGGTGTTTACTATTTGTGTTATTGATTGTTTTGAATTGCATGTTTATAGATTTAAGTTCGGTTATGTAATTAGGATAGGGATCACGTTTAAGGACATGATAAAGGAACACGTTAGATAGGATTGTATGTGCACGACAACGTTAAGACTTGAAATACTAAAATACATGAAAATGGAATATACGTAAACAACTGTGATATGGTTTGTTACGCCTGACACAGTAATCAAGATAAGCAAACAACTGTGGACCGGTTAGATACATCCGGCATAGAAATCAAGTAAACAACTGTGCACAGGTTAGATACGCCTGGCACAGAAATCAAGAGAACAACTTTGGATTGGTTAGTTACGCCCGGCACAGAAACCAACTGTGGTCCGATTGGTTACACCAGACACAGATATTTGTATGGTCTGGTTTGATACGCCCGACATATAAATAGTAAAAGACAGAAATATTAAATGGATGTTTGTGTGGACCGGTTTGATACGCCCTACACATAAGCAGATGGAATAACAGTAAAAGACAAAAACAATAAACATATGAAATAACGATAAAGACATGAATAGTAACATAGAAACACAACAGAAAAACAATATAAGATATTATAGAAATTGTATGTGAATTTCATGTTTTACGTTTATACCATGTATTGAGCGTTAGGCTCATAGTTAAGTCACGTTGATGTAGGTAAGGAGAAGATGAATGGATAAAGCTATTAAAGGACATAGTTGATGGAGTATTGCTGTATGGGCCTTTGTACTGTTGGCGACATTGACCTATGGTTATGGCTCACGAATTGAAATAATTGTTTTAAAGGTTTTTAAGTTTTTATGACTTCAAATAAATGTTTTAAGTTGACGTGTTTATTTAAACAATGAGTTTATGGTATTAAATTGTAAAAGACTTCCACTGTATGTTTTATAAGATTAAGACTTCTATTGTTTATTGCTCTGATGTTTTATCACGTAATGGTTTTAAAAGAAAAAAAAATTTTATACAAAAAAGGTTACGGGATGTTATATTACTTGTAGCTCTTACTGGTGGGAGTTGACTGACATTTTTTGTGTCCATACAGTTCCGTGTATGCAATTTATGAGGACATATCCTGAGGACTTTGTGCATGAGTGCTACGACTGTGAAATATACATGACGATGTGCTCCCACTTTGTCTGCTGGTAAGTGGACAAATCATGTGGCCTCCTGTGACGGATCTTGATCCAATTATGCTACCACCATATAAGAGACGTCCCAGAAGGTCACAAAAATGAAGAATAAGGGATGTTGATGAGGCCTCAAGCCGGACAGTGCTGCCCAGGAGACATCTGAACATGACGTATAGCTGATGTGGGAGTGTGGGGCACAATTCTCACACATGTGAAGGATGAGGCCCAGAGTCAAGTGCATGTGGTGGCAGCAAGTCCAGAGGCAAAGGTGGCAGAGGAAGCTCACATGACACATTTATGGGCTTCACAGTTCCTGACATAGTCCTCAAGACTGTTCTTGACATAGTTCCCAAGATGCAGGTAAATACATTATTACGATTACGTTTTTATGTTATTTCAACTATGCTAATTTTTTTTGCAATGTATTATGCAAGAGTATGATATGCAAGGTCCACAAACACAAACAAACACAAATGTAGACTTTAACCTTCATTGATTAGATTTGGCATTGCCTTGAAATATGCTACTTTGACAACATTGCAAGTTGGAAATGATTCATCAAAGCCTATTTACTTGCATGTGGAGGTGTATGATTTTTCTTTTTCTTTTTCCAAATGCTACATATAAATTCTGACATGCTTCATTGTGAACTTTTTTAATTTCAGCTATGTGAGATTGTTGGTGGGTAAAGATATATGAAGAAGTTCAATGAATGACAAGTTATTGCTCTTTTAAGAGTAACACGTAAGCACCCGCCACAACGACAAGTTACTCCATCAAATCCTATTTCAGCTATGTGAGATGATATGGTTGTAATGGAATTGATAATTTGGTTGTTGATAATGAATGGAAATCGATTGGTTTGCATTTGTAATCACATGTAGATGATATGGTTGTAATTGAATTGATAATTTGGTTAATGATGATGAATGGAAATTGATTAGTATGAAAATATAAAATTAGCAAGTTTTCCCCAAGCCAACCGGTCGATCAACCTCTCCATATTGATCGACTGCCATTCATCTCTCAACAACAAAATTTTGAATCTGTACTTCAGATGTTTTACTGCCTTTCACTTTTTGATCAACTGCGTTTCAATTTTCTTAAATCTATGAAGGCTACAAACGACTGTAATTCAAAGGGTGATCCACCGTGCATAGCCGAGTTAAATCACACAGGACCAGAGTCAGCATCCACATTGACGTTCCTTGGTGGAAAGTTGTCATTCCGTGACAGAGTGTCATACATTTTGCAGTAGTAAGATGTGTTTCCGTGACAGAACGATGTGTTTCCATGGCAGAACTTTAGCATTCCTTTGCCTTGTATATTTTGGTATTATGCATAGGTTGCTTAAATTATTGCAATGAACATGCTAATTGTTTGTTGATGATGGATGAAATGGATAATTTGATTTGAGTCAAAGTTTCTTTCTTTATATTTCAAAAAATGAAAATTTTGCAAGAGTTTCTTTTGTTTTAGTCTATCCCCCTTTGTGGCATTATCAAACCAGAAATCCAAATAGATATTTTCCAAACAGATATTATCCAAGTAAACATAAACATAAACATATATTATCCAAGTACACTAAGTAAACATAAACATATAAAGAGACAATGAATTTTTTATTATGTACAACAAAATCAGTATGTCAATCAGTATCTCTACACATCTCAACTACACTAACCTGCCTTTTTATGAGATTTCTTCTGCAAATTTGTGATCGCAAATGACAATTACGGGTCCACGTATACGTAGGACGCATTGGTGAACAACAAACTCTTATCGGGTAGATCTTCGTTATGGTGGAAGTCGGTATTCTTCCAATTTCACAGCAGCCCTATCCCCTCACTCGTACACCGAAAGATGTCGTGCGGGCTGAAATAAAAAGGGAAAAATCAGCACATAAGCAAAAAGCAATATGAATCTACAAAAAGGAAAAGATGTACTTCTCTTTGTCAGTTGGTGCTACGACGAACGGTAGCAACACTTGGTAAGGGTAGTGAGTGTGTTAGTCAACGGACGACATAAAACACGCTTGTTTTGGCTGTGACTGAAATGCAAAGGAAGCATGCATTAGAATTGTTCAAATATGAACGAAAAACCAGAAAAGCGAGATGTATACTTACGTGAATCAACCTTAATGTCAATAGCAATTTTTTAAATTGAACCTCGAAGTATTCTTCTTCGTTCAATGCAAAGCACTGCATACAAAGAATGCAAGGCAAGGATGAGTACTAAGATAACATCTTCTGAATTACTTAATGTAACATAACGTAATTCTTACTGTTTTTGTCATCGCTTTTTGCTTTAGGAAGATGATCTCAGAGATGTTGTACTCATTCTAAACCTGAAAATGAAAATAGCTAGCGAAATATCGTAAGTATGCAGTTCAAAACACTTAATGATACAAACTGAAGAAGCCTATCATAATTCTTGAAAGAATTGCACACATCTATAGGTTCTTCTGGGTATTTGCACAAATATAAGTCATGAAAAGATCCATCAGTTTACTTGGCTGCAAAAAACATTGACAAGTTACCGTCAGACTATTAAGAAATGAATAAGTGCAGACACGTATATAACCAAATCGAAGATGTATCATGCACAGAATTTTAAGTGGCAGAGGCTATGATCCACTCGATGCGGTTGTCGATGGAGGAATGGGAGCAACTATCTCCTGCACCTTGGCAAGCATGACAGGAGCAGAAGGTTGGTGTCTGAGGGCAATGGTACTGCAAATTTCAGACACATTATTACGTCTCATATAACTAAAGTAAATAATGGACTTTGCATATAAACTAACTAAGTTACAAGCAGTTTGTTCTTTTAGTTGCTGAAGAGGATGATGGAGAGGGCACTGGAGAGGCTGCTACAGGGGCTGCTCGAGAAGTTGCTAGAGAGGATGGTGGAGGGGTTGCTTGCTACCCCATTCTCTGCAATTTGGTCAACATCTCATGATGGTTCTCCTCTGCTCGCTCCTCCATTCTTTGCATTTGGAGTAGCCCCATTTGATGGTGCTCCTCCATCATTTTCATTATGTGCAGCCCCATTTGATGGTGCTCTTCCATTCGTACAAGTTGGTCCTTCATCCTTTGGACTCGATCCAACACCAAAAGATCTCGCTCCTCCGATTACTCCTCCATCCTTTGCATCCAGCCAACAATCTCCTCATGCATCGATGTAAAATGAGATGATTGAGGAGGGGGTGGAGCATCAGCATGGAGCATCATCCTCCACGTGCTGTAGAGGTGATGTTGGAGGCTGTTCCTCTGAAGGAGCTGGAGGTTGTTCCTCCCATGGGGTTGTAGTCTGTACAACTGAGGGGGGTGGGGAGTGAGGGAGGGGGGACTGGCGGCTGGGAAACTGTAGCTCGCTTCTTAGGGGCAGGCTTGGATGGAGTCTTACATACCATACCCCTTCAACTCTGTTGATCCCCATTTAGTCCACTTTCAATTTGTTGTAGACATCAATGGCCTTCTCTTCGATTCTCAGCTCCTCATCCAAGACTGATACCCTGTAATGCTCAATAATCCTCTGAATGAGCCAATTAAATGGTAGACTCTTGGTCGGGTTGTTGAGGACCTCGTACATGTGACTCAAAATCACATGGCTGGTGTTCACTCTCTTTTTGTTGAACACCTTCTCCAACATATAGAGATCCATACAGCTAACATGGTCTCGATGTCCATCCCAAGGCAAAATGGTGTGCGTCATGATGTTGTAGATCACTCGGGCTTTGGTGTTCAAGTCATTGGACTTTGGCTTCGTGAACGCTGCGATCACGGGATCACGGTGCAACAATCTAAGCACTGCCAGACCTTCTCCTCGTCTGATGAAAGGTGGCCCCTGAAACACGTGGTAATATTGTTGAGCAAGTATATATCCTTGGGAGTCATGCTCAACTCTCATCAAATCAGGTAAGTCCAGATCTCTAATAGTTGGGTGGACAGTTCCAAATTGGCATAAAAGAGTTTGACAATCCGTTCACAGAAACTTCCACCCAATCTGCACAACCGGCTAAGCCAGCCCCCTTAAACAATTCTTCAATATCAAATTCTGCCAATTACTCAAAGTCTGCTTTTCTAGAAACAATATTTGAACGGTGTTTAACATCGGCTTCATACCGTTTGTTCGCTTTGGCTTTCCTAAAGAGTAAGGAGTGGAACCTCTCCATAATAGGTTGGAAACGGACCATTGCACTTGTTGCTGGTTGTTGTCGAGGATGAGGTTGAGGTGTGCTTCAACCTTGGCTTCTGTAACAAGGGCAACCGCGGGTCCTTCAACTTCAACTGTGGCTGCTCTAACTTTAATCACGACTGCTGCACCTTCAATCGCGGGTGCTCCACCTTCAACCGCGGTGGGTACATTGTGGTGCAACTGACCAACAATGAACTCAATTGCAAGCCGATGACTTTCACGGGCCGAGTTCATCATTTCTGCCTATGGTTGCAACTGAAGCTGCAATGGACCAACCTTTCACTTAAGAGTCAATTTTTTTGCCCTAGAATCCATTGGAATGGATGAAACAGTGAGGTACGAAGCTTTGAGAGTACGAATGTTTACCGAGGATTTCGTTGTTTGCGGTGAACTCACCGGAGCGCATAGTCCATTCTTATATAATAAGGCACGTGAATACATAACGATGCATGACGTTCCGTGGTGGAATGTCGTCATTCTATGGTGAAAAGTTGACGTTTTATGGCAGAAAGTTGTTCACAGTAGAACGTTGTAAATTTTAAGTAATATTGATGTTCCATCGCAGAACGTCAATGCTAGAACAATAATTTTTAAGTTTTTGTTCCGTGGCGGAACTTGTAGTGTTCTGTCACGGAATGAAATTAATACGTTTAAGGGCAAATATGACAGCAATGTTTGCTACAACTATTTTTTATAGTTCAATGGTTAAGTTGTTAGCAAAAATACTTTCATGGTTGACTTGTCATTAATCACAAAGTACAATGGTTGATTTGTTAATTTTCCTAACTTATATTTATTTAGTCAAAGGGTAATTTGGTCATTTACATGTAATTTATTTAAACTGCTTAATTCTTTTTTAATGCTTCATTTTGTCTCCTTCAACACTAGCAACTTTAGTCTCTCTATAACACTCGAGAAATTTAATGTACAATTTCATATTTTACAATGGTATTAAGATTCAAGGGTTAATTATTGATTTGGATTAAGTTAGAATTTTTACGAAGAAATGAAGTGTAAACCTAAGGGATTATGGGTGAAGACTATGGATATTGATTTGGTATTAAATAATTGTTTGATTGGATGGTATTATTAACTTGGTAAATTTTAGAGGTTGGAGTGTGAAAATTCAAGATTTGTGATGATGCGGATGACCAGGGTATGATGTGAGTTCATTCAAATTGGAGATCTTTAAGGAGTTTCAGAAGCGCGGGTGTCTGCGGAAACATACAAACATTCAGATGATCGTCAGAAATTTTGAATGCTCTTGGGTAGTTTTGTGGTCGACTGAAGTTTAAGTTGCGGACAACTGGATCGGGGAAAATCATAAGGAAAAAGGAGGAATAAATGTATTGTTGTCCGCTGAGGATAAATTGGTGTCTGCGGTGGATGTGTGTGTATCCGCGGGAGGTTTCCTATCATACAAGGTTTAAATGGCGGTTGACCAGGTCAAGGCAAAAGATTGAAACTATAAAGCTTTAAGGTCATCGTGCGATTGCCAGGACTGTAATTAGCGGTCGACTAATGAATGACAAATCACCAAAAAGCTTCTAGAAGATGATGTGTTATGCTATGGTAACTCCCTTTAATTAGTGTCTTGCTAATCAATGAAGAAGAAAGGATGTTTGACACCTCATAAAACATTTGGAAGCATCATGTAAAGATTGTGACATCTATAGGGGTTAAGTCACTACTTAGAATATCTATGAATAGAGAGTTTGGTTCTTCAATTAAACCCACAACTTAGAGCTCCTTCCTCTCAGCAAGTTGAAGGTTATTAAGTTCTCTTTTTAAGTTTAAGTGATATTAAGAGCTGATTATATTTATGAGTAGAAGGATAATGAAAAATTTGATTTTATGAGGTGATGTTTGGGGTCTTGTTAAAAGGATCACGAAATTGGGTTTCATATTCAAGTTTTTTGATTTAAAGATACTTTTTTATGTCCTAATAGCATGTTGGTAGTAATGGATGGAAGGTTTTCTCAATTAATTGATGTTTATGAACATAATATCATGTTTGGTCTAAAATTGGGAAAAAGAGAGCAGTTTCGATATTGATAGCACCAACCAACTTTAATAATTTCCAACTTACAAACTGTTTTGGTATGTTATAAGGAATTTTAGTGGAACTATGGGCGTTGGAATTAGGACAATGGAACATGTATAATGAAAGTTATGAATTTTGGAAGTTGGTGGTAAAGTAGTGAAATACAATCTAGTTATTCGATGAGAATTTGGTTCGGTTTTGAACATTTTACGCATGACAAAAGTATTTGAATTTGTAAAATGATTTTATATGTTAATAAACATCATCTAAGAGAACTATGAATTCAAGAATCACTTGAATTAGGTAAGTATACGAAAAGTTATGGATGTTTAAGTTGTATATGTGTAGTTGGATGCTAATATACATTGTAACATATTTTAGGTCTTCCAACTCAAGGAGATAATTGATAAGTTGTTGTAAATTGTGCTAAGACTCCAAGGTAAGTAGTGGTTGCATGTGTTCAGCTTAACGGCTTACATCACAAGATGATAGGATGATATTAATTTATGATAAGTTGTGATAATGATGTGTTTTGTCTTGATAGTGAAGTTATGATTAGGATAATATGTTATTCGAGGAAGTGATATGTTATTATCACTTGAGGATATGTTATGATTATGCATTCATGTTCATGCATCATGTTTTCAAGAAAAGAACGAAAATGTTTTATATGCATATGTTTTAAAGTATGAAAGATGGAAACGAAAATGAATGTACATACAAAGCTTTGGTGATATGGTACCATAGGAGCTTTGGCGGCTTTGGCCCTATTGGAGCTTTGGTGTGCTTCTCCCCCAAATGATTTTTAGCTTTGGTGTCGTGTTCCAATGTCAAGATGAAGAACAAGAACGAAAAGAAAGAAAAAAAAACTGAAACACAAATGTTTTTATAAAGAGTGCATATTATGTTTATATTATGCATTACGTACTGAGCATTAGGCTCATATATGAATCTTGTGATGTAGGTAAACAAATTATATGACGAGACTTATTGTGGATAACTAGATAGCTGATGGCGCATACTTGTGAAGAGCACTTGAGATTGTTATGACAAAATTGACTTGTGGGATGACTCATTTTGTATAAAGAGATTAAAATGAAAGTTGTAATAATTTATGAATGTTTTGTTTAAACTATGTTAAGAAATTTTATGATGAACAAAGTATGGTTACGATTTTAAAGAGAAAAAGTCTTTCACTACCCTAAAGGTTTAGAAAAAAAAACTAGAATTTTGGGGCATTACACTCTCTTTGTTCTCTTTGTGTATTTCTTTTTTTGTTCTTTTTTGTTTCTTTCTAAGAATCTAACATGGTATTAGAGCTATCTATTTGAGCAATTATTGACCAGATTTTTTTTATAAATCTTGCATTGGAGATGGAAGGCTTGGAAAGTAACGATTCTAGTCTTTTCTTTGTTTAGCGGTTGTTTTATCTAATTTTAGATCCTTGTGTAGTTCGATATGAGGTTTGGTTATTCTTTTTTTTTTCGCTCATTCATCTATTGGCTAATTTTGTTTAATTTTTCTATTGACTATTATTTGTTAGTTTGAGGTGTTGTTGGTTTTCTTCACATGTTGGTTCGTTGATTGACATATTAGTCTATGATGGCAAGGGATAATTCTCTTCAATCAAGTAGTGTACAGTTAGATGGCAAAAATTATTCGTATTGAAGTTATCTGATGAAGAATTTTTTGACAGGCAAAAAATGTGGGGTTATGTTAGTGGCATTCTTGTTAGACCTAATAATAAAAAGACACTAGTTATGTTGAATTGTTGGATACTTAGGAGTTTGATAGTTCAAAGATTATTAGTTGGAGCAACAACTCCATCATGCATTCCATAGGAACTCAATTAGCAATATATGAAACTGCAAAAGATGTATGGGAATATCTTGCAAGACTTGTTACACAATATAATTTTGCAAAACAATATTAATTAGAGATTGATATTTGAGCCCTTCAACAGAAAGATAGGAGTATTCAATAATTCTATTCTTCTATGAGAGATTTTTGGGATCAGTTGAAATTCACTAAATCAAATGAATTACGCATGTTTTCTCCTTGTATTGCTCATAGAGAAGAACAACAGTTGATTCGATTTTTAATGACTCTACTTAATTGTAACACCCAAAAAATTTTCATGAATAATTTCATATGTAACGTGACATTTTAGAATATAAATAGAATGAATGATGTCACAATAGGAAATTTATATATTGTGTACTGAAGGATTATAATAAAAATATGAGATTTATTTTATTAAGCATGTTACAGGATTATGAAAGTTTGATGTGAAAAGAAATTAGAAATAATAATGTGCAAGTGTCCGTGAAAGGATTAAATTTTAATAAAGATGTATGCAAATTATTTTATTAAGCTTGTTATAGGATTAGGAAAGCTGAGTGTGGAAAGAAATTGGAAAGAATAATTTAAAAGTGTCCCCGGAAGGGTGTTTGTGGAATGAAATGTATTCGCAGAAGTGTTAGTGTCTGCGGGTGTGAGGTGGCATCCACAAAGAGAGGTGTGTCCGCAAAAAGGTATATGTATGTGGTAGACAATGATTGGCAGACAAGGTAAGGATGTATTTGCGGAAGTGAGATGTCTATAGAAGAGTTGGTATCCGCAGAAAAGTTAGTGTCTGCAGATGTGAGATGTCTGCAAAGAAAATGTATAAGTGGATGTGGATGAATTGGTATCCATGGGAGCACTAGTGTTTAAAGAAGTCAGATGCTCACGAATGAAATGTATATGTGGCAGACAGTTATTGGCGATAATGCGAAGGAGCTGTTATCTGGGGGAGTGTTAGTGTCTGCAGAAGTGAGATGTCCGCAGAGGAAATATATATGTGGCGAACAATGATTGGCAGATAAGGTAAGGATGTATCTGCGGAAGTGAGGTGTCTGCGAGAGAGTTAGTATCTTCAAAAGCATTCATATCTGAATAAGTGAGGCATCTGTGAAAGGATATGGATACGTGGCAGATAGCGATTGGTGGATAATTTAAGAGGGATCCACGAGATGAGGTGTCCACAGAAGCACTAGTATTTGTGAAAGCGTTGGTGTCTGCGGGAGAGAGGTATCCACGAAAGGATATGTGTACATGGCATATAACAATTGGCGAACAATTTAGAAGAGATCCAAGGGATGAGATGTCCAAAACTGAATCAACCAAGCTTAGTTTTGTTATTGTGGAACCAAAAGTTAATTGAGTTTGTTTTATAATAAACTTGAGATGAGCCAATTTTTTCAATATCGATCAATTTGTGGCTTAATTAGTTTGTGTTTTTGTAGTTTTTGCCACATTTGGCTTGACTTTTAGAGGTTTTGCTCAATTTTAAACTTGTTTAACTCGGTTTGGATTGTTATATGTTAAAAACTTAAAAGGGAAATTAACATCAGTCATTGTACTTTAGGATCAATGACAAGTCAACTACTAAATGATTTTTGCTAATAACTTAAACACTGAACTATGAAAAATTGATGGAGTAAACACCGCAGTTATGTTTTTTGTTAAATAACGTTGTCATTCTTCTGTGGAACGTTGTTTTTCCTCTATAGAACATTAGCTTTCCATAACGAAACGTTGTCTTTGCGCTGCAGAACGTGAGCCATTGAAATAGAACTCAAGAAAGTCGACATTCTGCAAAGGAATGTCGTCTTTCCACAGAGGAGTATCATCTTTACTTTGCAGAAAATCAACATTCCACTACGGAAAGATGATGTTCCACTGTAGAAAGACAACGTTCTATAGAGGAAAATCTGCAAATAAAAAAAAATCATTGTATTTTTCATAGAAAAAATATAGACAACACAGACAAGTTGTGATTCTCCCATAGACAGTAAAAAATTCTAAATCATCTGAAATCTAAAACATTAACATTCTTTTACAAAATCTTCTAAATTATAAAATCTAAAATCTTCTAAATCCATTCTTTCACAAAATCTGAAATCTTCTAAATCCATTCTCTATGGATATTAACTCTTTTCCACTAAAAGTCTCTAAAATAATGAATTCTTGCAATTTTTTCATGAATATTAGCTCTTTTTCACGGCGAATTCTCATAAAGTTAACAGTGATGTACGCGGCGGCGATTTCCTATAGTTGAGTTGTTAAGTGGTTAGCAAAAATACGTTTGTGGTTAACTTGACATTGATTACAAAGTATAGGGGTTATTTTCCAAACTTAAAAATTACAAAAACCCTAGTAACTCCCATATTCTTAATTTGGTTCGGTTCTCTAAAATAGAACCAAGAATTAAACTGAGAATTAGTTCAAAAATTGATATCTATGGTTTGGTCTAGTTCTGAGATTTCACTAAATCAATCACACCTCTAGATACTAACATGTGTTGCACACATTGTAAATTCATAAAGTTATAAGATAAAATTGGTTTTTACCGATAAAAGAATTTAAGATTTTTTCATTAACTTATGGATAAATTAAATACATATGAACATTTATCGACTAATGAGTTTTTAAGATATAGATCAAGAGTTACACAAAGTGTACATTCTTTCTGTCTAATACAATTATACATTGTGTCTTTTATTTATCAGTAGAATCATCATACTAAATTAGAAAAGGAGATTAACACTACAGACCCTATAGTTTAGAATCAACGACAAGTCAAACTCTGAAGAAATTTTGCTAACAACTAAAACCCTGAACTATGGAAAATTCTCGCCGATGACCTTGTAGTCATGTTTCACGTCCAAATCAGTCAACATTAATGCCTCCGTTTCGTTGAAGGGGAGGACCGTCAAACGAAGACGAAGGACGTCAATTATCGGGGGGCGAGGGACTTCCCTCATACCAGTTATCGAGCGTCAGAACCATTATCGGCCGATGGCGGATGATTGTCAATGGCCATTGGGTGGAGGAAAGACGTCCCCTGCTCGGAATTGACAGCCATGATTGAATCTGTCAATTTCCAAAAGCGATGATGGATGACATTCCATGGTCATTGGATCAAGCATGGGACGTCCCTTATCGAGATTAACAGCTAGGATTGAATACAAGGGATGTCCATCTTAATACAACGGACACCCGTTTTGAATCGAATGTCATTCTCTGAATGAAAACAGACAGCCCTCGTATTAAGACAGACGTCCGTTTCATTCTTAACGACGACGTCTTAAGACGAGAGACGTCCATTGCAGGCAAAAAAATGTAGTCTTGGTCGAGGGACATCCATTTCTCGACGAGAGACGACTGAAATAGGTCGTGGGATATCCGTTATAAAAGAGAGACGTTCGTCATAATTGAGGGAATTCGCGCATTTTAAAAACACGTGCCTTGCATGTGACCCTTCAACTGAAACGAATTTGGAGTCCATCCTTAGCATCCATTATGTTCTAGAGACGTCCCTCGCTCGATCTAATAGCCATGGATTGTCGTCCGACATCACCTTTGGAAAATGGCAGATTCAATCATGGCCGTCAATCTCTATGAGGGACATCCCTCACTCGATCCAACGGCCATGAAATGTCATCCGCTATCACCTTTGAAAAATGGAAAATTCAATCCTGGCCGTCAATCTCGATAAGCAATGTCCTTCCTCGATCCAACGGCCATGGAATGTCGTCAACCATCGCCTTTCAAAATTGACAAATTCAATCCTGGTCGTCAATTCCGAACGGGGGACGTCTTTCCTCAATCTAACAGCCATTGACAATCGTCCGCCATCGCCCAATAATCTTTTTGACGCCCGATAACTGGCAGGAGAGATGTCCCTTGCCCCTCGATAATTGACGTCTTTCATCTTCCTTTGATGGTCCTTCTCTTCGACGAAACAGAGGCATTAACGTCGATATATTTGGACGAGAAATGTGACTGTGAGGTTGCCAGCGAGAATTTTTGGTAGTTCAGACTTTTAGTTGTTAGCCAAATTTGTCCATAGTTTGACTTGTCGTTGACCCAAAACTATAGGGTCTGTGGTGTTAATTTCCCAATTAGAAATAATTAAAATAATACACCACTCATAAATGTATGATTAGTGTACAAATAGGGAAAATTACAAACCAACCATCGTACTTTGTGGTCAATGACAAGTCAACCAGTAAACTTTTTTTTTAACAAATTAACCACTGAACTATGAGAAAAATTCGCCGCTAACATCACTGTCACGTTTGCCGCTAAACGCTTTGACTTCGATCAGAGGCGGCTCATCCACTAATCCCCGCGGCTCATTAGTTTTAAAAAAATAACCTTATAATATTGATAGCCCGCCGTAGATCATAAATGACCAGCTGCGGGTTGACAATAAACTATGGCAGTTTAATAGTAAGACGCTGTAGATTTACTATAAACCGCAGCTGTTTAATACTGATCCGCCACGGTTCATCGTGCCTCGTTCTGCGTTCCCAGAGCCCTACTATATAAGAATCGCATGTGAGGTCTGGCGAGTTCACCGCAAACCAAGTAATCCTTGGCGACGCTAGAAGCAATGTTGGAGTAGAGCTTAATGGCGACATTCTGAGGGTTAAGTACTACGATTTTCCTGGCGAGCAAGACGAAAGTTTTCGTCTTCAATGTTTTGGGAGCTGTAAGGAGGTGACAGATTTGGAGGCTAGGTTTTGGCCATTTTCAGACAGTTACAGGACTACGATTGCTTTGAGCCGGTCGCATACAACGGAGTGCCTCAGAGCACTCAAAGTCCTCTAACTATACCGACAATGGCCGAAACCTAGCCTCCAAATCTGTCACCCCTCTTTATAGCTCCCAGATATCTGTCATTTACAACAGTTTCTTCGAGGTAGACAATTGGATGTTCCTCAAGAAACAATACAAATGTTTGATGTGGTTAGAACACACTGATTCTTAGTGCACATATACATGATATGGTTGTAATGGAATTTGGTTTATGTCTGTCATGCACATATGCACGATATAGTTGTAATGGAATTGGTAAATTGGTTTTGCAGTTGTAATGCACATGTACATGATATAGTTGTAATAGAATTGATAATTTGGTTGTTGATGATGAATAGAAATTGATTAGTATGAAATTGTAAAATTAGCAACATTTCACTTTTTTGTCGATTGCATTTCAATTTGTTTGAATCTGTGAAGGCTAGTTATGCACAGATTACTTTAAATTGTTGAATGAAGCACATGTTTTTCATTTATTATAGTCAACCCGCGACGTATCAGTATTAATCTGTCGCATTTTATAGTCAACCTGTGGTGGATCAGTATTAATCTGCCGCGATTTATTGTCAACCCGAGGTGGATTAGTATTAATCCGCCGCTAACATTGCTGTCACGTTTGCTAATTTTCAGTCACAGTGGGTCATCTACTAATTCGTCGCGTCTCAATATTTTTACAAAAATAACCTTATAATATTGATTGCCCATCGCAGATCATATACAACCACCACAGGGTTGACAATAAACCGCGACAATTTAATATCAATCTGCCGCGAGTTGACTATATACTGTGGTGGATTAATACTAATTTGCCGTGATTCATCATGCCTCGTCTACCTTGTACAAATTCACAGTACACTCCTCGTGATTTTGTCAGCGATTAGCGAACCCTAGAGATTTCTGAGAGTTGAAGTGAACCACATTTTGGCAAAGTTGAATTATTTGTTGAACACCAAATGGCATCTCAGATTGTTGAGGAATTTGTTATTAACTGTCAAGTTGAAGTGGGGCCCACTTCCACATTTTTTGCCAATGAGGTACGTGCATTTGGAGACGAAGCTACTATAGTGTTGCATTTTGTCTCAGCAACTCTACACGAGGAGGAGCTCCGTTCATTATGCGAATCCAGCAGTGATGAAGAGATGGACATGGTCAAGAGTAGGCCTAAACTCTCACCACAAACAAAATGCACGTTCGATGGTATGAGTCTTGGCAAGAAGTATAGATCACTGAATACAATTAGAGAAGAAATTGTTGATCATGCATTGAAAAATAGGATAGGTACGAGATAAAATTCACCCACAGTGACGCTCATCGGTTGAGGGCTGCCTGCTAGGAAGGATGCACGTGGCGAATGCACGCGTGAAATAACGTTTCAAATAAAGTGCTACAACAACGTTCACACTTGCTCGAGAAAGATGAAAAGTCGTCATGCCTCTGCCAAATGAGTGGTAGCGCATTACTTGGACAGATTTAAAAGTTAGGCCGATTGGGACCTTTCTTTCATAATCGAGACAGACAGGGAGGACTTTAACGTCAACATCACACCCAGCCTTAGTAGAAGGGCAAGAAATGTGGCCAAAAAAATTAATGAAGGGGATGACAATTAGCAATACAAGCTTATATGGTCCTATGCTAAGGAGATTCGGAAGTCTAATACTGGAAGCTCGATGTATGTTGGCCTAGAGATGAGTACATTTAAAAAGATGTACATGTGCTTGGCTACATGCAAGATGACTCTGCTGAGCTGTGGTATGCCGGTTATTTGTTTGGATGGTTACCACTTGAAGGGAGCGACTCCGGGCCACCTGCTCACTGCTGTCACCATTGACGGGAACGATGAAATGTATCTGATTGCTGTAGTAGTGGTTGAAGTAGAAAATAGGGCTTCTTAGAGCTAGTTTCTAGAATTGTTACTCAACGATCTAGACACCCCGTCCGACAATGGGTGGACAATCATTTCTGACAGACAAAAGGTGTGGTGCGGTTGATTTCTTTTGCCTTCTATGTTTATGTTATGCATTGTGTACCAATATTTGACTCATACTATGAATCTTTGTAGCGGCTAGTGCTAGCTATAAAAGAGGTGGTAGGGCAAGCAGACCATCGATTTTGCATCCAACACCTGTATGAAAATTTTCAAAAACAATTTAAAGGTAGGTTGTTCAATGATGCAATGTGAGCCGCATCTAGAGCCATAACAAGGAGGCATTTTGAAAGAGATATGGCAAAGTTATTTGTGTTTGACTGAGCCCACAATTATCTACGAGGAATAGATGCAAGATGCTGAGTCAAACATGCCTTCTCCTCCATCCCCAAGTGTGACATAAGCCTCAACAACCTCAGTGAGTCCTTCAATGCCTGCTTACTACTAGCCCGGGACAAACTAATTCTTAGTATGTTCGAGATCATGCGAAAAGGGCATCATGGTAAGGATCATTAAAAAAAATGAAAAGATGGCACGCTCAATGAACCTTTTGTGTCCGCAGGTCAAGAATCGGCTTGCCAGACTACAACTTGCAGGTTGCAATTTGAGTCCCCAATTTTCAAGCACTGCCCAGTTTTGGGTCAGCAATGATAGCAACCACCACAATGTCGATTTGGACAAGCGTACGTGTAACTGTTACTAGTGGGAGTTGACTGACATCTCGTGTATCCATGCAGTCCTATGTATTCAATTCATGAGAAGATCTCCCGAGGACTTTGTGCATGAGTACTATCACCAGGAAACATACATGACAATGTACTCTCACTTTGTCCGCCTTGTCAGTGGACAAATCATGTGGCCTCCTGTGATGCATCTTGATCCAATTATCCCACCGCCATTTAAGAGGTGTCTCGGAAGGCTGCGAAAATGAAGAATACGGGATGTGGACGAGGCCCCAAGTCCAACAGTGCTGCTCAAAGGCATCTGAACATGATGTGTGGCCTGTATGGGGGTGTAGGGCACAATTCCCGTACGTACGAAGGTGGAGGCCCAAAGTCCAATGCATGTGGCGGCAGAGGTGACAAAGGAGGAGGCAAAGAAGGTAGAGGAAGGTTGTAGAGCACATTTATGGGTTTCAGAGTCGCCGAGAGAGTCACTGAGACAGTTTCTAACATAGTTCCTGTGACACAGGTGAGCCCATTATCACGTTTACGTTTTCAAGTGTTATTTAAACTATACTAATTTCATTTGCAATGTGTTCTGCAGAAGTATGATGCGCAAGGTCCACAAACACAAACATACACAAATGTGGACCTTAACCTTCCTTAATTAGAGATGACGACGCGCAACCAAAGTGACTATTACCTATGGTTGTAATGTATGGTTGTAATTGAATTGATATATTGGTTTGATAAATTTAGTTGTTTATGATGAATAGAAATTGATTAGTATAAAAATGTCAAATTGCCAACTTTTCCGCAGGCAAAAATTTGAATTTGTAATTCAGTCGTCTGATGGCCCGTGGTGGCCTAATACCTCACCGCGGCAGATAGTTATCAGGTCGCTGCGGCCCATCAGAAAATCTGTAGCAACTCATTTGTAACCCCGGTGATTTGTCAACTATCCGCGGCGGACCACTTTAAAAAAATTAAAAATTTTACAAGAGTTTTGGTTGTTTTTATTCTATCCCCCTTACAACATTATCAAAAACAAATATTTTTCCCAACAAATATTTTTCTCAGATATTATCCAAACAGAAAAAAGAAAACATAAACATGTAAAGAGTTAATAAATTCTTTATTATGTATAACAAAGTCAGTGTCCCTACACATCCCAACTACCCTAAGCCACCTTCTTGCCAGGTTTCTTTCGCAAATCCGTGATTTCAAAAGGCAACTATGGGTCCACATATACTTGGACGCTTTGGTGTACAACAAACCCTTCGCAGGTACATCGTCATGATGGTGGAAGTCTTCTTTCTTCTTGCAATCTCAGATCACCTCCAACCCCTCACTCGTACACCAAAAGATGCCATGTGGGCTGAAATACAAAGGGATAAATCAGCACATAAGCATAAAGCAATATGAATCTACACAAGGGAAAAGATATACCACTCTTTATCCATTGGCGCTACGACGATCGCAATTGCTTCCGGCAGCAATGCCTGGTGAGGGAAGTGAGTGTGCAGGTCTAGGGACGACAAAAAACACATTCGCTTTGGGTGTGACTGAAATGCAAAGGAAGCATGCATTAGAACTGTTGAAACATGAATGACAACTCAGAAACAAGAGAAGTTTACTTATGTGAATCCACCCTAGTGTAAGGAGCGATCTTTCCATTTGAACTTCCCAATATTCTTCTTCGTTCAACGCTTAGCATTGCATATAAAGAACGCAATGCACAGGTGAGTACTAACATAACACCTTCTGAACTACTTAATTTAACAGCATGTAATTCTCACCATGTTTGCTATCCCTTTTTTTTTGTGTGAAGATGATCTTAGTGATGGTGTACTCATCCTCGACCAACTTTCTTGAAAGAATTGTGTACATCTCCAGGTTCTTCTGAGTATTTCCAAAAACATACTTCTTAAAAATATCCATCAAGTTGACTTGGCTGCAAAAAACATTTGACAAGAGCCCGTTAAACTAATAAGGCATGCATAAGTGCAGACACACATATATAACCAAATTGAAGACATACCATGCGCACAATTTTAAGTGGCGACGGACTTGTCTCCTGCACCTTGGCAAGCACAACAAGAGGAGCAAGTTGGCTTCTGAGGGCAATGGTGCTGTAAATTTCATACACGTTAGTACGTCACATTCAAATAAAAGTAAATAATGAACTTTGCATAAAAAGTAAATGACTTACAAACAGTCTGTGTCTTTCGTTGCTGAAGAAGACGATGGAGAGGCTACTAGAGGAGCTGCTCGCTACTCCATTATCTGAAATGCTGCCAACATCTCATGATGCCATTGCTCTACTCACTCCTCTATTTTTTTTACGTTGCTCCTCTTATTTTTTTTTAATTTGGAGCAACCTCATTTGAAGGTGCTCTTCAATCATTTCTATTCTGTTCAGCGCCATTTGATGGAGCTCCTCCATCCTGCATAACCACCTAGACATCTCCTCAAGCATCGAAGTAAAATGAGATGTCTAAGGAGGGGGCGGAGTCATCGGCTACGGAGCACCCTCC
>CM039477.1:7822401-7993925 GCA_022433065.1 Begonia loranthoides | reverse complement strand
TCGAATGTCCGCCAGATTGACCTAGGGAGGGGGGAGGGGGGGCTAGCGGCTGGGACACTGTACCTTGCTTCTTAGGGGTCTTGCTTACCCATTCACCTCCAAATGTGCTGACCCCCATTCGATCCACTTTCAATTTATTGTGGACATTTGTGGCCTTCTCTTTGATTCTTGGCTGATCCTCCGAGATTGGTACCCCAGACTGCTCAACAATCCTCTGAATGAGCCAATTGAATGACAGACTCTTGGTCGGGTTGTTCAACACCTCGTGCATGTGACTCAAAATGACATATCCGATATTCACTTTTTTCTTGGTGAACACCTTCTCAAGTAAATAGAGATCTATGCAGCTAACATGGTCTTGATTCCATCCCAAGGTAAAATGGTGTTCGTCATGATGATGTGGATCACTCGGGTTATGACATTCAACTCACTGGACTTTGGCTTCTTGTACGCGCCAATCTCAGGATCCTGGTGCAACAATCTAAGCATTGTCAGCCCTTCTCCTAGCCTGATGAAAGGTGGCTCTTGAGACACGTTGTAATACTGATCGCTTGGTCCCTCAATTGCACATCCAAGCATCACGTTAAGATCGTTGGGAGTCAGCCTCAACTCCTATCCAAACATATAAGTCCAGACCTCTAATGGTTGGGTGGACAGTTCCAAATTTGCATAAAACAACTTCACAATCCTCTCACAGTAACTTCTACCCAATCGGCACAAACCGGCTAAGCCAACCCACTCAAACAATTGTTCAATTTCCAACTTAGCCAATGACTCAAAGTCTACTCTTCTAGAAACAATAATTGAACAGTGTTTAACATCAGCTTCATACCGTTTCTTTGCGTAGGCTGTCCTAAAGAGTGGGGAGTGGAAACCCGCTACAACGAGCTGGAAACGGACCAGTGCACCTCCTACTAGTTGTTGTTAAGGCTGTGTTTGAGGTTGAGGTTGTGTTTCAAACTTGGTGGGTGCTACTTTGGCCACGGGTGCTCCATCTTGCATTGCGGCGGTTGCTCGTTCTTGCACCGTGGCTAGTACAGTCCTGTGAAACTGTTGCAAGCCGATGACGTTCATGGGCAGAGTCCATCGTTTCTACCTGTGGTTGTGGGTGAGTTTGCAACGGACCATCCTTTCGCTTGAGCGTCATTTTCTTTGCGTGGGAATCCAGTAGTATCAATTACATAGTGTGGAACAAAGGTTTGAGAGTACGAATATTTGCCAAAGATATCATGGTTCGCGGTGAACTTGTCGGAACGCACGATCGATTCTTATATAGTAGGGCAGAGGAACAAAGAACGAGGCACGATGAACTGCGGCGGATTCGTATTAAACCGCTGCAGTTTATGGTAAACCCGTGGCGACTTACTATTAAACTGCCACGATTTAATGTTGATTCGCGGCGGGTCGTTTATGATCTACGGCAGGCTATCAATATTATAAGCTTATTTTTTTTAAACTAATGAGTCGTAGCGGATTAGTGGATGAGCCGCCATAGATTGAAGTCAAAGCGTTTAACAGCAAATGTGATAGCGATATTAGCGGCGACTTTTTTTCATAGTTCAATGATTAATTTGTTAGCAAAATTTTTTTAGTAATTTACTTATCATTAATCACAAAATATGATGGTTGGTTTGTGATTTTCGGATACAAATATTATAACATTTACCTATGAATTAGATGGATATGGGAAGATTAAGGGATTAAAAAGATCTTTCAAACATAAATGGTATTAGATTTCTTTAATAATGACTAAATATGTCATTTTCCAAAAACCTCAACTGGATTTTATGTATCCCCTCACCTTGTAGAGAAATGGATGGAAACCTCAACCAAAACCCAGAAACCAAACCATCATGTACAAGTATTTGATCATTGCCGCCTGCAATGGCAAAGTCACTGTCTGTAATTCCCGTCTCTCTCTTCGTTGTTAGCTCGATAGCAATGGCAACCCCAAAAGCACTTTCTTTTCTGCAACCATTTTCACCCCTCAAGTATCTCCACAAGAACAAATTCTCTGTAACGCGTTGTTTCTATCGATTATCCACCACGCTCACTCCATATCCACTTCAGTACGAGATGATTATCAACCGACCAGTACAGTCCTCAACAATCCATTCTCCCCGAAGACCAACCCGTATTAGCCAACCCAACTCTGAAAACTCGCCCGAAGCGGCTGAAAAAACCTTACCGGAAAGTGGATTTGAGAACTGGGTGGATGAGAAATTGATGTCAGAGAGTGGAACCGACCGAACTGGTTTACAAAATGTGGGAATGGATAAGGCGAAGAGGAAGTACTACAATAAAAGGAGGAAGAGGATGTACGGGTCGGATTCGGATGAGGAGAATAGACCACAGGAGGAGGCATTTGTCGAATTGAAGCCGGAAGTAGTGGAGTTTAAAACTCTGCATCAGAGAGAGGAGGAGCTGTATTTCTACGATACTTTTGCATATCCATGGGAGAAGGAGAAGCATTACAAAATGGTTTATCAGCTGGAAAAAAAGTATTTTCCTGATCATTGCCTAGATAAAGCGTTTCTGGAACCTGGGGAATCCAATTCTGAGCAGAAGGCAAATCTGAATTTAGGTGGGAAGGCGAAGGCCAGGGTGAAGAAAAAACTGGGAATTAACTGTGCGGAGAAAAATGAGGTAGGAAGTGAAGTAAGTGACAAAGGATTAGTTTTCTTTGAGGAGAGAGAGGAAAAGGATAAGAGAGAAACTGAGAAAAATGAGAGTGTTACAGAGAAGAAGGTGGAGGAGTTCTTCAAGAGCTTGAAAAAAGTTCCAAATAAGGATGCTGAAGTTGCTAGTGGGGATCCATACCTTGTGACAAGGCATTGCCAGCTTCCTCCTACATGGGACGGTCCTTGCGGGACGGTGGTTTTGGTGAACAAACCAAAAGGTTAGTCGATAGCTTTTGCAATGTCGATCAGCCTAGTTACACATTCTTTGTTGTGAGTGTAAAATTTTCAAATATGAAGAGAGATGGCAAAGATAAACATTGTATTGATGTTAAATAGACAAATGCCATCACTAGGAAATTATCGATACACAAGTTTAGTTGTTTTTTTATTTTTTCTTAAGATTATCATCATACTGAGCAAGTTAAGAAATTTCTAAGTTCATCTACAACTTCTGAGTGCATCCCTTTTTGGGCCTGTCTGGTCCAATCAAAGCCAAGTGACTAACATGTAATATTGAGGAGTTTTTGCTGCTGATTGCTTTAAGCCTATAGTTACTCTTTTAGCAGCTTTTCTGGGAAGTCTACTTTCTCATTCCTTCAGAGAGGACCAAGCCTTTAGGTTGTGTTGGTTAAATAGGTTGAGCTAGGTTTGTTGTTTGGATATATATTGAATGGAGGTTATTGACCTGTAAACTGTGATGTGTTTTCACAACCAAGGCAACACAGAATTAACTACATGAATTTGTTTTTGTATGCATTTATTTTAAGCATTCAAATCTTTTTATGTAAGCAACCAAAAGTTAGCTTCATCATTTGAGCCTTCTTTAACAGGGGAAAAGCTTCCATTTCCATCAAATGCCCTGACCTACTCTTGCATTTCTGCCTTCTGAGTTCACTTTCCCTCCTATGCCATGTTCCATCTGTGTGGGCTTCATTTCTTCTATGTTTGTCTCTGGGTCTTTTCTAGCATCTGTTTTTTGATGTGATTGTTGAATAATTTGGTTCCTTAGAACTTCAACTTAATGTTGAAGTTATCATTAAGTATTGAAAATTTATTAAATAGTTTTATATAACTTTCACGTTTGATGCCAGGATGGACTTCATTCACTGTCTGTGGAAAGCTACGACGCCTAGTTAAAGTGAAAAAGGTGTGAGCGTGCTCCAGTATTTACATTGGTTGAATCCTTTTATTTTTTATCCTTCTTGAGAATTGATCTCTCTCAATTGGATTGACAGGTTGGACATGCTGGAACGCTTGATCCCATGGCTACTGGTTTGTTGATTGTTTGTGTTGGCAAAGCCACAAAGTTGGTAGAAAGGTGAATTCTTTATCTTCCAACTTGAAAGTATGCAATTTAATAAAAAAAAAGGGCTTTTTATGGGTTAAATGGAAAACAAAAAAGTTCTTGGAAGTTTGAGCATTAAAGTTCTTGGAAGTTTGAGCATTAAAGTTCTTGGAAGTTCTTTATTTTATCTGAAAGAAGTTTTGTTTGAAAATTTTGCAATTTTGTATTTTAGATACCAAGGTATGATTAAGGGTTACAGCGGAATTTTCCGTTTAGGAGAGGCTACCTCAACATGGGATGCTGACTCTCCGGTGTGTTCTTCTGAACTTTGGACATAATCATTGCTCTTCATTTTCTAGTTATCTGCACCAAATTATCTGCTTTTGCTTAATTTTTAGTATTTATTTTTTCTAACTTTAATGCGTATGCAATTACATACCGTACAAAAATTCAAGTAAAAACAAATCTTCTACTCAGCAAATCTAATCCATTCTTCTTGCTTATTTAACTCAATTGACGTTGAAATTCTCATTCCTTCATAATATAGTTTCATCTCAGATTGAAACTAAGATGGTATTCAATAACAAATGGTTGCGTTGACAAGATTTGAGATATTGTTGATTGAAGAATTACAAAGGGAATTTTGCAATCTGTGAGGGTTAACTCTAAGACTGAACAGATTAAATGAAGTTATTGCAAGTCCTTGCGTCTGTGAGTTTGTAAGAGTGGCATCTTAGTGACTTGCAAGAAGGGAAGAACAAGCTTTCCATCGAAACCCCTAAGCTGAAAACTTGGTGAAGGGACTCAAAAGTAATTTATAATAAACTATAGTAAATAATACTGTGCTGATCGTGCCTGTTTCTTTCATATGCATGCACCGTCTTCAGGTAGACAAAAAAAATGTCATTTTTGGGGTAATATTTTTTGTTCTTTGGTGTATTGAATTTGAAAACTGAATTTTTTTTCAATAAAAAGGAATCACTGTCGATTCCTGTAGTATTTTATATTACTGCTCATTCATCGGCGTCGTCGTCATCATCATCATCATCTTATACAGGTGATTCAGCGAGAGCCTTGGGAGCACATCAAAGACGAGAACATAAGAAAAGCCGCTGCTTCTTTTTGTGGTGAGAGTTGGCAAGTTCCTCCGATGTTCTCAGCGATCAAAGTAATGTTCCTATTCTGCTTCTGCATGCTTGAAACGTTCTAGATTTAGACTGTTGGTTATTGGATGCAATGTGATTATGCTGTATAATAAATACCCTTTTAAGAAATCTTATTTTTTGTTAATGAACTGTGTTGAAGCTTCAATAAATTCTTAAATATCTGGCTGTCTTCTTCTAGGTTGGAGGGGAAAAAATGTATGACAAAGCAAGAAGAGGAGAAAGCGTTGAGCTCGCACCAAGACGGATCTCAATTTTCCAATTTGACATTGAGCGGAGTTTAGATGACAGGTAATGAATGATCTGTTGCTGAAATTAGCAGAAAGCATATCGATATAGTGCAACGTACTTCATTTTTCTGCACATAATTGGACTGCTTATCAGGCAAAATTTGGTTTTCCGGGTAACATGCTCGAAAGGGACATATATACGATCGCTCTGTGCGGATTTCGGGAAAGCTCTGGGCAGGTATTAGCTTTATCGCTTGGCGTAACTTTTGAAGAAAATCTTGATGTGGGATTTGTTTGAACCTTCCTTGTTCATGTGCAGTTGTGCTCATTTAACTGCCCTGAAAAGGGATGCTATTGGTAAGTCTCTTATTTTCTCTCTCATAAAAATACCCATTTGTTCTACGTTGCATGGCGTTAGTTTTCTGAAAGTGTGATTAAGAGGGGGATTAGGAGGATGCTAATAGGAAATCACTTGTGGAACAATGCAGGTCAGTACTCTGCAGATGACGCATGGGATTTCAGAGAGCTTGAAGAGGCTGTTACTAAATCTTACTTCTAATCTCTCTCTCTTTCTCTCTCTCTCTCTCAAGTGCAGGTAGAGTATGTTTAAATCAACATAACATCTCATTTTTGTTAAATAAATTTGGTCGGCTTAATCTTGATTAGTTGTTAATCAAATCTCTGTGACATAGCACATTTTTTGTGGCGTAAATGTGCTTACTTTAATAAATAAATAAAGAGAAAAATACATTTTTTTATGATGATGATGATTAGCCAAAGAGATTTAAAAACAAAAATTGAAATTACACGATCTTAATTTTCAAAATTGAAACTAGGAAATAAACCCTGAGCCATGAGTACTCAACAATTTAATTGCATTGACCATAGGGGTAGCATTTGACATGATTGAAGAAGTGGCATAGGCGCCAGGGCTTGGCTTTGATCAATAAATTTGGTATTTACATAGTGGAAAGACTGGCAATAAGGTAAAGATATAGTCTCTGCCATGACGAACTCACCCAAGTGTTGAATTAGGGAAATCATGTCCCATTGAATCATAGTATGTCCTCTCTGCATTTGCCAATCTATCTTGAAACAATGCCCATTCTTTTCTGCACCTCTCTCTTACCTACATCAAAATTCCAACCTCATCATCCACTGTTTCACTGAGAAGGAGAGAGAGAGAGAGAGAGAGAGAGAGAGTTGAACTCATACCCCTTCCCAGGGTGCCTTCCCATTCTCTTGTTGCCCCTGTTAGAAGAAAGCAAAGAGAAATTTAAAAGATGAACAAATGCTCGTTTAGCCAGTCATCTGACACGATGGATTTGTTCCCGGATGAATTTGAAAGTACCAGTCCACTTAAGGACACATTTTTTCTTGGATCTTGAAGTGCGAGAAGGTTGTCCTGACACATACAATTACAAAAGGAAAAAGCGACGAGGTTTACCTGGTTTCCAAGTGAAGGAACACTTTGATGAACAATCCACTGAGCATCTACAACTCCTATTTTCTCATGAGCAGGCTGCTCAAAAGACATTCAACACAATATATTTATTAATCGAGAGAGTAACCAGGAAATTAATAGTTACATAAGGTTAGACTTTTAACCTCTACGCATTTTCTGAGAGCAAAATCCAGACCCCATCCATGCACCAAGTCATTCTGCAAAGTAGGGTATAACTTCAGACAAACGACGGGGAAAAAAATTTGAAATGTTAACAAAAAACAATCTGTACTTGAATCATGTGCCAAACACATCGCCATGCCTTGCGGGAAAACACAGTGGCCATAATCTCAACAAATCTGCACAAATATTCAAGGCAGAGAATGTCTCAATTAGTCAGCAAAACAAATTTAGTTTAGAAGAACATAGCAGCTGTTTAATTGGCTTTGAATACAGACGCTGCACAAGGAGGCAGATGTGGATCAGAGCACCAACCCGGTTTCTCTTGTGTGTCCCTGTATTTGGAAAATGAAAAGTACATGATTGAGCGATGAGTATATCAAAAACAAAATGGAGACATTTTTGAGCTTTTCATAGATGAAGATCAATGACAAAAGAATAATGATCTTACATGTGAACTTCGCTGTTACCTCTCCTTTTCGTCATTTGCCATGTTAACCCTTGATTTGGCTCTAAACCAGGCTGCGATATCTCCAAACCATGTTTCTTAACGAGTTTTAAGTATCTACAAGAAATGATACTGAATTTGTAGTTTGTCCAAATAATTTGTACCAGGTTTAAGTGAGTAGGTGAAATATCAAACTTACTCCTCAGCATTAAAATGTTCTACACCTAAATCCTCATCCCAGATAAAGATGTAGTCATAGGCTGCTACTATATCAGGATGCAGAAAACGTTTGGCAAACCACCTTTGAACAATGATGGAAAAGAAAAAGGAAATATTTAGTTATTGGATGCAAAAAAAGTCGACCCCATTTACTATATTAAATATTTATTCGAGATGGTTATCCCCCACCATTTTGTTTGCTTCCGAGCGCTGACATGGATAGCCTTCTTTGACCAATCAAACTCCTCCCATTCACTCACCCGCCCGTCATAGTGAAACAACAAAATTGTGAAGTTTTCTGAGAACTGTCAAAATGGATTCAGACAGATAAAAATAGATAAATCAACAATCATTCATAAAGAGACTGCACAAACCTTTTTCACTGCAGCGTCAATATTTTTTTTCTGATCATAACCCACAGTAAAGGTCACCAGATACTTTGGTTTGATGGGTAAGTCCTGCAAATGCCCAAATGACTCAATTCAAATAAAAATCTATTGGTAAGTTTCTTCAGTAATAACCAAGTAACATGGCTCTTAAGGTCAATATATCAACACAATAAAACTAAGCAAAATGCGGTTACCTTCACATCAATCATGCATGATGATCCAAACAAGGAAAATTTAACAAAACGTTCACATGAATATTTGGAACTACTAGTTTCTTGTATTTTTGCAAATCAATTGACCTTAGTCGTAAAACCAGTTCATTACTCAACTGTATTTATTAGAAAGTGATAACAGTAAACAACAAGAAAAGTATATCCAAATTAACCATTTCTCTCCATAGAAGCAAATTATGACTTCCAAAAGTAGTACTTCAACTTGTATCAACTAATACTTGCTTTCACTATTAACTTGCCCCACTATGAAGGGCCACTTATGTAACTCTTATTTAAACAATCAACTTTAATAGGAGATGCCTTTTGACTTCGAAAAACTAAAAGTCAAATAAGATATCAAGGCTGCGTAGGGAATAGGCACCTCATTTGGCCAACCCCATAGTCGGTGGAGGTAGAAATCTGACTCGGACACAACAATACCAGGGGCTAACCTTTCAGCCCCTCGAGGATTTGTTGGAACCCATATCTGCATCACAATGAAAACAAGAAACGTTAAGAGTTAATGCTAGCATTTTACCATTGTGCCATTGCACATTTTATTAGATAAGGTGGCTGTATCATTCAACTACATATTTTCTAGCAAGCTAGTCCTAAACCCATGAAATAGGAAGGTATAGATACATAAAATCTATACATTATGATGAAGGGGAACACTCAAGAAATTATGTAGAGAAGCATCATCCCGGTCACTAATTTAAAAGACAGCAAGCATATAGTCAAAAGTTAACGAGATAACAATAGGATGGCTTCTCCATACAAAGTAAAATCAAAAGTTATATGTGTGAAACTCGACCATTCCAAGCTTTTTGAAACTCTTCTGGATGATCACAAACTCATATTTACCTAATCTCAATAATAAAACTCATACTTCCACAATTCTCACTAATGCACAGAAGAATACCTTTGTTTCGTTAAGGCTGTAAAAATGCAAAGAGCTTCCTTTGTCACCTTTCAGAGAAGACCAGGCATTCACTAGCGCTTGGGTTGTCAGGCCTGAGTACTTATCCTCCATGTATGTGAGATCAATAGAAGGAAACAGGCCAGACGGAAAGTTCATCTAATCAGATTTTCATAAAGAAAATATTGTCACTCTTTGAACAGTGAATAAAGAAAAATGGAGCAACATATAAAAACGTTTTCTAAATTTTCTGGTCAAGAAAAAAAGTGAACCTGAGTTAAAGCAAGCGTTGGAAAGGATACTCCCAGAAAGAAACCAAAAACACCTCCTACAAAAGCTGTCGCAAGAAGACGTATTACCTCAATACGTACTCTGGAATTCCCACTGCAGTAGCAAAGAAAAATGTCTCACATATTATGTTGCAATTTGGAGAGTGTCAAAGTACGAAGAACTAGCAGTGGAAGACCCATGAAAAAGAAATAAAGACATTATAACAGACAATGAACAAACAAAAAAAATTATCATTCTCGCAATAAAAGTGTGTTTTTCTTTCCGTACCTACGTTGAGGATGACCCATATTTGTCAAACACCTTTTGGCTGAGCTAGATGACAGATTTGATGTTGAAACCTAGCTATGCATGGGAGATCCACCCACCGCACTCACAGTTTTTCTATCTGAAGCGCTCGAAACTGAGACCAAAAGAAATTACAAATGCAAACTACGCAATTTAACCAAAGCGTTTATAAAACAGCATATAAACACTCTTGAGAGGAAATGATGAAAGCATCTTCGTTAAGTACTTTTCCAAGACAAATATGGACTGATCTACTAAGCAGAAGCAAATACAAAGCAACAGAATTAAGCTCAAACAGCACAAACATAATGCCTAATTAAAACGGTTAAACATCTGCTCCCTAGTTGGTTTATAACTCTCTTGGGAAATCTTGCAAGCCAGTCTTCCAAGGTGAGTCAAAACCCAATGCGTATGTTACAGAGAAATTAACGACCTAATGATTGATACAACAAAGCATTGTAGTTGCTAATCCAGCATGGATTATCAAGTAGTAGCAGATAATAAAATTAAGCGGCGAATGAATGAAAACGAGCATCACAAACAAAATGATCAGAAATCACAAAAGAGAAAGGAACACAAGAACAAATCTGGAATTGAGTCGAGGTAAATCTCGAGGTCATACACGGAGAGGAAGAGGAGCATGAATGGTGGAGAATGGTGCACAGGTAGTTTGAAAGACAGCTGACGAAAGCAGGAGCTGAGCTGAGCTTCGCTTCGCTTCGGAGTTGCCGATTGAGGAGCAAATGAGATTTGAGGGAGTTGTTAAAGAGGCTTGAAGACTTACTGGAAGAAGAAGGTGGGACCTACACACTTCATTCAAAGCATCTCATCATTTTGCCTTAGAGAAGATTATCCAACTTTTAGTAAAAATTGAATCTTACTCTCCAGCTTAGAGATAATTGCTCCGTACCTCTTTAATTTTTTTTTAATAAATTAAATCACCAATTATATACATCACATGGAGAGCAAAGTGGATTTCTCACAATTTGTTTTGGAAATTTTCTCTACAACAAGTAACTAAATTTCTTTAAGAACGCCAAACCCTAGATTAAATGGTCATTCAGTTGATCAGTTCACTTTAATCGTTAGATTTAATAGGACCGTCAAGTGGCATAATTTTTTTATCCATGTCAACCAGCCATTTCAGCAATTAGTTGAACAATTTTTTTTAAACCGGACCAAAAGGAATTGGATTTGTTTTTCAAATTAACTCCCACTTGGAAGTTGGAACGAGACACTATTAACCGGACCCCTTCAATCTCTTCTCTCTCTAACCATTTGCTTCTCTGATTTTTAGCTTCCCTCTCCTGGATCTCTGGACGATAGCATTTGCTTCTCCAAATTCTGGTCCACCTTTAGTCCGATTTTCATTTGCAGGAAAATTCTATCATTGATCGCTGAGCTTAGTCTCTCCAAACTCCAAAGGAAGCGTCTCTCTGGGTGGAGTCTGAAGCCTTGAACATTTGGTTCTTATGGTTACTATGGTAGGTAACAAAGATGGTTTTCAGCGAGAAACCATGTTCTGGATTCCATCTAACAGCCAAAACATATATGTTCTAATTAGAAAGGAAAGAAACAGAGGACACTTTGAATTTTTTCAGAAACTTGAACACGCAGCTTTCTATTGATTCTCACCGCTTTAATACAAGTTCAATAAAAAAGAAAATAACGTGGGAAAACATGAGAGAAGACATGGGTGGTTTTAAACTAACATGAGTAGTTATAAACTAACGTAGGTAGTTATAGACCTAAAACATAGGTGGCATAATCCCTTGCAAAACAACACTTATCTTGATGTCGTTTGACAAGCTGTCTTTGTTAGTTTCTTTAATTTTCATACTGTCATACGAGCAATACTTTAATTTGCCCAAAATCGTTTAACGTATTTTGATACAACCATTGATTACGGATAAACGAAACTCAATAACCATACCTTGATCCATGCTTTGTTGATATAATCGTTGATCCGAAAAATATTTTCTCACCTTGAACCTTTTTACCTTCGGTTCTCCCTTTGAGGATTAAGGGATGAATAATGTATTGTTTTTTATTTAATTCTCTTTTCTCCAGAAAAGACTCAGCCGAGAGATGAGTATATTCAGAGAGAGAGATGATATCCAAAGAAAGAGGAAAACAATTTCCTTTTCCCAACTTCTATCTTTCCTCACATGGTCCCTTCAAAGAGATGAAAGGAACCAAAATATAGAAAAGGCAGAGAGAGTTCCATTTTACTTTCTCTTCTTCTTTTTTGACATGTTTTTGTCAGACTTTAGAGTGCATGCACTCTCTTTTCAAAGGATGAGAAAAACACCACATACGTGCAAACTTCAAATTCTTTTCATGTCAATTTACCTTATTGCCTTTCACTTTACAGGGAATTACGTAAATGTTATTTCATCTCTTTTAACCATACATTATTTACTTTAACATGGTCAAGGTGGGGGAATTAAAACTCAATCAACTTAATTCTTTATGCTTAACAATCATCACATTAAGCCCCTTAATATTAAGTCAATACACTTTAATTAGCATAGACCACATTTATAGATTATTAAAAATTAATCTATCAATCTCCCACTTGGGCTATGTTATATTAACTTTAATAAAATCGATTTTCAGCTATTACTTTTCAACTGTCAGAACTTGAAATTCACAATCAATTTCTATAGTGTACCATAATGTGAATTTATCAAGTGTTCTTTTCATAATGAATTGTATAATCGAATCATGGCAGTCACAAGTCTTTAATGACGACATAATTCTTTCTATGTATCACAAATTAACACAATTCATTAATTAAGGAACACTATATATTTACCTTTCAACTTTAACTTTTCATAAAGTTTACATATTATTCATAAACAACGTTAATTGTATATACCATTCTATGAATAATAAACATACATACAAAAACATTTCCGTTATGAATTCAAAAGTGTCATAAAATACAAGTTATGCTTTTACAATCCCATATACAAAGATTTGTCACGTAAACTCATCCTTTCAACATGTTCTTTAAAGGCTTTGGGTGACAATTCTTTGGTTTATGGATCTGCTATCATCAAACTTGTATTTATATATTCTATACACACATTTTGTTTTTGTATCTCTTCTTTGACTGACAAGTACTTTAAATCCATATGTTTTGCTCCTTTCGAGTATTTGTCATTCTTTGAGAAGAATACAGCTCCGGAATTGTCACAATAAATTTTCAGCGGTCTATCGATATTGTCGACCATTCCTAGACCCTGAATTAAGTTCCACAACCACAATGCTTGAATTGTAGCTTCAAAACATGCTACAAATTCTACCTTCATAGTGGAAGTAGCAATCGAAGACTGCTTTCCACTTTTCCATGATACGGCTCCTCCGGCTAATAGGAACACGTAACCAAATGTAAATTTCCTCGAATCTACACATCCACCATAATTTGAATCTGAATATCCAATCTCCTCAAGATGATTTGATTTTCTGTACATGAGTATGTATTCCTTTGTTCCTTGTAAATACCGAAGGACTTTCTTTGCAGCTTTCCAGTGATCCATTCATGGGTTACTTTGATATTGGGCCAACATCCCTACTGCAAAATTGATGTTTTGCTGAGTACATGTCATTGCATACATTAAGTTTCCTACTGCTGATGCATATGGAATAGATTCCATTTCCTTACGTTCCAAATCACTTTTCGGACATTGCATTTGATTAAACTTGTCCCCTTTCTGAATTGGAGCAACACCAGCGAAACACTTATCCTTTCTGAATCTCTCTAGAATTTTATCGATATATTCGTTCTGAGACAAGCCCAGCAAACCTTGCTGTCTATCACGGAATATTTCTATTCCAATTACATAGGTTGCCTCACCCATATCTTTTATTTCAAAATTCTTAGAGAGAAAAGTCTTTACGTTATGTAACATTCCTTTATCATTTGCAACAAGAAGAATATCGTAAACATACAATACTAGGATACTAAACATGCTCTCATTGACCTTTATATAGATACACCGATCAACGATGTTCTCTATAAAACCATACGACGTAATGGTATCGTTTAACTTAATATACCATTGTCTGGAAGCTTGTTTTAATCCATAAATTGACTTCTTTAATTTACACACTAATTTTTCCTTTCTAGGAGATGAAAACTCTTCTGGTTGATCCATATACACTTCTTCCTCTAAGTCACTATTAAGAAAGACGGTTTTTACATTCATTTGGTGAAGCTCTAAATCATAATAAGATACCAAAGCCATAACTATTCTTAAAGAGTCCTTCTTTAAAACTGGAGAGAATGTCTCTTTGTAGTCAATGCCATCTTTCTAAGTGTAACCTTTGGCGACAAGTCTGGCCTTATACCTTTTGATATTACCTTTCGAGTCACGTTTGGTTTTGAAAATCCATTTACAACCAACACGTTTCTTTCTTTCAAGTAACTCTACAAGTTCCCAGACTTTATTGTCATCTATCGATTGCAACTCTACTTTCGTAGAATTTAACCATTTTTCAGAATTATTACATTCCATGGCTTGTTTAAATGAATCTGAATCTTTGTCGTTACTCAATTCAAATTCCTCTTCAAGTGAATAAAGCACATAATCATCAGAAATTGCTGGTCTCCTTTGCCTTACAGACTTTTGCAATTCTAGTTCTTGTGATTATTCACTTACAACTTGTCTATTATCAATATGCTCATCATTAACACGTTCACTTTGATTTGTTTGAATATTCATATGTCATTCCAGTATGTTGTTGGGCTGATACAACAAAAGGAATGACAACTTGATGAGAAGTACTAGGTGTTGTTTCCTCCACCCGATTCTCTTGAATATTCACATTTCGTGATTCATCACTCCCACTGAACTTGTCATTCTCAATGAATCGAGCATTTCCAGATTCAACTATTCTTTGGACAGTAAAATATGTACCCTTTTGACTTTTTCGGATAGCCGATCAAATAACCACTGACGATTCTTGCATCGAGCTTCTTTTCATGTGGATTATATATCCTTACTTCTGTCAGACAACCTCAAACATAGATATGTCTCAAACTAGGTTTTCTTCCCATCCACAGTTCATAAGGTGTCTTAGGAATTGCCTTACTAGGAACCCTATTCAGCAGATATGCAGCGGTTTTCAAACCGTGCATCCACAACGATAAAGGTACATCACTATTATTCATCATACTCCTAACCATTTCGATAAGAGTATGATTTCGCCTTTTAGCTACATCATTTTGTTGTGGTGTTCCCGACATTGTATAATGTGTACAAATGCCTCAACTTTTGAGAAACCTTGCAAATGGACCTTTGTTTTGTCTATTCTTATCGAATTTTCCGTAATATTCACCACCTCTATCAAACCTCACTACCTTTACTTTCTATCTAATTGTCTTTCCACCTCATTTATTAATATTTCTAGAACATTCATGGTTTGAGACTTTTCATGCAGTAGATTCAAATAACCATAACATGAGAAGTCATCGATAAATGTGATAAAATATTTTTCACCAC
Source organism: Begonia loranthoides (assembly GCA_022433065.1). NCBI lineage: Eukaryota > Viridiplantae > Streptophyta > Magnoliopsida > Cucurbitales > Begoniaceae > Begonia > Begonia loranthoides. The sequence goes on along the minus strand of CM039477.1, from coordinate 7,978,669 downwards.
TCCATGAAAGAGTGTCGAATGGACCACATATGTCAATGTATATCAATTCTAAAAGTTCATTGCTTCTTGTGGAAAGATACTTTGATGTGTGTTTAGTTTGCTTTCCTTTAATGCAATCTATACACACGTGTCAGTCATTTAAATCTAATTGAGATAAAATATCTCTTTTCATTAACTTCAACATCCTTCTTTTAGATATATGACCTTGATGTTTATGCCATAATGAAACAGAACTTTCACTTGTTGCACTACGTTTAGTTCCAATCACATGATTAACATTAAACAGGGATTCAAAATATTTAGCATCAAGATTAACACAATACTAACCATCCTTTAAAATACCAAAACCATAATAGTATTTTTGTTTGTACAAAGAAAACACACTATTACCAATCTCAATGTTAAATTCTATATCATCCAACTTTGCAACATAAATTAAATTCCTAGCACATTCAGGAACGTAGAGACACTTTTCTAGATCCAGATGATATCTAGTATCCAGGATCAATCTATACGTCTCAATTCCTTGTATTTGTGCCTTCATTCTATTTCCCATATACAGGAACTTTTTAGTTCTGTTTATGGGCTGGATCAAAAGAAATCTCTGCGTAACATTAGATACATGAGTAGTAGCTCCAGAATCTAACCACCAAGTATTATAAGGCACTTCTATAACATTTGATTCAAAATATACTGAAAGAAATAGTGTACCTTTCTTTTCGAACCAAGTTTTTCTTTTCAGACAATCTTTCTTGATGTGTCCAGCTTTGTTGCAGAAGTAAGATTTAAGCTCTTTTCGGATCTGACCATCTTTTATTTTTAATTGGCCTTTTCCCTTCCGTTTGTTCTTTTTACTCAGCTTTCCTTTACTACTATTGGCTTTCTTCTGAAACGTTAAATGAACGGTATGGTCCTTTAATTTCTTCAACCTCATTTCTTCTTGAATTAACATGACCTTAATTTTCTGAAAGTTCCATTTCTATTTAATGGTGTTATAATTCACCTGGAACTGGCCAAATTCAAAAGGAAGTGAGTTGATGATGAAATGAACCAATAATGATTCACTTACATCCATACCCAACGTTTTCAGCTTTACTGCCAAATTGGCCATGTTCGTTATATGATCATGAATGGGTTAAGACCAATCAAATTTCTTGGTCATCAACTCACTCATCAGATTCCCTACAACAGACTTATTCGTAATGTCTAATTGGGAATATTCTTTTATTTTTGACATGAATTCTTTTGCATTATTCGTCTTTGGCATTGATGGCTTAACATTTTTAGCCATTGTCATTTTCATCAAGCTCAAACACAGCCTGTTAGACCGCTCCCAAGGCTCACTGTATGACTTGTCAACTTCCGTACTGGTCTTATTAATGGCTGGTGGTCTATCACAAACTAATGTCAGGTCTAAATCCAATACACCCAGTTGAAATTGGATTTGTTCAGATCAATCAGCATAGTTCAAACCATTGAACTTGAGTAATGAATTACCATAGGCGAACAAATTAACAGAAGCTGCAAGAAATATAACACATTCTCATTTATTAATTTAATCGAATTCAGATAACCATAATTTTATTTATTTAAGTTTACCTTTGGGTAATCTTTAAAAAAAATAAACAAATATTGCTGTTATAATATATATGCTTTAATAGACTCATAAACATATTTAATGCAATATGTTTAATATCTTTGAATATTTAAACATATTAATCAAATATGTAAATGTGTCACTTAAATATTATTAATTATAATCATTGGTCCACCTTTGGGTAACCTACTAGTTTATAATTAATTATTTTCTTTCAATAATATCACCATAATTATTACCATAGTTAAATGAATAAATTACACAATTTAATATTAATCATTTCAAACTAGGTCACTTTGGTGACTACTAAGTTTCTATACAACAATATTTAATTGAGTAAACTTTCATTTAAATCATTTAATTTCACTTTAATTTTTGGCCTTGCGGATGACTCCAGACGTGAAACTCGCGTCCGCTATCGTCTGAAATCACATTACAGATTTACAGATTCTTTAATAGTCCCGTCCACATGCATCCTCTATTATCCGAACTTTCATTTTATACTTTTCGTCTTTTATTTCTATTCATGCATAACATTATAGGAAACTTTTCATGAAATCAAACTTGTCAATTTTTACTTTTATGCAAAAACTAATTATGCAGCACATCATTTTAACTTTTAGCAGAAACAATTTTATGCAGCAACTATTATGTATTAAAATCAACTTTTACACAGAACCAATTATGCATCAAAGTTAACTTTTATGTTCAGAACCTTTATCCAGCAAAGAAACTTTTATGCAAAAAATTATGCAGCACTTTTATGCAAAATTTTCATGCCGAAACAAACATGCAGCAAAATTAACTGGATACAGAAAACTATGCAGTAACGAAACAAATTGTTTATGGCAAATCAAAAATGTTAAATTACCGTGCTCTGATACCAATTGTTAGTTTCTTTAATTTTCATACTGTCATACGAACAATACTTTAATTTGCCCAAAATCGTTTAACGTATTTTGACACAACCAATGATTACGGATAAATGAAACTCAATAACCGTACCTTGATCCATGTTTTGTTGATATAATCGTTGATCCGGAAAATGTTTTCTCACCTTGAACCTTTTTCCCTTCGGTTCTCCCTTTGATGATTAAGGGATAAATAATGTATTGTTTTTTCTTTAATTCTCTTTTCTCCAGAAAAGGCTTAGTCGAGAGATGAGTATATTCAGACAGAGAGAGATGATATCCAAAGGTAGAGGAAAACAATTTCTTTTTCCCAACTTCTATCTTTCCTCACGTGGTCCCTTCAAAGAAATTAAAGGAGCCAAAATATAGAAAAGGCAGAGAGAGTTCCATTTTACTTTCTCTTCTTCTTTTCTGACGTGTTTTTGTCAGACTTTTAGAGTGCATGCACTCTCTTTTCAAAGGCTAAGAAAAACACCACATACGTGCAAACTTCAAATTCTTTTCATGTCAATTTACCTTATTACCCTTCACTTTACAGGAAATTACGTAAATGTCATTTAATCTCTTTTAACCATACATTATTTACTTTACCAATGTCAAGGTGAGGGAATTAAAACCCAATCATCACATTAAGTCCCTTAATATTAAGTCAATACACTTTAATTAACATAGACTACATTTATAGATTATTAGAAATTAATCTAACAGTCTTAACATCTCCCCTACAAACTCAAGGGTATCAGTGTGACACCGACTTTGTCTCGAAGAAAAAGAAAGCGAGAATGTGTTAGAGGTTTAGGGAGCAAATCGGCTACTTGGTCATAAGAGGGAACAAACCGAACTTCAAGCTATCTATTGAGAACTTTATTCCAAACAAAATGAACATCGATTTCAATGTGTTTAGTTCTGGCATGAAAAACTAGATTGGAAGCAAGAGCATTTGCACTCATATTATCACACCAAGTTTCTAGAATATTGTTGTGAGGAACTCTAATCTCTTTGAATAATGACTGAATCCAAGTAATCTCAGCAGCTACATGTGCAAGAGCTCAGCATTTGGCCTCAATACTTGAGCGAGAAACAATTTGTTTCTTTTTAGAGGACCACGAAACTTAAGTTTCTCCAAGATAAACACAATAGCTAGCAATAGAGCAACGATCATCAGGGTATGAAGCCCAATTAGCATCAGAAAAACCTATCACATGAATCCTCTCATTAAACTAAATATGTAACCCAAGATGAAGTGTACCTTGTAGATAATGAAACACTCGCTCCAAAATTTGCCAATGTACATCAGTAGGTGTCGATAAAATCAACTCATTTTATTGACAACAAAAGAAATATCTGGTCTTTTGTGAGTAAGATATTGGAGGGCACCAACTGCACTACGATATATGGTAGGATTATTCATAGGATTCCCATCATTAGCACCAATGATTTTGCCTATGCTAATAGGAGTAGGACATGATTTATAGTTTAACATATTGAACTTAGAGAGAATCTCAAGAATATATCGAGTCTGAGTAAGAAATAAACTAGTGTGATGTTTATATACCTTGATCCTAAGAAAATGATGAAGATCACCAAAATCTTTCAGAGAAAATTTGACTGAGTTGCTGGATGAATGTGTGCAGCAAAGAAACATCACTCTCTGTAATGATAATGTTGTCAAAATAAATGAGAACAAAAATAATGAAATTTTTTGTCCGACAGAAGAAGAGAGATGAGTCAAATTGGGATTGAATAAAGTTTCAGCTCTAAAGAGTATTCTTTAAGTTGTGATACCAAGCACGAGATGCTTGTTTTAATCTATAAAGAGCCCTTTTAAGCTTACACACATGGCTAGAGTTGTTTGCATCAACAAAACCTTCAAGTTGAGTCATATATATAGTTTCTTGAAGTGTTCCATTCAAAATAGAATTATTGACATTAATTTACTTAATGCTCCAATTCCTTGAAACAACAATGGTAAGAATAATTCAAATAGTAGATGCTTTAACCACTAGACTAAAAGTTTCAGTATAATCTATTCTAAGAGTTTGAAGATACCCTTTTGCCACAAGGCGTGCTTTGTACTTTTGTATAGAACCATCAACATTGTGCTTGAGACAAAATACTCATTTGTTACTCACAATATTCATGTTTGGAGATGAACGAACCAATACCCATGTGTCATTTTTTGCAAGGGCAGCCAATTCTTCATGCATGGCTTTTCTCCAATTTGTATCTTCAAGAGCTTGTTTAACTGTGTTAGGCTCAAAAACAGAAGAATATGTAGTATTGTGAATGTAAGCTCTAGGTTTCAAAATTCCAGCTTTACCTCTAGTAATCATGTTGTGAGTTTCTCCATAATTCTTTTCATTGCTTTCCTCCCCACTAATTAGAGCCTAAATGATGTTGTAATGGAGATCGACTATTTTGATTTGTCTAGTTGGAAGTGCCATCTGTAACAAATTGAATCAATGTCTCTGACTCGATTAAATCCTCTGTGGAATCAACATTGAGGTGTTTATGATTTAAAGAATCATCATCTGTTTGTTGCAAGTTTGGAGACTCAATATGAACAGGCCTACACCAAGAAATTCTTGTGGATTGTTTGTATCAACTATTCTATTTGTTGACTCTATGGAAGGAAAAGACCACACAGATTGAGGTGAACAATTTATGATGGTATGGTTTTCAAGATGACTCAGCTGCTTGGTGAGAAAATTAGATTTTTCAAAAGGAAAATCATTTTCATTAAAAACAACACTTCTGGAAACATAAATTCTTCCATTAGGACTTAGACAAAGATACCCTTTATGATTTTGACTATATCCTAAAAATACACATTTAATAGAATGAAACCAAAATTTGTTTCTTTGATATGACCTTAAATAAGGAAAACATGCACAACCAAATACTTTTAGAAATTTGTAGTTTTTTTTGTCCAAAAAGAACTTCAAAAGGTTATTTAAGTTTAATCACAGGTGTAGGCATCCTATTTATAAGATAAACTGAGGTTTGGAAAGCATATACCACGAATATTTAAAAGGTATTTTGGCTTGACTTAACAAAGTTAAACTAGTTTGTACTATGTCTTAGTGTTTTATTTTATCTCTACCATTTGGAGAAGATGTATGAGGATAAGGATGTTGAAATTCAACTTCACAATTTTCTAAAATTTTTGTAAAATTTCTATACTCACCTCCCCAATCTGATTGAACGATTTTAATTTTTGTATCAAATCTGTTTTCAACTAAGTTTTTAAAATTAATTAACATTTTCACTGCTGCATTTTTGGTTTTTAAGGCATAAATCCAAGTGTGCCTACTGTAATCATCTAAGAAATGAATATAATATCTAAACCCTTCACAGGGTGTTACAGATGTTGGTCCCATAAATCTAAATGAATTAACTCACGTGGTGATTGTGCATGATATGTTGAAGTGGGAAAGGTAATGAATGAGACTTTCCATATTGACAAGCATCACGGAAATAATTTTCATTTAAGATCATGAACTGATTACAAGACTTCAAATTTTCAAATAAAATTTTGTTAGAGGGGTGACCAAATCTTCTATGCCAAATCTCTTTTTTTCAATTTAAAACACTAGACTCAAACAAAACAAGAAAACTAGTTTTAATGACAAATGACTTAGAGTAACTAGGAGATGAGTAGAATTTGCTCACTCCATTTGGAAGATCCAATTGATACAAACCATCTTTAAGCATCCCTTGAAGCAGAACCTATTATGTTTCCTTGTCCTTAACAAAACAACATTCAGAGTGAAACTAAATAAATACATCATTATCAAATGCCAATTGTGAAACACTGAGCAAATTCTTCTTAATAGAAGGTACGTACAAGATATTTTTTAGTTTTAACACTTTTGTGTTTAAAGATGGCAAACTTATTATTCTAGTATGGACAATAACAAGTTTTGAACCATTTCCAACCATTAATTTATCTTTACCATAGTATTCTCTTGCATTGCTGAGTTGGTTTGAGTCATTTGTGACATGGTTGCTTGCTCCACTATCCACAAACCAACTAGAATCAGCTTCTGAGCCTATAGTAGTTGTGAATGCAATCATTGATGAAGATTCTTCTTGTTTCCCCTTCATTTGTTATGAAGAGACTACCATAAAATTTTCATCATATCTATTCCAACAATCAAGAGCTGTGTGCCCCATTTTTCCACAAATTGGCACATTAGTTTGGAGTTACCACTTCTACCTCCACGGCTTCTTCCTCTGCTATTTCCAATCCTAAAATTTCCTTTGCCTTGTATTCCACTGAAAACTCTTTGATTATTGCCTCTATATTGGTTGCTGTTCTTAAAGTTAAAATTCATTTTGTTTGCAAATGTAGCTGTTGGTTGGACTCATGTGCTCTTGCCATATTTATGTGTGTTGCATTCAGTTGCTCTAATCAACTTTCATAGGTCATCAATGTTGATCGTAGCTATTGATTATTCAAAACAAAACAATCATTTTGTGTAAAGCAAAGAAAGAAAGAAACAAAAAGCAAAAGCACGAACACAAAGTATTTACGTGGTTCGGATATCCAAATCCTATATCCAAAGACCAAGACTAAACTTCTATATTGGAAGATCAAAATGAAAACAAAGATCAGAGTTATCCAGATTTTACCAACTCATCGACCGAGAAAGAAAACTAAAATCTTACCAATTACTCACACCTAATAATCTGTACATTATCAGAAAGTAAAGAGTACGTTTTCATCTAATCTCACCTACCTCATTGTAATCTAACTAATATAGAGTTAACCTTCTGCCACTCTCAACTGAGAAGCAACAATCTTTCAACCAACAAAGTATGGCACATGATAACCACGTGCACTTAATTAAACTGAACCACATATAACAATTCTCCACCTTGGTTCAAACAATACCAGACAATGGAGAACCAAAATTCACGAAACTTAAACAGGACGCACACCAACCAAGTCTAAACAATAATTGAACTTGGTCATAGGCAGAATCTTTGTTAAAGCATCAACATGATTATCTTCAGTAGCAATCTTCTCTACTTTGATTTCACCATTTTCATTTTCTTCTCTAATGAAGAACAACCGTATGTCAATGTGCTTAGTTCTTTCATGGAAGACTGGGTTCTTCACACGTAGATTGCACTTTGACTGTCACAATGGATGGCTAGATCTGAACTGTTAATATCCAATTCAGATGTTAACCCTTTAAGCCAAATCCCTTCTTTAAAGGCTTCGGTGGTGACAACAAATTCCGCCTCTGTAGTTGACAAGGCTATACCTTTCTGCAAACATGATTTCCAACTAACAGAACCACCATAAATAGTAAAAATAAATCCAGAAGTTGAACGTCTAGAATCAATGCAACCAGCATAATCAGCATCAACAAAACCATCAATGTTTGTAGTATTTGAATTATTAATTGCAAAACATAAACCTATATTTAAAGTGTTGGAAACATACCTTAATAACCACTTTAAAACATACCAATGCGATTTACCTGAGTTTGCCATAAATTTGCTGATAATACTTACAAGTATGCAAGATCAAGACTTGTACACACCATTAAATACATGATATTGCCCAGAATGTTTGCATATGAAATTTTCTTCATGTAATCTTCTTCTTCCCTAGATTTTGGTTTCTGTTCCTTTGAAAGTCTAAAATGGTTAGCAAGACGAGATTGAATACCTTTGATTTTAGAAAATTGAAACCTGTGTAAGACACGTTTTAGATAACTTCCTTGAGTTAGATAGAGAGTCTTCAAGCCTCTATTCCACAATATATCAATGCCCAGGATCTTCTTTGCATCACCAAGATCCTTCACATCAAACACTTTCCCTAATTCTAGTTTCAATTCCTCAATTTCAACTTTGTTCTTCCATGCAATTAGTATTTCATCAACATATAATAGCACAAAGATTCTACCTTCTTCATTGTTTCGGAAGTAAACACAACTGTCAAATTTACTTTTCATAAACCCAATACCAGTGATGAATTCATCAAACTTCTTGTTCCACTGTCTAGGAGACTGTTTCAACCGATATATAGATTTTTTTAATAGGCAAACCTTATTTGAATCTGTGACGTCAAATCCTTTAGATTGAGCCATCAGAATGGATTCTTGTAAATCTCCATGCAAGAATGTTGTCTTCACGTCCATCTATTCAAGTTCAAGGTCCTGCTGGGCAACTTTAGACAATAACACTCGAATAAATGTTAGTTTAACTACAGGTGAAAAAATTTCAGTGAAGTCAATACCTTTCTACCCTTGGCTACTAACCTGGCCTTGCACCAGGGCTTCTCAAGGCCTTTTATACATTCCTTTAGTTTGTAGACCCATTTAGAACCAATGACCTTTTGCTGCTTAGGATTATCAACTAGCACTCAAGTATTGTTTTTGTTTAAGGAGTTCATTTCTTCTTGCATTGTAGCAACCCAAAGTGACTTGTCTTTTCTGGTCATTACTTCCGTAAAGAAGAGTGGTTCTCCATTTTCAAGGTCAGAAGCAACTTGTAGTGCATAGGCAATAATATCTGCATACCCGAGGCATTGAGTTGGTTTGATAACCCTTCTTGATCGGTCCTGAGTAAGCTGATAGTCTACTGTGCTATCATCACTTGCTGAATCGATGATCTCAGTTTGCTGACAACCTAGAAGAGGTACAGAGTCTTCCATCCTTTCACTAGAGACATTCTTATCAGCTCCACCTTAATTTGAGGACTTTCCTTTGATTCAATAGATATTTCCCCGCTTTGCTTTAAAGGAAAATGTTGCTCATTAAAAGTAACATTGCGACAAATTACAACTTTCCTTTTATTAGACTCAATGGACTCGAGTCTAAATCCTTTAACACCTTCTGGGTACCCCAAAAAAATGCATTTAATAGCCTAGGCTTAAGCTTCCCTTGCTTTTATGTGTGCATAAGCAACACATCCAAATGTCTTCATGTTTTCATAAGTGGTTGGATATCCATGCTAAACTTCAAAGGGAGTCTTAAATTGTAAACCAGCTGATGGACATAAATTTATCAAATAGCAAACAGTTTTGATAGTTTCAGCCCAAAACGTCCTTGGAAGTCTAGCTGTTAGGAGCATGTACCTAACTCGCTCCAATATTGTTCTATTCATTCGCTCAACAATACCATTCTACTGAGGTGTATAACTTACTGTGTGATGTCTTACAATGCCCTCTTCTTTGTAGAATTTGTTGAACTTTTCAAAGTAAAACTCCATTCCATTATTTGTCCTTAGTTTCTGAACTTTTTTTGCTAGTTTGATTTTCAATAGTGACCTTCCATGCCTTGAATATCTCAAACACCTGATCTTTGAATTTTATGCAATATACTCAAGTCCTTCTAGAGAAATCATCAATAATGGTGACAAAATAAGTTGCACCTCCCTTAGAGGGAACCTTCTCTGGGCCCCCAATGTCAGAATGGATATAGTCCAGAATCCCCTGAGAAGAGTGAGTTGAAGTGATAAAATTGATCCTCTTGCTTTTCCCAAGAATACAATTTTCATAGAAAGTCAATTTGGAAACCTTGTCTTTCCCAAAACAATTCTATTTTTGCAGCTCCAAAAAACCATGTTCACTAACATGTCCTAATCTTCTGTGCCATAAATCAGTACTGTCTAATTTTCCTCCAAAAACAGTGCTCACATTTCTAGCAAATGTATGACCTTCTAACACATAAAGCCCATTGTGCAGCTTACCCTTCATTATAGTCAAAATCCCTTTTGATATTTTTAATGTTCCTACCTCAATTCTTACTGTACAGCCGATTGAATCAAGCATACCTATTGAAAGAAGATTCTTTTTCAACTGAGACACATACCGAATATTTTGAATAAGTCTTATGCAGCCATCATACATTTTTAGTTGCACAGACCCCTCAACCTCAACTTGGTAGGACTTGTTATCTCTCAATAGAACTTTTCCTCCCATTGTCTTATAATAATCCATCAGTCATTCCTTCCTTGGGGTCATGTGGAAAGAGCATCCTGAGTCTAAAATCCCTTGCTCTACCAATTCTACTTCAGAAGCAACAAGTACGTCTGATGATTCATATCCATAAGAAACAACAGACGCATCTCCTTTCTCTGAATTCTTTTCAGCCAACTTCCATTTTCTTTCATAACTATCCTTTTAATGTCCTTCTTTATGTCAGAAGAAAAACTTTCTGGCTTTGGATGTAGACCTTGATTTTCCCCTCTCGTTTTTATTGTCTTTGATTTGAGGTCTTCCTCTAACAATTAATCCCTCTCCTTTAGATAAGTTTTTACCATATGATTTTCTTTGAAGTTCCTTGGAGTTTAAAGCCGCTTTGACCTCTGCCATAATGAGAGTTTCCTTGCCATACAACATAGTGCCAACAAAATGTTCGTACACTTTAGGCAAGGAACTCAGAATAATAATTGTTTGCTCTTCCTCTGCCATCTTTACACCTATACTATTAAGATCCAGAATTATACGGTTAAAGTTATCCAAGTGCTTTGTCATCTCCTTAGAATCTTCCATTGCTAAGGTATACAGTCATTTTTCGGATAAAGTCGATTTGCCAGAGAAAATTTCATATATAAAGCTTCTAATTTTTGCCAAACAGAAAGAGCAAACCTTTCATCTATTACCTCTCTCAAGACTTCATCCCCAATCTTGAGCAAGATCGCACTGTGAGCCTTGGATTCGACTTCTTCTGCCTTAGATTTGTCACTGTCCTTTAGAAGTTGCAGAGCCGCTTCATCTATTGCTTGGGCAAGGCCTTTGTGAACAAGAAGGGTCTTCGTCTTTATGTGCCAGAGGTTGAAATCATTGCCACCGGTGAACTTGTCGACCTCGAACATAGCCATTTAAGATTTCTTGAATTTCCAACTTGAAAATCAACCGATCTGAAGGTTGCGTGTTCAATCCACGCTCACCGCACCAATTATTGATTATTGAAAACTGAACAATCCTTTTGTGTAAAGCAAAGAAAGAAAGAAACAGAAAGTGAAAGCGCAAACACAAAGTATTTACTTGGTTTGGATATCCAAATCCTACATCCCTGGACCAAGACTAAACTTCTATATTGAAAGATCAAAATGAAAACGAAGATTAGAGTTCTCTAGATTTTACAGACTCATCAACTAGGAGAGAAAACTAAAATCTTACCTATTACTCACACCTACCACTCTATACATTATTAGAAAGTAAAGAGTACTTTTTTCATCTAATATCACCTACCTCATTGTAATCTAACTAATATAGAGTTAACCTTCTACCACTCTCAATCAAGAAGCAACAATCTTTCAACTAATAGAGTATGGTACATGACAACCATGTGCACTTAGTTAAACTGAACCACATATAACAGTAGCTCTCCCCATGAAATTGACTCTTTTCCTGTGATTTGAACAACTATTGGGGTATACTCTTCATCAAGACCAACAAGTACTTAGGTGATAGCATCTGTTCTTTCAATTGGCTTTCCTGCTAAAGCAAGATTATCTGCAATTGACTTAATTGAATTGAGATATTCGTCAATTTTCATTGAGCCTTTCCTAACCTTTTGCAATTCTCCAGTTAGAAAAATAATACGAGACTTGTTTTTCATTCCAAAATATTGTTTGATGCCTTACCAAAGATCCTTTGAGGTTGAGAAACCCATTAGTTGAGCTGCAACTCATGGTTGAATTGAATTATACAACCAGCCTAACACAAGCTTGTCTTTTGAAATCCATACATCATATTTTGGATTTGGCTCCTTTTGTGTTGTTGATGTTCTTGAAATAATAGTTGTAGAAGTGGTGATTGTAGAGACTATGAATTGTGTTAGACAAGGAATTTCACCATTGAAAAATCCTTTAAGTTTGTGACCTCTCAAAATTGGCAGGATCAAATTTTGCCGAAGCAAAAAATTATCATTGTTTAATTTGATTGATGGAGATTGAGTAATCATTCCACCAAAAGAAAGAAGAGATGAATTTGACTAAGCATTGACGTTGGTCATTTTGGCTTTGATACCAAATTAGAAAAAAAAAAAAGGAAAAGAAACAGAGGACACTTAGAATTTTTTTCAAAAACTTAAACACACAGCTTTCTATTGATTCTCACTGCTTTAATACAAGTTCAATAAAATAGAAAATAAGGTGGGAAAACATGAGAGTAAACATGGGTGGTTATAAACTAACATGGGTAGTTATAGACCTAAAACATAGGTAGCATAATCCCTTGCAAAACAACACTTAACTTGATGTCATTTGGCTAGTTGTCTTAACAGTTCTTAAGGCAAATATGACTCAGACATATAAGAGAGGGTATAAAAAATGAAGTTCATTTTGAGAGAGAGTCGCTGTATTAACAAGACTTCCTGCAAGTAGGAACTGGACTAAATGTGGACCAGAATCTGGAGAAGCAAATGTTGGGGTGCATGGTGAGAGATAAAGAAGAGGGAAGCTAAAATCTCGAAAAACAAATGCTGAGAGAGATGAGATTGTAGTGGTTAACAAAGTCTTGTTCAAAGTGGGTATTAATTTGAAAAATAGAACTGATTCCTTTTGGTCTGATTTAAAAAAAAAATCATTCAAATAAAAAAATGATTTCAATTGCTGTTCTATTAAATCTAACTATGAAAATAAATAAAATGACCATTTAGAAACAAAACTGAAACTAAGAGAACTTTTCATGAGACAATTCAAATTTTAAGGACTAAATTGAAATGCGCATTAAACCATATGGATCAAAAAAATATTTCACCCTAAAGGATTTTTTTTCTCTTTTATAATTAGTCACTTCATTCTTCTCATTTTTAATTACATATTTTGTTCCATTCAGTTTTTTTTATCAAATATCATCCAATTTTTCTCTCTCCTAATAGTTTTGATATTTTTTCCTATTAAATATATATATTAGGGTAATTATTAATACGGTCTATGAAGTATGAGAATCTTTTCAACTGATACCATAAACTTCAAATTTTGAATTCTAACATTTCAATGTTTGAGACGATATCAACTGTCACCCCCTCCGTTCTGTTACTCCATTTGTTAAATGATTCGTGTGAGTTGTACGTGGAATGAAATAACAGAAAAGAGAGGGGAGAAGGAGAGACGATCTTCGAATTCCTTAAGAGAGTCTTCAAAGCAGTGTCCTATCTAAGACTCCTCTGCGAAGATGACAATTAGGACTAGGAGGAGTAACACGAGTGCTAGAGAGTTTCTGGTCTGGCATTGTATTTTCAGTTTGAGTCGTCTTTTGCCGAGGGAAGAAACAATAAGAGGAACGTATATAGTTAGGTTTTCCAATTTGAATTTGGTCTGCAATGTGGTTTACATTAATTTTACTTTTAGGCTTTTCATCTTGTTCAATTATCTGGTGAGTTTTTTTGTCCTTGAGAATATTGTATAACACCCCGTTATTTCTTAACTTAAAATGTGTAATTTGAAATTTTTTTTTAAATCATGTGATAAAATGTATTTAACATGCTATTATCGTCATAACATAGCGGAAGCCTTCCCTTTTTATTTAAAAGATACATTGTACCATTCAAAATATTTAAAACATATATCACAAAACATTGTCTCAATCCTTACTTAACACAGTACATAACTATAATTTAAAAACATTTTTATAAACTTAGTGAGTCATAACCCGTCGGTCAAAATCACCACGCAACACAAGTGCTCAATGTGGCTATGCTCCTTCAGCTGTGGTCCATTGTCATCAGTCAACATTCTCCTCATTCAAATCACACTCCTCACCTACATCACAAGATTTATCAATGAGTCTAATACTCAGTAAGAGATAAAAAAAAAGTGAGTAACAACGAGATGCTCTTGATATGAAATTTCATAAAAATATGTATTTTTTGTTCAATTTTTCTTTTCAATCACATAACAGTCCAGACGTTGGAGGCCTACAAAGGAAAAGATACATCATTTGGTCCTCCTTATGTGGGACCATCACTCACCCCACCTCACAAACTTCTATTTACACTATGTCGGTCGACCACAACCTTGCTTCCGGTCGATTGCATATCAACCCGTGGCTCGATTATTTCAATCTGTCTCGAATCCGATTGACCGCAAATCCAGTTCTAGTTGACTGCAAATCAACCTAAGACACACTCTTTCCTCACTGCTTATAGTATGGTCGATCATGCCATCAATAGTTGTCAACTGCACCCCTGCTAGACTATCCATAACGTTGAAAACTTTCATCCTCCAAAATGCATAAAACACAATTCACAATACAATCAATAAAATTATACCAATATCAAACATATTTCATACATAATTCACACTTAGCTAAATAAAGTTTCTGGGTATTACATATTGCTAGGAAAGAAATTAAGCAATGTTGTTAATTTTAGAGTTCAAGGACGGTTAACAAATTGACAAATTGGACCAAATTATATGCTTTGCACGATTATCATTTGACAAATTGTATAAGTCTTTTTTTTTTTGAAGCTTTTAACTATTAGTATAATCCAAGTCTTGTTGTTGCTATTATGCTTGCTTAACTTAAAAAATGGACATGACTGATTTAAGAAATTTGATAAAGAATCTTCTTTGATATTTCTTAAAGTCTACGTTCAATTTGTCCTTTTTCAGACATTCAAACTATATGTGATAGAAGTTTTATTACTATCATTGATTAGAAAAATTAGCTGTGTTTTTTTTTTTTATTGAATTAGACCTTTAGATCAAATTTTATATTTTGCAATGTCATTTACTTTTTAAATTTTCAATATAATTCAATTTTGGAGGGAATTTTGTGATGCACCATAAAATAAAATACGTGGGTGAAAAAAAGTAGTTGATAATTGTGATGTTGATGAGATGTCAATACTGGAGATCCATGATATGCTTAGACAAATAGGTGTTATTGAGTGGAATAGTTTGCAATACTGCGACCCATGTTTTCCACTAAATAAGGGGTTGAAGAGTTTGAGTTCAGATGCAGATGTGTTTGTCATGGTCAGTGCTCTGACAAATAAAAATGTATATAAATGTTTACACTTAGCAGAAAATGAATTTCAAAATATAGATGGGGAAGGAAGTTGCGACAATGAACGGTCTAAATGTAGTGGAGTTGGAGATGTGGGAGAAGAAGGTGGTAGTGAAGGGTGGCATCTTGTTGAGGGCATCCGGAGCACTTCGCATGAGACTCCTGGTAATGTAAAGGACAATGTAAAGGTTGAAGTAAAATCAGTTTCTGAAATTCTCAATGAAGAATTTTACTCGCTGAATGAATCAGATGAAAAGGCAGATGATGAGATGCACAATAAATGTATGGGCATCACATCTACATCCACAGATATAGCGTTAGGAATGACTTTCAGTTCACTTGCAGCAATAAAAGAGTTGGTGGTGGAAAACACTATGAAGAATGGACATAATGTCTGATTTGTTAAAAATGAAGTGAGACAATTAACAGCAATATGTGAAGATGGGTGTGAGTGGAGATTGCATGCCTTCAAGATTCATAATGAAGCTACATACCGAATAAAGACGTATAGTAATGTTCACACATGTGCACGAAGCATAGAAAATAGGCATGCTTTTGTAAGATAGGTGGCAACAAAGTATGTGGAAATGATTAAAAGCCAACCTGATTAGAAAATTCCTAACATTATTGATATAGTGAGATGAGATTACAATGTCAATATTACCCCAATACTTTCATATAGGGTCAAAACCATAGCTCTAAAGATGAATGATGGTTCTGGTGAAGAACAATATAAACAACTTTGGTCACATGCGAAAGAGATTCGAAGGGCCAATCCTGGAAGAACGCTCATTATTAGTGTTGATAGGATAGATTTTTTATTGTCTCCTACATTCAAGAGAGGTTATATGTGTTTTGATGCAAGTAAGAGAGGGTTACTAGCTGGTGGTAGACTAGTGCTTTGTTTGGATGAGTGTCACCAAAAGGGCAAGTGGTTAAGTTAGTTATTGACAACTGTTGGATTGATGAAAATGACAGAATATATCATGTTGCTATAGTTGTTGTGGAAAGTGAATGTAAAAGCTCCTGGAAGTGGTTTTTGAAGTTATTAAAGATGGATTTACAGATTGATGATGGTGTTGGATGGACTTTCATCTTTGATCATCAAAAGGTAATATCTAACTTGTTTTACAATTTTCAATGTGTTTCATGTCATTTCGAAACTGGCTGACATATACTTTATTTGAATATAGAGGCAAGTTCTAACACTTTAGGAACTTGTGTCTCAAGCCGATGTCAGATTTTTTCTTTGCTATGTGTATGCTAAGTTCAAGGAGAAGTTTTGTGAAAAGTTGTACAATAATGTAATGATGAATGCTTTAAGAGTAACAACTGCATATGCTTTAGAGGAAGAGTTGAAGAAGCTAGCTTTTGTCAATTACATGACATACAAACATCTGAAGGGAATACACCCAAGCTTATGGGCAAAGCATGCATTTAGTCATGTGCTGAAGTGTGACATGTCACTCAATAATCTAAATGAGTCTTTTAATACCTTGATTATACCTGCTTGGGACAAACCAATTGTCACAATGCTGGAAACAATAAAGAAGATGATCATGGCACACATAGTCAAGAAGCATAAGACAATGCAAGAGTATACAGGCTTAATGTGTCCAAGAATAAAAAAAAAGCTTGACAAGTTAATGAATAGTGCTCGAAATGGGTCACTGATACCTGCAGGAGGAGACTTTTTTTTTTTTTAGGTGAGTGATCCTAAGGAGCGATATATTGTTAACCTAATCAAACAAACATACACTTGTTCTTCATGGGAACTTATAGGGATATTGTGTGTGCATATCATTCCATGTTTATTGTTTATGAGAAAGAAAGTGGAGGAATTTGTGCATTCATATTACCACCATCAAACATACCTGAAAATGTACTCTTATTTCATTCATCCATATTACCACTGTCAAACATACCTGAAAATGTACTCCCATTTCATTTATCTAATTAATGGTTCGGAGATGTGGCCTTACACGGACATGGATCCCATTGAGCCGCTAACATTTAAGTGCCAAGCAGGCAAGCAAAAAAAGAGGGTTAGGGATGCATATGAGTCACAGAGTCAGACTTCAGTGAGTCGAAAGAATAAATAGATGACATGTGGTAAATGTCATGGATCTGGTCACAATAGTCACACATGTAAAGGAGATAGTGCAATTGTCACTTCAACCGCATGTGTCACAGAAAGTCAAAGTGCAAGCAAAAGTGGAATAGTAAGAGTAAGAGGAAGAGGAAGCAATAATGACACCTTTATGAGATTTAATTCAATAAGCGATGTTGAAACACAAGTATATCTATATTTCCATTTCTCTTAGTTATTATTATTTACTTGTGTTCATTTACTTGTGTTATAACTATGTACTTCTATTACAGGGCTCATCTTTTGAAGGTGCCAGACGTTGATGTTCGAGTGTGGCAAGGTTTGTTGACATTCTAGAAGTTGAAAGTCAAGCTACATTATTTGTTATGATTTTAGAACATCTATTTCAATATTGTGATGGTTGTGTTTGTGATGGTTTTAGAACATCTATTTCAGTGTGGGTTTTGGCTTGTGTTTGTTATGGTTGTGATTGTGATGGTTTTAGAATATTTGTCATAGTTGATGTTATTTTTTCGGTAGTTTCAATTTGATGTGAATGGTTAATTCATTTCGATTACTTTACAACTACATGTTCGTTTGGTTAGTTTGAGAATACATATTTCTTTGCTTAACTTAGGTACAAGTTTATGCTTAACACATACATTTCATAAAATGTAATTGATAGTAATTTTATAAAATGTAATTTTATAGTGAATCATATTTATTTTGGATGTCTTGGCCATTGATTTTCTTAGAAATTTGATTTGCTTGAAAATGTTATGCTTGAAAATGGTTGTGTCGTGGTAGCCAAGAAGGGGGAAGGATTATTTGCAAAGGAAGGAGGGAGTGTTTTCCTTTTACATGGGTATTCTAGATTGATTTTTAGCATTTATCTTTGAGAAAGTCTGAACATTTTGGAAAGACTTTCACAATTACTTCGAAAATGTTAAGCGTTTTATTATTTCAAAAAAAAAAAATGATTGAGCTTTCATATTAAAAACATAATAAATATAAAGAGATGTTACAATACATTTGACCAAAGTTACTGTTAAACAACCAATTGAAGTTCAAATACTAGAATAACCACAAAATGCATAAAAGACTAGAAATCAAATGATGTTCACAATGAACAATAAACATAAATAAGTTCGACACTTTCTTGTAAGCTTCTGATTAGCGGCTTTTAAATGTGTGACCATTGATTGTAAACTATTAACAATATTCTTTTCTCGCATGCCTATTGCTACATCATACCATGCACAAAAGATACATCCACTGCCTCCTCTCTCGAGCATGGTCAATAAGAGACAGTTTAATATAGTATAAAAGCTTGCTACTTGCTACATTCATTAGACAACATTTTACCAAATTATAATTTACACCTCATAATTTTGGCAACCAAAAAATCTTCATCTAGGATTAGCTCATGTTGCTCATGTCCAAGTCATATGTGTGGCAGCTCTTACGTTGCAAAAATAGGTAAAAATTGAAACAACTTCTGGAACATCTACGTAAAACACACACAAAGTACACAAAAAAAAATTAGACAAAAATTTTGTACTAATGTGATCAATCCGTAATTTTAACCAAAAATCTTGTCCTCGAATATTACTGACCACTGATAGAAGTAGAATTACACGACCTCAAGCCAACCACTTCAAATCTACATGAAACACAAACACAAACATCTAAAGTGATATAATCACATTGTAAAGTAGTATATATTCATCAACATATAAATGACCTAAGATTATTTAATTATGTGAAGTTGCACAATGACACTATCACAACCTTTCCAGCAGCAAAAGTTACTTCTTATTACCTAATTGGGATTCTTCAACAATGAAGCAAAAAAATAAAAAGAAAACAAAGGGAAACCAATGACAAATTTGAACACTATGTCTTCAAATAAAAAAAACAGTATCACACATGCAACCTAAACGAAAAATGGAGCACCAAAAAAATGGAACACTTCGCCTTCATAATCCTGAAATAGAACACCCAAAAAAAATGACAGTGAACTACATATGAATATCTACATAATTGACAAATGCATCATAAAACTTTATGGGGTTCATAAGTTTAAACGTAAAATCATTCCAATCCACAATAAATTCCCAAATTTTCAACTATGAAATTCCCCAAAATTTTCAAATAAGAAAATCCCCAACATTTCTACATACCTATGAAATTATGTTTCTTCCCTCGACGACAAATGCATCAAAGTGGGAATTAACTCCCTAGTAATCATGTTACTTCGTATTTCATCCTCGTTTGTCACCTTCGTAGAGGAGTCTAGGGAAGGGCACTGCTTTGAAGACTCTCCTAAGGAATTCGAATATCGTCTCTACTTCTCCCCTCTCTTTTCTGTTCTTTCATTCCATGTGCAAGTAACACAATTCGTTTGATGGATGAAGTAACAAAGGGGGTGTCAGTCAGTAACACTTCAAACATTGAGGTGTTAGGATTCAAAATTTGAAGTTTAAGGTATTTGTTGAAGAGACTTTCATATTTCATGGGCCATATTGATAATTACTCTATATTTTATATTGAAGCATCTTATGTCAAGGTAAACATAAGAAAAGAATTATTGGGAGGTCATATTATAATTGATAAAATATAATTTATATAATAAAAATTTGGAAAATTAAGAAAACAACAACTGAACTATGGGATCAATGACAAGTCAACCACTAAATAATTTTCGCTAACAAATAAAGCACTCATCTATGGAAAATGAATAGAGCAAACATCATTGTCACATTTTCTGTTAAATAACATTTTCTTTCTACTATGGAGCGTTGTCTTTCTGCAGCGGAACATTTTCTTTCTGCTGCAGAAAATGAGTCTTAGAATAGGATTTAGGAAAGATTACTTTCCTCAAAAGAAAGACAACTTTCCGCAGAGGAAAGACGATGTCTTTCTAATCAAACTGTGAATTCTTATAAGTAATTTGACGTCTTTGGGGAACCAAAGACATGCAGTCTTCCAAGGTATAAAACTAAATTATTTCATTAATCGTTGAGAATTGTTCATTTGTTTGGATTTATCAAACTTTAGTTCTTCCCTCAAATTACTGTTTTAAATTCATATTAGTTAGCAATAGAATGCTGTAATTATTGAGAGGAAAAATGCTTGTTTTTTTTTTGTGATTTTTTTAACAGAAATATGTGAGAATCTCTTATTTATATTCTGAAAAACTTATCCAAATATCAAAGCAAGGTATTTGAAGAGCATAGAAGAATACATTTTCGAGGGTAAGCTTCCTACTCTTTCATTTTCAAAGTAAGTTCGCTGTTAACAGCGATGTTTGTGTGATTTATTTTCTATAGTTTAGTATTTTATTTGTTAGAGAAAATTATTTAGTAGTTGACTTGTCATTGATCACATAGTTTAGTGGTTGTTTTATTAATTTCCCTAAAAATTTTATGGAGGAAATTATTTTCATTGCAATAATTTTATATTGTTATTCATGTCAATAAGAGGCTGAAATTCTCAAAAATGAAAAATGAACAATAAAATTTAGAACAATGAACCATTTAGAGAAGTATATAATATTTATAGATGTGAAGGAAAGCATATGTCATAAATCGAAAAGGGGACACGAATTGTAAAAGAGTGTTATTTCTTTGGGAATTACAAAAATGAAAAAAAAAAAAAAAGGCCAAATAAAAAAACGTCTACTAGTGATGTAGACCATTTTCTACACTCTGGTTAACCAGATAAACCAACCATGATAATAAATTTTATTTCAATTTCAACAAATACTATATGTATATATATGAAAGGAGATAAACAAGCTCGAAAAAAGTTAGTTGAGATAAACAAGTCCACTGAGCTAAATAAGTCACAACCACCTCTAAATTTCATTACAATTTCAACTAATCACTATTATAGATATATCAATGAAATTACATATTCTTTATAAAAATATTATAGTTTATTATTAGCATGCAGTTTATTTAATTTTATAATATTACCAACTATTATTATGAAAAATATATATGACACGATTACATGTCCATGGTAGTTTGATGGTTGTACAAGCGACGCTCGTATGTATTGAGTATGAAAATGTCAATGGATGTTGTTTTCACATCTCTACGAAACAATACACAAGAGTTATAGTCTTTTCAAAATAAGACTTACATACTTCTTTTGTACATTATAACTTCAATGGGACAACTTATATATCAATTATAAGATGTTAATTTCCCATAACAATGGAGTCGTTAAGAGGTAAAAAGCACAACATGAAGAGTTGCGTAACATGATGATAAGGTCACATAATCTCATGGGTCAGGCCCATGACCTCAAATATTAGATTCTATGGTACTCTTTAGCTATTTTATTATTATGTAATTGTTTAGTCATGATAAGCCCAAATGTAGTCTTTTTCTTTTCCTAGTAATATGCTAGAATTTGAAGATTATGGAAATGGTATGCATGCATGAAGTTATATGAACAATATTTGAAGAAGAAGTAAAATGGGATTGTGACATTTGCTCAGTAGGATCAAATATCGTCTTAGAACAATAATGGAAGAGACAAACTAGTTCAAAAATCGAACCGAGCCTAAAGAATAGACCTTTAACCCCGCACAAGATGTAGATGAAATCGACACACGATGAAGGATTCAACCCGAGTAGATGACTAAATGAGCCAACTTATTCTCACCCAACTAACCGTGTAAAACCCGTGATTTTTATAATTTTAAAATTTCACGTGTAATTTTTTTGTGTGATTTTTGGTCAAGCGTTGAAAAGTTGACTCGTTTTGTCGCTTAGCAGCCATGTGTGATTTTTTGTCTAATAATAAAACATAGTCAAATTGGATTTTTTCAAGCGATAATTTAATTGTGAAAATCTCTTTGTAAATTAATTTGACTAAAAATATATTTTCTGTTAGTATTTTAAACAAGTTGGAATTAGAATCGAATTTTGAGTTGGATTTGAATAATATATAAGATATATACCAAAACGACAAGGGAGAAACGATAGGAGAGGAGAGGAGATCAAAACAACAAATCGCAGAGTTCTGACCTAGGTTTCGGATTCGCGGCGTCAAGGTGAACAACATTCGTGAAGATGGTTTATGAATCATGTAACTCCCCGATATCGTTTTTCCCGTATACACAATGTAAATAATTTTGGGATGATTAAAATATTACGTTGCGTATCGATGTGTGTTGAATTATGATGTGTATTTGTGGGGAAAACATTATGGGACAAAATTTAAGTCGGGAAACATGAAGAAAATGCTATTTTGGACAGTTCTGGACGCATGCGGATGCTATGAGGATGAGAAATGGCGTCCGCAAGCCCTAAGAACAGTGTCTTGGCACTTTGGGACGATGCAGGACGGCTTCCTCGCATCCTAAGTTCACCCTGTCTCTTTGCGGACGAGTGCGAACGAAATAAAGACGCGTCCTATTTGAATATGTCTGATTTCTGGACACATTCAGACGAGTGCTGACGCTATATGTAGATGTCATTTTGCGTCCGAATGTCGCCTGCGGACGCAAATGGCGAAGGTTGGGACGCATTTTCTCGTCCCAATTCGATGTGCTGGCTGTAATAGTGAAGATTTGAACACATGCGGACGAGACTCGGACGCAAACTCGCGTCCAAAACTTCCCAGATCTGCAATTATTTAGGGCAAAATTTAATGAAACGTTGTCATTTTGTGATTCAATACTCAACTAGACGACCAACCAGATGACAAGGAGACACACCCATGCCGGACCACACCTTCTCCACGTCGACCACGCCCCTCCCTCTCCCATAGGCATACGGGTGTTCCCCTCCAGCTTCGTCCTTTTAATCTCCCCCTCCTCTGCACTCATTTTCCTTCTGCCCCCTGCCTGAGAGAGAGAGAACTTCCTACGTGCGAGAGAGAGATTCTTCCAGTCAAGTTATGTGTTGTGTGAGCTCGTAAGTGAAGTGTGTGGAAGTGAAGCTTTGGGAGCTGAGGATTTTGGCTGGGAGATTTCTGTCAGTGAGAAATTTTGCGTTAAGGGGTAAGGAATTGGCTGGAGTCTTGGCTGTCAAAGCCCTAACCCACAAGTAGTGTGTGTGAGTGATGCTAGTTCTTTGCTGTACATTTCCAGAAGTCCTTGATTGAATTATTTCTATAGCATTTCCTTTATTTTGTATTTGAATTCTTGCTCTCAATTTCCTGCAATTTTATCTACTGCAAATGCTTTACTTTGATGAAGATCAATGATGTGATGAAGGCTTGGTATGTGAATGACTTGTGTTAAGTACCGTAGTATAGAGTGAAGAACCAATGAGCATGAATATGCTAAGAAGTCCCCTTTAAATTGACTATGTTCTGCACATTTCAATTGTCTTATCTCGTTGTAGTTTTTCTAACTTCACAGTAGTTTTCTTTAGTTCCTAATGCAATTACTTATATGTACTGTAAATCAATGACTTGGGTGATGGAGATTGGATAGTTGAACTGTTATGATATAAATTGACGACTTGAACTGATGAATCAAAGCTGTTTAAAAAGGAATAATACTCATGAACAAATGCTGTTATTTCTTAGTTCTGGTTAAGAGTTATGGTATTGTGTTAATTAGTAGTTATCCCTTTTAATTCAAGCATGTTTAATTGAGTGAGTGATACCTAAAAAATTAATTCTGTTTCTTTTCAATTTATTATTACGTTCTGTTTTATTTAGTTAAGCATGCATAGATGGATTAGTTTAGTATTTTGAAATCTAGCTTATAATGTTGTTACTTCTTGGTACTAGTTAGGAAATATAATTCTTATCTTTTACTGCAAACGTTTACTTTAATAGAAATGTGATGAATGAATTATGATCGATGATGTTAAGCTTGTAGAATAGAATGATGAAATGGAGTATGACATGATGTGTACGTATGATCATGAATGAATAGAGAATTTCCTTTCTGTTTTGTACAATTTATTATATTCACTTGTTATAGTTTCCTGTACAATTCATCGTAGTACTTGTTGTAGCTTCTTAGTGGTTAATGCTTACTTCATTGAGCTAATCAAGCATGTGCAGATTATTTGGGATAATAATTGTATGAGCATGTTTGGCATGCTTAACTAAACTGAACACATTAAATTAAATGAAATTCCTTGCATGTTTAATTAACTAGACCATTGGTTGTAGCATGTTTAATCAATTTGAATAAAAGTATGATTTATCAACTAGAATGTAAGCTATCATTTGAGCTCCTTTAAGTAATCAAACCATGTTTAGTTAATTTAATAAATTAGGACGTTTCCATTGTATTCGATTAGTAAGCATGTTTTTGGTTTCTATTGTTTGTTGAGCATGTTTATGTTCGGTTTTGTATAGATGAGCATGCAGAATTAGTTTAGCTTGATATCTTGTAATTATAAATCAAGCATAATTCCGTAAATAGTTTGTTAAACATGTTTCCGTTTAATTATTAATTCTACATCTAAGCTTTTATAATATTGTTAAGCACGTTAATTCGCTTAGATACCTCGTATGTTAATAGTTTATTCATCTTGCCATATTTCTATCGTTGATTTCCATTAGTATTATTCTTGCTTCGTTGTTTACCACTTGTCTTGTTTAATTATCATTCTTTATGTTGTGTTCACATGCATCATAATAATAGAAACAAGTAGAGAGTGTCACCTCGGGTTGGTACTCACATGCATGATGTGAGGAAAACGAATGAACAAAGAACGAAATGCACGTAATGAACGAACAAATGATAGGAAGTTGGGGGGCGGATGAGTAGTTTGAATCTAGTCTGGCAGCTAGGTTACATCTCTACTTTGTCGGGAAAGGGACTAGTTTGCACACAGGAGGCTAGAAGCTGATCAAATTATACCATCACACATGGGTTCCTCCAACCTCCGGCTCGATGTACGAGTTAGGAACGAACGAACGAACGTAATGAAAAAATTGGTTTGGGAATGACCTATTCCAAAAGAACTAAAGAAAGGCATGATCATAATGCATAACCTCATTCATTACTAAGCTTTTGGGCTTATAGTTTACTTGTGGTGTAAGAAATGAGATAATAATAACTGGAGCAGAAGAGGACGCATTTCCCATCGAGCCTGCGGTGTATCCAGACGAATCACGACCCGAGTAGGTGAATGGCTCAAGAAGAAAATAAATGAATTAACAATTTTGGTGGAAAGATTTGGTAATGGGCATGTTTTGTAAAACCTTCTTTTGGATATTCATTTCGTATGTTTTTGCTTTAAATCCTGAACTTTATTCATGCATTCATAAATAAAATGTTTCCGCTTTACTCTGATATATTTCTACTCTTTAGCTTTTATGCTAAACTTGAGATTTTACGTTAACTCGTTTCAAGTAGATAAAAAGAAAAAGAAAAATTTTTACTCGAAAATTTAAAGAGAAAAAAATTAAGAAAGTACGGTTTTTGACGCGGGGCGTCACAAATCAGTAAGTTTTTCTCGTCAGTTTTCGAGTTCAAAGTTTAGGGTTTTGATTGGCTTCTGATTCAATGTTAAAAACTCAAATCCGAAGGAAATTTTTTGGTTTCTATTGATTTATTTAGCATTTATGTAGGGTTATTTGTCGTTAGAAGTCAAAATCGGGCAAAAATAGAGTGTTTTCTCGTAAAAAAAAGCTCCCTGCACTGTTTCAATCAACCAATTGAACTGTGGTCGATCGATTACTGTTCATTTAGTTGACCAGGAGTATTGTTCTGGTCGACCAAATGAACAGTGTCCATGGGGGTTACTATTTACGCACTGTTCACAACATTATTCACGTAGTGTTCACTGGTTGACAGCCGAACTGTTCCTAATCAACTGTGAACTGGGAAGTTTCGACACCAAAGGTTCTGGGTCGACCACAGAGTGTCAAATTGTCATGTTTTTGAATTGTTTACACAACGGTTTGGTCATGTCAACCTTTGTTGAGTCTTAAATGGTTGTGGACGTGTTTTATCAATCGCTGAGAGGTTTTGATTGACTGTCGACGTGTCTTGTCGACACTAAATGGTTCTAGTGTGTCGTTGTTGAGTTTGGTCAAAGCAGGGAAGTCCCAGTTAACCTTTGCTTTGCCTCGACGACTGTTGAGTGGTCTCGATTGACCACTGTGATGCCTTGTCAACCATGAGTGGGTTTGAATGGCTTCAGTTATGTCTTCTCGAATGCTGAGTGGATAAGGTTGAGAGTTCTATGAACCTGATGGACTACGGGTTCATTCTACCATTAATCAAACTTCCAACATTATCATGGAAGTATTCAAGGTCAAGCACAAGTGAAAGTTCAAATTCAAACATAGAATATTTGATGGACTTTCCAAAACTGTCTACTTTCTCACCTTCAACAAGTGTTTGATAATTTTGGTATTTGAAACGATGTCATATCAAAAAGAGTATTTCATGAAGCTTTCTAGAATGGGCTAAATAGTTAAAATTAGAGTTTGTTTACTATGTCAAAAGTTCACAGAACAGATAGCAAATATTATGGAAAATCCAAATGTCCAAGCTTGGAGACCAAGGAAGTTTATACATAGAAACCATCCAAATGGCCGAGCACCAAGAAGGAATAGCTACCAAAATACATCAACGCTTGGAGAAGAAGAAAAGAAGATTGAATTAAATAATCTTTTACTTAATTTACCTAGCAACTATTAAGTAAATAATCGGGCAAACTTATACTATGAGCCGATTTAGTGATACTATTCTTATTTAGTTATTTACTATTCTTAGTTTGTAATTGGCTATATAAAGCCACCTTATGTACATGGTTAAAGGAGTGAAAATTGAAAAAAAAACTTTTGCTTAATTATTGAAATTGGAGTGATTCCTCTTTCAATAATTTGGCGTGTTACAACCAAAGGTTACCTTGTGTGTGTTATTACATCACAAGATTGGGCTCACTTATAAGTTGGATGAGTTCTCTTATCGGCATCCAATTTTTCCTCCTTGGAGGAAGAGTGTGTGAAGTGGTGTCCAACTTTCCGAAGGAGTTTCATCGACAAATCATCCATACAGAGCATTAGTCACAACTACTTACTATTTCTGGTGAACTAAGTTCTCTCAAGCATATTTCCTAATCCATAGCAGATATTTCCATTATTCCTAAAGGAGTTCTTTCTTATTTCATAAAAGGAGACGTGTCCCAAATTTCAGTTCAAAAGTTTCTAAAACGTTGGAGTTATTGGCTTCCAAAGTCAGACCTTCCATATTGTGCTTTGCAGCAATTTAAGGTAATTCTTGGACTGGTTGATCGCCTTTTACATAGCTGACTGACTGATCTCAAATTTGTCCGTCTCTATAATATTTCTACAAGTTGATGATCGACCGTCTCATCCATCCGCAAATTATCAGCTGATCACTTGCAGTTGAGTGCCTTCTTACATCAATCAGCCACCTTACCTGTTGTTCTCCAAACACTTGGTCGATCATTCCTTCAGCCAAGCAACTACTCACTGATTGCTCCCCATATTACTTCATGTATTTACAAGTTATTTCTTCACCCCTTCTACTTGTGCATCATTTGGTATTAGAGCTAAAATTTCTATTAATTTATGATATCATTTTTTCAACATAATGGCAAGGAGTTGTGATTACATTACGAGCAAGGAAAAGTTGGAAGCATCTATCTCTACTTTTGGTGGTTCGGATGTTTTTTGAAAATTATTTGGATTGGGAAGACGAGGTGGAAAAGATTAATCAAAGAGCTATTTTTTCGAAGAAGACCTTGGTACACATAATTTCTTCAAAGCTTAGAGGAAGAGCTTCAAGATGATGGGATAAACTAATCACCAACCAAAGAGATGACAGAGGAGAAGACATCAAAACGTGTAGTTCAATGAAGAAATTTTTTAGACGAAAATATGCTCCAACATTTATCAAAACCGTTCCATCCTTACCACCAATCACAAGGTATGAAAAATCTTCCAAAAGTTGACAATCTCAACTCGATAAATTTAACACTTTGTTTGTAGAAATAACGCAATGACTTGAAACAAGTATACCAAGCACTCCAACTTTACAAGTACAAGGTCATGATGTGTTATTAGAAGAAACTCTTAAGGCAAAAGAGCAAAATGACAAAGACGTTACAACACCTCAAGAAAGACCATCACTATCTTTGCAATCTAAAATAAAGGAGGAGGATTGTCTAGAAGAGCAAGTACCCGAAACTATAGAGGACCAAGTTGACTCCTTGATGACAACAACACAAGAGGAGCAAACTCTCCATATCCAATGCTCCAACAGGAACAAGGTTTGGCCTTTAGTCATTGATGAGAGAATTTGTGCTAACATGGTTTCTATGATTATGATTAAAAGAAGTTGCTTGGAGATATTATTGCATGGCATCCCGCACAAATTTTGGTGGCACATTGACAATGATCACAATGTTAATGGCCGATGTCTAAACAAGAAAAGTTGTGTCCTTTGATCAAAGATGAAGGAAGTAGCACCAATTTGTATTCCATGGATTTTAAGAAAAATTTGAGTTGGTTGCTAGACAAAGAAGACATCAAAGTAACATGCCAACTTTGATTGATTTTTTTGGAAGTTTTACTAACATAGTGCTTTATGATATGATGTCAATAAATACAAGCCGTTTGTTTTTGGAAATACTGAGACTTTATGATAAGTGGCCTATGCATAACAAGTGTTTCAATTATTACTCGTTTATGGAATGTGAGACATTGAAAGGAACTCAGTTAAAGACTACTACACTTATGACCAAGAGGTATGTGCTCTTAGTTACATTAATTACTTGGATTCTTAAAATTGGTTAGATTGAGAGTTCGCATGTTATGAGTACTAAGTTACCAATTAGAGATGGCAATCGCTATGACAAAGTTGTTCTCTTTAATATTGGTAGAAGTTCATTATAGTTATGCATATTGGATTGTTATTGATCTTGTTTAATTTTGGTGATGAACTTAATTGCTATTTTGGGGCTAGAAGAATATATTGCATCATGAGGAAATCATTGATATTTGATAATATTGATGTTCATTGGATTCTATGGCAAGACCCTCTTGGCAATATGGATAATGTTGATTTTATTAAATTGGATTACTATTTTGGAAATAGAAGAACCTATTGTATCATAAGGAAAATTTTGATATTTGGTGATGATGATTTGATTATATGGCAAGACTCTTATGGCAATAAGGTTGTTGACGATTTTACTAGTTGTTTGTTTTATGGGTTTCAACATCACTTACCAAGTTTTGCATCATTGACCAAGAATAAGTTGCTAGAACAATTTCCATATGTGATCAAGTGCAAAAAAGGAAAGATGAAACTAGTGGTCAATACTCCAATTCAACGATCATGGCAAGCTTTGTGTATCACTTCATGGGTTCGAACATCACGTATCAAGAAAGTACTTTTTGGAGTCCTAATAAGTCATGTCAAGGAAAAAACAACTCCAGAATCTATGAAGACATTGTTCTTTAGCCACATATACTCAAAGTTATTTTCATGATTATATTTATGAAACTTATTGAATTACAAAAAGGTATCTACATACTTCTAAATTATTGTTCAAATATGGGAGGTGGTTTGTGAACAACTTATTATTATTGGCCTACAACATCAAGCAAGATTTGTTTCCTTATTTCATTCATGAAGATTTTAAAGTCATTGTAAATCTCAAAGTCCATGACACATCTCCTTATCTTGTGAAAGAAAATTTTGAAGGAATTACTCTATGGCCACATATACTCAAAGGTGTTCTCAAGTTTTTATTTATGGTAATTATTCATGTGGTCTACATTATTCGTAACTCGAAGGCAAAGAATGAGAATCTAGTATCCGAGTTATTGTTCAAGTATGAGAAAAGGTTTATGAAAATTTTAATATTATCAGCTTGCTACATCAAACAATACTTGCTTTCTTATTGCATTCATAAGGAGTTTGAAGACCTTGCAAGTTTCATGAGCCATAATGTATCGCCATGTTTCTATGAAGACTATGGAAGGAAAAGATTTGATTCGAGGTCAAATCCTTTTCAACCCCGAGAGGATGATGGACTATGGGTCCATTATATCTTTAATCAAACTTCCAACATTATCATGGAAGTATTTAAGGTCAAGCACAAGTGGAAGTTCAAGTTCAAACATAGAATATTTGATGGACTTTCCAAAACTGTCTACTTTCTCACCTTTGTCATGTGTTTGATAATTTTGGCATTTGAAATGACATTATATCAAAATGAGTACTTCATGAAGATTATAGCTGACTTCCTAACTTTTCTAGAATGGGCTAGATCGCAAAAATTAAAGTTTGTTTGCCATGTCAAAAGCCTACAGAATAGAGAGCAAATATTATGAAAAATCTAAGTGTCCAAGCTTGGAGACCAAGGAAGTCTATACATAGAAACCATCCAAGTGGCCAAGCACCAAGAAGGAATAGCTGCCAAAATACATCAAGGCTTGGAAAAGAAGAAAGGAATATTGAATTAAATAATCTTTTAGTTAATTTACCTAGTAACTACTAAGTAAATAATCGGACAAGCTTATACTATGAGCTGATTTAGTGATACTATTCTAATTTAGTTATTTACTATTCTTACTTTGTAATTGGCTATTTAAAGTCACCTTATGTACATGTTTAAAGGAGTGAAAATTGAATAGAAAAAACTTTTACTTAATTATCGAAATTGGAGTAATTCCTCTTTCAACCATTTGGCGTGTTACAACGAATAGTTATCTTGTATGTGTTATATCACAAGATTGGGCCCACTTGCAAGTTGGGTGAGTTCTCTTATTGGTATCTGCATTCTTCATCCTTGGAGGAAAAGTGTGTGAAGTGGTGTCCAACTTTCCAAATGAGTTTCATCGACAAATCATCCATACGGGAGCATTAGTCACAACGACTTACTATTTTCGATGACCTAAGTTCTCTCAAACATATTTCCTAATCCGTAGCAGATATTTCTATTAATCATAAAGGAGTTCTTTCTTATTTCATCAAAGGAGACGTATCCCAAATTTCAATTCAAAATTTTCTAAAACGTGGGAGTTATTAGCTTCCAAAGTCAGACCTTCCACATTGTGTTTTGCAGCAATATAAGGTAATTCTTGGACTGGTTGATCGCCTTCTACATAGCTGACCGACCGATCATAAATCCATCTGTCTCTGTAATCTTACTACGCATTGATGATCGACCGCCTCATCCATCCGCAAATTAACGGGTGATCATTTACGGTCGAGCACCTTTTTACATCAATCAGCCACCTCACCTGTTGATCTTCAAACACCCAGTTGATCATTCCTTCAACCAAGCAACTACTCACAAATTGCTCTCCATATTACTTCAACTATTTATAGGTTATTTCTTTACCCTTTCCACGGGTTCATCAGTTATGTCTTCCACCTCCGTGTCTTGTTGACCGGCTAGACTTCCTGGTTGTCTATTGAGTTTCAGGTCAACCTTGATTATGTCTCTAGTCAACTGCACTATTTGTTTCATGAAGTGGGTTTAGCCGAACTCCATTCGGCTTTGTTAGCCATACCTTGGTCTCCCTCGTGTAGATTCTTAGCTCGGAGTGTAGGGAACTCAACGTTCCTCATTTGAGTAAGAAAGTCTTGTGTTGATCCTTTCGGTCAGAGTTAGTGTCTAGTTTAGGATCTTTATTGTATCATTTGTATGATTGTTGAGATTTTGACATCGGGCTTGTTATAGGTTCTGAAGATGTTAGTGGTGCGACCTTTACTCCCGATAACGCATGGAGCTGGCTAGTTGGTAAGGTTGTCGTGGTCGTCATCGTGGTAGGGATTTCTATACCTTTTGCATTGCATTGTATCACGTTTTCAAACTAATATTTTGTGGAGTACCACACTTGAAAACCCAACGGGGACTATTTCGACAACATATCAGTTTTTATATATATGTATGTTTTCTCATGTTTATTTTCCATACATGGTTTGGTTTATATAGTCTGTGCACATATTGGGACGATGAATTCTCTTGATACTTTAGGCACTCTGGCACCAATGTATCACGAGGCTATCCCGCGAAACCTTCTACTGCATAAAGGTTGATTGTTTGTACTTGCTAAATGGGGATGGGGCTTTGGTGACATGTCCTCAGGTTTTGAGCCCCGAAAGTAAAAATTGAAATGGGACAGTGATGACACGTCCTTGGGTTTTAAGCCCCATAACTTAGCTATGATTTTAGTTACACATATCAAAAGGTTGTCAGTCGCTGAGCTTTGCCTATTCTAGTATCATTCCATTTGACGGGTGGCATGGCGGCTCATAGCTCCATTCGTCAGCAACCTTCGTCAATTTGGAACCTATAGGTATTTTAGTTGAGAAGCAATTTGTCACGAGCAACCTTATCCGTTTTTTTTTTTATCGTACGGGTTGTGTTAACTCGGAGCTTTAGCTCGTCGACAACTAAGGTGACATGCTGGATCTCCAGAGCGCCATAATTGTTATTTCCTCTACCTCATGAGGTATTGCTATCGACTGATAGCCACCTATCCTCTTATGAGTGTCAGATGGGTCCTTGTGTGACCATCCCTTTTCACTAATGATGTTTTCGTGCGGAAAATGATGTTGGCATATTTTGTGATATAGCTGTCTATGTATACATACAACAGGTTTTGAGATAGTCATATCAAGGGCAATTGGCCGATTTAAATAAAATGATAAAGAGGTTTTAAATGTTTTAAAATTCATGTACGGTAAATGTGAAACATGAAATGATTTTTAAAAAGATGAGAAAAATAGTTTTTGGCATGCATTGCATTTAGTATCGACTTCCTTACTGAGTTTGTCACTCACCTCTTAGACTATATTTTTCCCTAAGTTTTTGTATCGGTTTGGTGTATAGGATCTACACGTGTCGTCGTGGGGCGTTGTTAGTACCCCTCTGGTAGGTGTACTGATTTTCTCCTAGTTGAGTGGAGGTTCGTCAGTTCAATCCCTTCGTATCGGGTACGTTTGGGGTTTGTAGTTTTGGTGTTGTTTGATTTAATTCATACATAGTACATTTCTTTATTTATACTATCATGTCTCTAGTTGATCACTCTGTGGATTCCAACCTATGTGATTTGAGTTTAGGCTTAATTTCCTGTTAAGAATTCCGCTTCTCCCTAACCTTGGGCTGGGCGATCGGGTTCTCTCCAAGAATCGGGTTCCCTGACCTGACAATTCTGTTAGGCCCACCTCCGTGTCGTGACAAACCTACTCTGGCCAATTGAGTCGATCATTCTAACCCAAAACATTCACTCAAACTTACTTGAAATTCATCCGAGCTAAACTAAACTTGAGCCATCATGAACGGATCGAAATTGATTCAAACTAGAATGAAATAGACTTGAAACGATCTAAAACAAATTCGAATTGAACAGAATCAAACTTTATTTTGGAGAGAGAGAAAGAGGGAAGGAGGGTGATACATTGAGGCTTACATGACAATTTGTTAGTAACATGGTTTATTTTCTCCTTGATCTCATATCCGAATAAAATTTAGGGTAATTAACAAAACAACCACTGAACTATGAGATTAGAGACAAGACAATCACTAAATAATTTTTGCTAATAATTAAAATATGAATTATGGGAAATGAATGACGTAAATATTGCTGTCACATTTTTCATTAACCTTTTGAAAGAAATATTAAAAACGGGAAGACTTTCTAATTTTCTTTATCTCTTTGAGTATTTCTCCGCCGAATTCGTTAAACTTTAATTTCAATATATTCAATTTGTTCAACTTCAAAATAGATTTTGGTATCAAACTAGTAAATTTATTGTGGCGAGATGGAAATGTTGATGCTTACAGCAAGTAGAGTGAAGAACATTTTTAAATCTTATTAAGTTTGATTACCGACAAATTTGTGCAGTTCATCGATGAAGCTGAAATAAATATAGACAATTTTTACTCGATCAACTCAAATAATTTAATAATCTGAGGTCACCCAATGAAAATGAAAGATTTTCAGTTAAACTATTTGTTGAAAAATCAATGTACTTTAAGCTAAACATATTTCTGATCCACTAAGGAAACTTGCCGAAAAATTCATTGTCTGCTACACTGAAGAATAACAAAGAATTTAATAAATGAAGTGGAAATAATATTTCCCGTGGCGAAAAGACTCATTTCCACTGCAGAAAATATTCTTTCCACAAAGGAAACGAGTCTTTCGCTGCGGAAATGAGTCTTTTGCTGCAAGTGAATCCTCGGCCTATATACTGTGGAAATAAATTGAAATTTTTAACAGAAAACGTGATAGTGATATTTACTCCGTTTATTTCTCATATTTCGGTGTTTTATTGGCTATAAAAAATTGTTTAATGGTTGCCTTGTCACTGGTTCTATAATTCAGTGGTTGTTTTGTTAATTTTCCTAAAATTTAATTCAAAAATAGTTTAAAATAAATTGTAGACAATACAAGAAATGTAAAAGGACGGACAATTTTATTTTGTTAAGTTTAATCTTTCTTCGAAATATATGACTGTCATATTCTAATAATCACATTCACATCGATTAATCATTTTCCTCTATCATTTATGCTAATTACTTCACATTATGAGTATTAATCTTACTTTACATAAACACATTTCTCTTCACCAAGAGAGAAGGAGAATGACACAATTCATTTATTGACTCATCCATAACTCTCTTTTTGCGTAAGAAAACTGCTTCACATATCATTATTAGCATACTTGGACAACAGAGGGAACAAGCACAATGGATATGGCAGAGAAGAACTCTACCTAATTTTCAATTTGTGACAGCCTACATCTTATAACAGGCTCGGGTAATGGGGATAGGAGGATCTGAAAATGAGCCGTTGAGCACGAGACTGGCAACCCACAGATTGCCGGCATCAGAGTAGTGAATGCCATCCCAGTAAATATACTGAGAAGGGTTTGGGCAGGCAGCTCCATAGATAAAGGTTTCATTAATCTTTCCTATTGTCCCACACCACACATGGCTGTATTTTACATGGTATCCACAGCATACACTCAATGGGTCTGTAAATCCTGCAATAACAACAAAAACACGTTATAGGATAGGACTCTAACCGCGTGACTCATGAAGAACGAGACTGTTATAAATCAAACAATAAACGAAAGAAAAACACGAAAAATGAAAGATAACCTTCATTCTTGGCGTTGCTGATGAGTGCATATTTAGCAGCATAGACATCAACATAAGTAATTGCAGCATGAGGAAGCTCGTCTCTGAGTCTTACCACTCTTTCCATGAGTAGGCTATTGAACTTTAAAGACATGTTATTTTTCTCTATAACGCAACCATATCGATCAACAACACTGGGAGCAGGATTTGGATCGCGAAATCGATGAATGGGAAGACAACCGTACGGGCCTGTGTTGTGTATCCAAAATGATCTTCCTCCTTGATTGTATATAATCTGAAAAAATAAAACAATTTTAGCCATATCTCATAGAGTTAACTCTACGAAAGTTAAATGAAAAATCTCATGTGGTAGAGAACTAGCTGGAATGGCTGATAGATTACTCGCTACTTGCCAGCTGAGTTTTGATTAATTTGAGGTTCAAGTAAAAGCGTATGAGATTAAGAGAGAACCATGTTTTCTTAATGCTCAAACAATTATTTTTCAGATGGTTGCGTGCCTGGACTGCATCGGCTAACTGGTCGATAATGTCCGGCAAAGCTGCGAGGAGCTGATCAGTGCTCATCTTGCGAATGCCTACGGAGAGATCGTGTTGGCCAATATCGAAAGTGTAAAGCGCTTTGACGAAATCCTCGGGTCTCGGAAGGTTCTTCCAATCTGATAATTCCTTGCCTAAGACAACCAAATCTATCAACAATCAGCTACAATAAAAAAATAAAAAGGAGAATTGAGATTCGAATTTTGGTTCGGCACATAAACGACCTTTGGTGTAGCGGTCGATGGTACGAGATTTGAACTGTTTGAACTGAGTGAGTTGAATGTCAAGGGAAAAAGGGCTGATTCCATATTGGAATATAGTCTCATTCTGCCTTCTAATGGTTGATCCTCCAGTGGCAAAGTTTGCTCCATGGCTGAAATTGCTCCCAATTGAATTCAAATATGCACTCAAGTATGGTAGTTCTAGCTTCTGAGCTGCATAATAGTCAATCATCCATTTATAGTCAAATCTATATCTGGAGTTTTAAGATAATATAAGACAAAACTCGGTTTTCCGACAATATTTAACGGGTAAAAACCGAAATTTTGGTTCTAATTCAATGATGGGTCGGATCAGAAACATGGCTCGTATAACTTGCTCTACTTTATTATGTTTATTGTTCATACGCTAAACGATCGATTCGATTAGTCCTCTGTCTCATCTTTGCAGAGAATACAGAAAGTGATGATTTTACAAATTCGATTTATTTTGATAGTTATAAGATGATGAAGATGGTCACAAATAATAAAGGGTACAAATTAATCTAACACTCGTAAAGGAAGGGGGAGAGAGAAAGAGAGAGAGAGAGAGAGACCTATGAAGTCTATGAGAAGGCGACCATCGCTAGCCCTTCCAGATGGCTTGTGGAAGAAAGGCACACCATAAGGGTACCCAATCGGCTGAAACGCGGCTGATCTGCCGCCTGTGTCCGAATTAGAGTCACCGAAGTTGTAAACCGCCGGAAACGCACAAGGCGGCCCCGAAAAATTTTTATCGCCGGTGACTAGATTACACAGGACTAGCAAGAGCGCAGAAATTATGACTCTCCAGACCACCATTTTCAGCGTGGCACTAACTGTAACTCACTTCAATGAAAATAGACAGCGAATAGCAGTGAAAACGTCTCTCCTTTTATAATGTGTATAGTGGAGGTAAGGAAAGAGATGACGACGATGATGGTAGCCATGTGAGGTGTTCGGAAGCTTTTTAGCTATGGATGTTTCCTTTCTGAGCACTCTCTCTTCTCCCCAGCTTCGCTTTCTCATTTTGTTAACTCTTCAACTTACAATACCAATCTCTCCACATACAATCTTTTACTATGCACTGCTCGCAAAAAGTGTAGTATTTCTTGGGTTTGGTATTCTTTGCACTTGCACCTCATAATAAATCGGATCTAAACCTTTCGAGTGCGCCTTGAACGACAACTTTGATACAATATGTCTAAGTTTACAGAACATTCAACGAGGTTGCAGTAAACAAGTTCTATTTTTCAGCATTCACAAGCTATGAAACCCCATTCTCGATTTCTGCTTTAGTGAAGAAAATAGCTTCACACGTATAGCCCAGTTCGCGTCAGTTGACGTATAACAGAAAATATAATAGCGGGTTCAAAAGGCTACCATTGCATAGTAGTGGATTTTGGTTGTCAGCATCCCTAAAATATAAGGTATAAATTACTAATTATCTTAAAATTTAAATCACTAAAAACTAATAATATTTATTTACTTATTTTATTTTGATGTTGGAGTATGTCAATTCAAAATTAAATGTTATTGTTATAAAGGAAATTAATAAAATAACCACTGTGCTATAGGATGAATGACAAGTCATCCAGATAACTACTAAATAATTTTTGCTAACAAATAAAACACTCAACTATGAAAAATGAACGACACAAATATCGCCGTTAACTTGAGAGAAATGATTCGACCATATAGTTTCAAAGTACTAGCAATGAAAAAGAGCTAATACTCATGAAAAAAATGTAAGAACTCGTGATTTTAGAGACTTTCAATAGAAAAGAGCTAATACCTATAGAAAATGAATTTGAAAAAATACTGTATAAGTTGATTTTAATTTTATAATTTATAAGATTTTGTAAAATAATATATAATGTTTTAGATGCCAAATGATTTAGAATTGTTTTACTGTCTATGAGAAAATCATAACTTGTCTGTGTTTTTTCACAAATAAGACAATAGATTTATTCCTTATCTGCATAAGAAAGATGCAGCGGAAAGTAATATTTCATCTGCGAAAAAGTCGTCTTTTCTCTGCAGAAAGTCATCTTTTCTCTGCAAAAAGTCGTCTTTCCTGAGTCTTATTTCAAAGATTTACTTTTTGTAGTAGAAAGACAATGTTCAGCAGCAAAACGTCAAGGTTTTTTAACAGAAAACGTAACTATGATGTTTGCTCGGTTCATTTCCCATAATTAAGTATTTTATTTGTTAACGAAAACTGTTTAATAATTGATTTGACATGATCCCATAGTATAGTAGTTATTTTGTTAATTTTCCTTACTATTATTATTATTGCATGAGTGATCAAATTAGAAATAAATAATATTATGAAGTAACCCACATTCGTAGGGGATATCTATATTAATTGAAGAATAATCTCAAGTGTGCGTCTAACACTCGACACAATTACAATATTATTTACAATTACCCACTTAAACTCACCCTTTAAGGTTAGAAAAGAAATATTATACATTAGAATTAATCAGTGTTAGTAGTTAATTATTTTAAATATGTGTAATTTCTCTTAATTACTCAATCGACTGAGTGCACATGTTAGAGTGTATATCTGGTATAATTTTTTGAAAGATAAATTAAAGACAGACACAATAATTCAGATGGTATGGTAGTGTTGGCGAGGTTAGACTCCTTTCACAATTTGAAGGGTGTACCAAAATAAACATTTTAGGCAAGTTCAATCAATGCCCTTTTTAATTGTGTAGTGTTTTTGAGTTCATCAACAATGAAATTAGGTCAACGTTTTGTCAATCAAATATGGGGTATGAACAGAGTGATTGCAGAGCCTACATGCACAATTCAATAAAGGTAATCGTAAAAACCTATCATGTGAAGATAAGAATGACCCCAAGCTTAGCCAATATCAAAATAATTGAACAATTCAACATAATTGGTGAAAAACAGGAAATTAATACGGACGTAAAATTCTCTCCTTAGATTCATAAGACTGTAAAATCCAATAACAAATTTGTGCAGACGTCAATCCAACGTGGATAATGCTTTTTTGTTTTTGTCTCATTGCCAAAATAGATCTAAGAACAGAATTGAGAGCTTTCAATTTGACTCGGTCTGGTTCTAAGTTTGATTCTCTAAGGATTAAACCAGATCAAACCGATTCGAAACCTTGATTACCCCGACTCTAGCAATGAGTTTATATTTGGCTGCAAACACGCCAACTTTCGTTGAAACAACACAATTAATCTGAGTCCTTAGCTCTAAACACTATGGTCTTGAGATGTTCAATAAACTCGAAAGCGAAGTTGTTTTTGATACTCAAAGCAGAGGCAGATTCAAATTTGCATTAAAACAAATAAATAAACACATGCAAATAGCGGTGAAAAATTAGTTGATACGCTGACTTCTTGTTCACTCATTTTCAATGACAGAGGGCAGAGAAAGCCCAGTTTTGTTAAATGTCAATGGTGTAAAGGGCTTTAGATAAGTCCTCTTTATGCCACTGTGGTTCTTCTCCATGTTGACAATTCACAAAAAAAAAAGTCAAAAGGTATTGAAGATTACTTGACCAAATTTTCTTTTAAACTGTCGAAATTCGAGTTGCTGAAGTCGAAAGTTGTTGGAAAATGACACAGGCTGGTGAATCTGCTTCTCCTCCACGCCTCCAATCCTATAAAAACATGCAACAAATACCCAGTCATGAAAAAACTCCAATGGTTTCATAGTTGTTGGATAAAACACTGCGCAAATTGGTGAATCTGCTTCTCTGGCCTCCAATTTGAACCGATCAAGAGAACCATCAACATTGAATTTCCGTTTAAACACCATTTACAGCCAATTATTTTTTGGCCAAGAGGGCATGGCACAAGAGACCATGTTTTATTGAGATGCAAGGCAGTTATCTCCTGTTGCATAGCATCTAACCAATGCAAATGTTTTGATGCCTGTAAGAAGGTTTGAGGCTCAAAGGAATCAACAGTACTATATGTATGATAGACCCGAGGCTTGAAAATGCCAGGCTTGGAGCGAGGGGTCATGGGGTGACCATTTAGGACAGAGGGAGACAATGATACGGGTTCAATAACGGAGGGAACAGTGGTAGGAGATGGTGATAGAGATAGAGCAGAAGAGGAAGGAGAAGAACTATAGAGAGGGGAAACATAAGGGGCAACGGATGAGGAAAGATAAGAAGGAACAACAATATGAAAAGGCTAAGAGGAATTTTGTGAGGAAAGGATAGTAGAGGAAGAAGTAACAGTAGAGAAAGGAAAGATGTCTTTATTAAACAAAACATCACGACTAATGTAGATGCGAGAAGAAAGAATATCAAGACACAAATAACCTTTGTGAGAATTACTATAGCCAAGAAGAGCACAGCTAGAAGACCAAGGCAAAAGCTTGTTGGAACGATTAGGTCGAAGACATGGGTGGCATAAATAGCCAAATACACGAAGAAATGAGTAATTAGGAAGCTGATGAAACAAGCATTGATATAGAGACATATTATCTAGAACAGAGGTAGGAAGATAATTGATAAGATAGACAGCTGTGGAAAAAGCATAAGGCCAGAAACGAAGTGGAACACAAAAATGGGAGAGTAAATGTAATACCTGGGCTTTTCAACCCAGCCCATGTATATATATATATAAAAATAAAATAAAATAAAATAATGGTGCAGTTATTTAAAAAAAAAAAAAAAGGAAAAACTCCTCCTTCAGAGGAGTTGCTTTGTTATGGCCGAGAAATCAGGGGAAGTTTCCCCTATTTATGCGACTGATGAGGGGAAATTATCCCCATTCTCTTCCAATTTCAAAATTTCGACTCCCTCTCCGTTATTCCTCCTCGCCGTCGCAGAGCAAAGTCTGATTCCNTTATTGTCACTTCTGGACCTTTATTTTGAGCCTAATCTGTAACGTGAATGTTTAAGTTTTTCGCTGCTATTTATTGGATTTAAGTGAGGGTTGGACGATTTGGTTCCTTTTTAGGCCGGATCGTTCCCTGTTCTGTCTCGGGTCCCATTTGGGACGTGACAGTAAGGACAGAGCAATTTCAACTACATGTCTGTTTTTTCGTTCAACACGACCATTTTGAGCAAGAGTATATAGACAGAAAATTCTATGACAGATGCCTGTAGAGGATATAAAGAAATTCAGAGCTCTGTATTCACTGGCCCAGTCAGATTGTAAGATCTTGATAGAGGTGTTAAACTGATTGAGAATGAACGTGTAAAACTGAATGAACCGAGAATGAACTTCATCTTTTGTTTTTAAAGTATATAGCCAAGTAAAACGACCGTAATCATCAATTAACAACAAGTAGTATCATGCACCATTAACAGATTTCTCTGGAGAAGGACCCTAGAGATCTGAATGAATCAGTTCAAATGGAGACAAAACACAAGAAGAATAATTTTAAAAAGGTAAAGAGTGCGATTTATTAACATCACAAGCATTATATTGAAACGGAGAAAGCGAAAAAGAGGAAGTAGAACAAAAAGGTAAAACACACTTGAGACAGCTTAGATGAGGATGTCTCAATCGAAGATGCCACAGAATGGAAGGAACAGTAGAGGCAAAAGAAGCGAGAGCTGCTGAGAAGACGGATGAAGGAGCAAGAACAGAGTAGAGACCATTATCAACCTGACCTCGAAGAAGAGTCTCTTTCAAACAACAATCCTTGACAAGAAAGTAGAGAGGATGAAACTCAACGAA
Source organism: Begonia loranthoides (assembly GCA_022433065.1). Classification (NCBI taxonomy): domain Eukaryota; kingdom Viridiplantae; phylum Streptophyta; class Magnoliopsida; order Cucurbitales; family Begoniaceae; genus Begonia; species Begonia loranthoides. The sequence continues at coordinate 7,936,545 of CM039477.1, read as the reverse complement.
AACATTATTATCAGAACACAAACGACTAACACTAATTAGTTTAGTAGTCATAAAAGGAGTGTGAAACACATTTAAAAGTTTTAGATGTTGTGATGGCAAGGACAGTACCGTATTACCGATGGCGGAGATAGAGAGTGACGTACCATTTGCTGCAAAGACTTGGTTAGACCCATTGTACACACTAGAAGACTGAAGGTCGGATGACTGAAGTGTAAAATGATGTGTGGCTCTAGAATCCAAAAGCCACGTGGACGGCATGGATGCAATACTAGGGTTTTCTGAAGGAGCCGTAAAGAATGACTGAGGCAGAGAAACCGCAACATAGAAGGAGCGAGGAGAGGGAGGGCGATAGGAGGTGTTCAATCGATGACAGCAGTAGGTAGCAATGTGGCCGATTTTCTAACAGATTTGGCATTTTGGTTGGCCGTTAGAAGATTTTCCAGGTCTCCAAGCTGCTAATAAAGATGGAGAGAACTAAGGCTTACCAAGAATGCCATTGTACTGAGGAGCCAAGTAAGAAGGATGAGACCGAGGATGTGAGTTGAAATGTGAAGGTCGCAGCGACTGATTTAGTTGTAGAGAAGTAGCATTAGCCTGAACAGACAACATAGAGGTAGAGTTTTGCTTGTCCAGTCGATAATCGAAGTTGAGCAATAAGCTGTGAACATCTTCAATAGATGGAGGATCAGAACGACTAGTAATAGAGGTAACTAAAGGGTTGTATTCACTTCCTAAACCTCCAAGCAGATAAAGCAGGTGATCTTTAGTAGAAATAGGTTCCCCTATTGCTTGTAAGATATTGCAAATCGAAGTACTTTTCTGAATATAGTCTGAAGCAGTGAGACCATCTTTAGAAATGTTGTGCAGCTAACCGCAAAGCTCATTAAGACGTGCAAGAGAAGCAAAAGAAAATAGTTGAGCAAGAGCACTCCAAACCTCAGAATCAGTAGAATAACAGACAATTTAAGAGAGTAAAGACTCTGAGAGTGAAGCACATAGCCAACTGAGAAGAAGCTTGACGTATCGCTGCCATACAGTGCATGCTGGATTAGGCTGAAGATGAGAAGCATCAAGAATAGGGGGATGAGAGACCAAGGATACATAAAGATAGGGTTCAAGACCATTTGCAATTACGACATTGAGAATTTGATTTTTCCAAATGAGATAGTTGTGGAGTCAAGTTTCACTGTAAGAGTTTGATGAACTGCAGGTAGAGAGGGAAGCGAAGAATGGATATACAGAGAGGAAGGGGAAGAAGTAGTGCTCGAACAAGCCATCAATAAAAGAAAAAAAGGAAAGAGCTCTAATATCAAGACAGAAATTCTAGAGAGAAATAATATTCACTAATAATCAATATGTAATTGCAGTATCCCTTTATATATATAGGGAGAATTTTCTAGAACTAAGTTGATTATGAATTTGGTTACACAGGATCTCTGACGATGGATTTGATAATATTCTAAACTCATAGCATGCTAAAAATAAGGCAACATTGCATTTGGTTCTGATCTTTTTCATCACGGGCTTTACTTTCTTGAATAAACGAAAAAAAAGAAAAGAACTGAGATCTAAAACAAAATCACAAACCTTCGAAAGACCAATAATGTACTTGTCAGCTCCTTTGTGGAAATGAGTTCCACCACGGGGAAAATTAATCTTATTCCCATTGACGACCATCCAATTTTGGTCTGATTTTTCTTGTGCAAGATATGTATGTGGTATATTTGCTTTCCACACTTCATCTCTACTTTCTGGCCATCTTATTGGGATCTAAAACTCAAATTGTAATATCGTTAAATATTTAAGGCAGAGTTCAAACAACTTACATCTGACCAAATTAAAGCTAACCAACCTCATAACCTATTGGTGGAGGAATCAGACAATTAAAACGACGTTCCGGAGGTGGACAATGCCTCTCATAATGCTCCATCAAATCCAAATTGAGCTTCAATCTCAATTGATGGTGAAGATTTCTATCTAAGCCTGGTATCAGCTCTGAATATTGCATATCACAAATATGTAAACGTTAAAACCATTAAACTCCCCAAAAATAAACTCGACAGTCACTAAATATTCGAAATTAGAAATAAAACCATATAAATTTCTCTACTACATCGGGTTGAATACGAATATGTCTAACGCCAACTCAAAAGCCGCATGCTTTACCAACAAGTATTGCAAGTAATTCAAGTTATATTTATTTAAATGCTTACTCAAGGAATCAAAAATAGCAAAAAAGTGCAACATACAGGAATACTTTTAGGAGCCAGAGGGCTGCGAAATTCATCTTCCGGCAACACATCCAAATCATGACTACGAACTACTCCGCCCAAAACAGGATCAATTCCATCCAACCCCGGATACTCATCGTCCGCTCTTCTCAAACCGGGAGCGAAACTCGATCCCCAGTACAAACAAATCAAACCGAGGAGAAAAATAACTCCCAATAAAACACACTTGAGTAGCATAGCTATGGAACTAAACTCGAACCTCTCCTTCATTTCCCGGCCTTGAATGACACACTACCAATCTCGCCACCTACACTACTAATCAGTAGCAGATCGGAAAGACGCCTTCGTTGAAGAAAAGGCAGAATCTAAGAGATTTTCGCGTGGGAGCTAGAGGGAGAAAGATGAGTGGTAGAGAGATTTGGTTCCTTCGAATTCAGCGATTATCGTGTGCGGCAGAGTCTACTTTAATTAAGCAATTGACCATTAGCAAGCTGTGGGACCCATCAAACTTTGATTCGGTTCACCCCTAAACAGAACCAAACTTTTCATGTCCCGTTTTGATTTAGAGTTTATTTTAAATTGGAAAGTTAATACCGCAGATCTTATAGTTTGGGATCAACGACAAGTCAAATCTTGAAGAAATTTTATTAATAGCTAAAACCCTTAACTATAGGAAAAAAATATGGGCGACTTGGCAGTCACGTTTCCCTTCCAAATCTGTCGACGTTAACGCCTTAGTTTCATTGACGCCAAGGACCGTCGAAAGGAGCCGAAGGATGTCAATTATCGGGGGATGAGGGACATCCCTCCTACCCGTTGGAAGACAGACGGTCGTCAGAACAATTACCGGGCGATGGCTGACGATCTTCATTGGCCGTTGGATCAAGGAAGGACATTCCCTGCTCAGAATTGATGGTCAGGATTGAATCTGTCATTTTCCAAAGGTGATGGTGGACGATTGTCCATGGCTGTTTGATCGAGGGAGGGATGTCCCTTATAGTGATTGATGGTTAGGATTGAAACTTTCCAAAGGCAATAACGGATGATCGTCCATGGTCGTTGGATCGAGAGAGAGACGTCCCTTATAGGAATTGATGGCTATGATTGAATCTGCCATTTTCCAAAAGTGTTGGAGGACAATTGTCCATGGCTGTTGGATCGAGAGAAGGACATCCCTCGATTAGAATAGACGACTAGGATGGACTCTAAATTCTTTAACGTTGAAGAGTCACGTGCAAGGCATCGACGTTTTTAAAAGGCGCAAATTCCCTCAAATAAGATGGATGTCCCTCTTCCACATTGAACGTCCATTTCACATATCGAACGTCTCTCATCCAGAAACGGACGTCCCTCGACCCAAGACTACGTCGTTCTGCCAATTACAGATGTCTCTCTCTCTCTCAAAATAGACATCCATCGACTTAAGACTACGTCATTTAGGAAAAAATGGACGTCCGTCTTAATACGAGGGACGTTCATTTTCGACCGAAGGTGCTTCTCTAGATGCTAAACGACAGTGTTTCTCATCTCGACGGACACAAATTTGCCTATATATTCGCAAAGGACATCCTATTATAAGAGGGTCGTGAAATTATTTTATGCAAATTTAGAGCTGGACAGCCCTACTGAGCTGAGAACTTTTCTATATGGGAAACAGATTAGGCTAACTCCTAAGGAGTTAAATGAACTTATTGGATGCTCCACGGAGGAGTCGACAGAGGAGTATTTCCACGTATCCAAGGACTCAGACTTTGTAAAATAATGAGAAGGTCTGGCATTACTGAAGCAATTGGCTCGCAATCCTGAAATCATGGAATCTTTCTCCAGGCCCAAATCAAATGACCTAAATGTTAAAGCCCTAGTCATCCATCACATGATCACCCACACAGTTTTGCCCCGTGATGGACATAAATATCATGTCAGCTGCATGGATCTTTTTGTGATGGAGAAGCTCTACAATAAGAAGAGATTCAACGTCATGTGTCATTATTAATCAAATGCAGGCAATCCTGAAGAGTCGAAGGAAGAATCTCTCATATAATTGGCTCATTCAGAAGATCGTTGACAACAGCAGGTTGGTTGTCCCTCCCAAGCAGTGACGAACCAATAAAAAGGCACTTGATGTGTACAATCAAGTGACATTGGCTCGGATGGGGCTGCACAAAGTAGGAGGGGAGTGGGTATTCAATGGTGCGAACACTCCCTCCACTCAGCCTGCACTCCTCCTTCAACGTCGGCTACACCTCCTCTATCAAAGTCAATTGCACAACCTCTATCAACATTAGCTGCACCTCCTCCTTCGATGTTGACTGCACTAATTCTATGGACGTCGGTTACATAGCCTTCAAATCACGTGGAGGTGGAGGATGATTTTATTCATTCCCCTCCTCAGTCCTCACCCTACGTACTGATCAGTGAGAAGAGGTGGCAGTAGCTTGTCGCCAAGTTAGAGAGACAGAAGAGGAAATTTGATGAGATTTAAGCCACTGTACTTCAGACGAAAGAAGCCCAGTCAGCTCCCCCAGCAGCCCAGCCAGCTTCTCCATCAGCTTCTCTTGTATCTTTCGATGCCAGTTCGGACGGATCAAAGTATGTCTTTTAGCTTACATGTACTTTGCATATATGCATTAGTATTGTTGATTAATAATGCATTACAATCTTGCAGGTCTTCTATATCATCAAGCAACCATCCTCTCCTCCAAACCTTGCTAAAGTTCAGAAGATATTGACAATAGGTCCTCCTTCGACGGAAGCAGTTCCAAGGCCTGCTTCACTTCTAAAAGTGCAAGTGGTATATCTTCATTTTAGTTTTGTACAATGTGTTGAATTTATATTTAAACTGATTTTTCATTGCAACCTATAAAGTTGATGGATTAGTTCATGAGAATGGCACATGCAAATACCAAGAATAATGTGGAGACGTGTGGTATACTTTGCGGCTCCAGGGTAAGAAATAATATGATTTCAAAGTTATTCTCAATTTTAATTATATGATGAAGACATTGTGCGGCGTGTTGTTGTTTTTCAGAGTTACGATGTCTGTTCAATAACAACGCTCCTCATTCCAAAGTAAACGGAAAGGTCAAACTGGGTAAGAATATTTAACTAATTTTTAAGACTCTATTATTGAAAATAAATAAATAAATAAATATCTCGCGTTCTTAACATGCAATGCATGACATTGGATGAGGAGGAGATATTTGAGGTTCAAATGAAGGAGAAACTGCTGACTTTTGGTTTGATCCATGTAAGGAATTTGTATTCATTAATGCAATATTTTTTTCTCGTATAATATATGGATTTTATTTTAGACACACCCGAAGCAAGCTTGTTTCGCATCATCGGTTGACATGCACACATAGTATGGGTGCCAGTTGATGTTACCGGAGTCAATTACAATTGTCATGGCACCTACATATCAAAACTGGTATATTTTTTCACCCTACACTTTGAAAGAAGTTACTGCACTAATTTCACCTCCCAATTGCAGCCTATATGGCATATTTCAAGTCACGCACCATTTAAAGGAGTCGGTGATTGTCAAGTGTTCGGAGAAAGACTTCCATCTTCACGACTCACACAAACTGGAGGACCTTTTCTAGCCCACCACTCATGTCGAAATGATCCATAACTTGCAGTTCAAGGTCATCGATATCCGGGGCAAAACTGTAAAAACTGCAAAAATGCAAAAACTGTGAAAAAAAATTGTTAAATTACATTTGTGCAATTGAGATTTTGTATATCTGTTTGTTGGTTTTGGCTGTTGTATCTTTGTTTGTTGGTTTTGGTTGTTGTTTTTTGGTTTTGTTTGTTGCAATTTGGTTGTTGTTTTTTAGGGTGAGGGACGTCCCCTATAGGCTGAGGGTCGTCCTTTTTATGGCTAGGGACGTCCGTTATAGGGATAGAGACGTTCGTTTTACTGTGGGGCTCCTCAATCGCTGAAGGAAAATAAGACAGATTCGAACATCCGAAACAAGAGGGACGTCCATTCTTTTTGATCATCCGTTGTCTCAGTCTGTCTTTGGATGCCAATAACTCCCTTGTTTTATAAGCTTTGGATTTGAAATTTGGAACAATCCTTCTTCGATGAAAGAATAAAGAACCCCTTCAAGAAGAATGGAAAGAACCTCCATGGATTAGGAAATATGCTTGAGAGAACTTGAGTGGTCATAAATGGAAAGAACCTCCATTGAGTGGTCAGAAATGGAAAGAACCCCTTCAAGAAGAATGGAAAGAACCTCCATTGATTTATCTTTGTTGTACAATTAAGATCTTGTATTCTGGTTGTTATTGTTGTTAGCTTTAGTTTTACTAAAAAATGTTTTGATGATGAATAATTCAAGTTGATAAGTTGTTTGTTATTAAGTGAATATGTTCAAAATGTCAAATATTAAATTGAATATGATTATCGTTTAAACTTTATTGGAAATACCCTTAATAGGGGTATTATTGTTCTAATATGTTTGTTTAAATCCTTGTAGCAATTATCCAAAGTTTCGGGACAAAAGAAATTCAAAGGAAGCAAAAACGTAAGTTGAGGTCGACAAAACAATGCAAAAGGTCAACCAAGTTAAGTTGCACCGTTAGAAACGGTCGACCGCAAAAATGGCAGATTGCCAAAGTTTGAAAAACGATAGAAAAGGTCGACCAAGTGATCAACCAAAGAAATGGCAGATTGCTCAGTGTTTTGAAGACATTAGACATAGTTGTCTCAGACCATCTTTGGAAGTCAATAACTCCCTCGTTTTATAAGCTTTGGATTTGAAATTTAGCACACACCTTCTTTAATGAAAGAAGAAAGAATCCCTTTAAGAAGAATGGAAAGAACTTCCATGGATTAGAAAATATGCTTCAGAGTACTTGAGTTGTCGGAAATATCAAGCCTGCACACTTACTCAACTAAGTAATATTCTTAATTTACACCACATATCACAATTCCAACACCATTCACGGGCATAACATTGAAATAATAAACTCTTAATCTTATACTCATCATGATAAAAGTCAAGGTATTATGTATGTACAACTATATTACTAACAAATACATAAACAAATAAAATAAGATCAATAGAAGACACATGGTTAAGGATGCGGGTGTGGGGCGACGGATTCCTGTAAAACACAAACGCAATACTATGTAATACAAAATGCACATAGTTAGAACAACGTATGAAAGCATAACAATCAATGCACTTGTGTATCGACAACAATGGTAAAACCCATGAAGGTGTCTTGTGAGCATCCTGCTCTACCACCACCACTTGCCACGCCAGTGGCTGAGCCTCCACCTTGACATGACCGGACATTGTGGCCTACACCTTGACAAATGCTACATGTCATGGGGACATATCTCCTGCTGACTACCGTGTGGCTACAGGGCTCGTCCACCTCTCGTACTCTTCTTTTTTTAGGCCAACTTGGGAGTCTCTTAACTGGCGGTGACAGAATTGAATTCTGGTTCCTTTTGGGCCACATGTGGTGGCCACTGATAGGTCGGGCAAAATGGGTGTACATCCTTATAAATGTGTTCCGATGATACCATACATGCACATAATTCTCAACTTAAGTCCTCATAAAATTCATGTATGGGATGACATGCACGCATGGAATTCCAGTCAGCTCCCACCGGTAATAGTTACAGGTGCGCATGTCCAAAGTGACTATGTACAATTCATTACCGTCACTAACCTTAAACCGATTACCTTCTGCAAGTGTTGGTCACCAATTCCGAGCCGCATGTCAGCTTGGTAAGCTTCTTTTTTATCTTAGGACACAATAGGTATGTCAACTCCGCCATCTTGTCATGTTTCTTAACAATCCTACACATGATGCATGTTCTAATCATCACGAACATAATGAGGATCGGTTTGTCCCAGGCTGGTAAGAGGTAGGCGTTGTAGTACTCACTCAAATTATTGAGGCTTATGTCGCACTTTGGGACAGAACTGAAACCATGTTTTGACTAACACCTCAGGTTGATTTTTTGCAAATATGTGTGTGTGGTCTGGTCGACTACAAATAATTTATTAATCACTTTTTGAAATTGTGTTGATGTTGTGACTCTAGCTGCCTTCCACATGATATCTTTGTACAAATTGCCTAGAAATTGTTTTTTGAAATTGGCATACAAGTGTCTAAGGCAGAAGCGATGTTCAGCTGCTAATGCATACTGTTCGATAGCAGGCACCAACCTCTTCTGTTGGTCGGAAATAAATGTCCATCCCCTAGCTATATCACTGTCTAAGTCCAAAAGCAAGCAACACAAAAATCAGGTCCAAGAGTCACTGCATTCATATTCAATAAGTGCCACAACAACTTGATAAATTCCATCATTGGCGTCAATGCTGATGACTATGAGCAACTGGCCTAAGCATGTCCCCTTCAGGTGACAGTCATCCAAAAAAATGACGGGTCTACCAAACTCCCTCAAACCTCTCTTGCACGCATCCAAACACATGTGCATTCTTTTAAATATTGAACTTGGACAGGCGTAAGATCATGCATATCTACCACCACCAACAATGTGTTGCCAAGATTGGATCTTCGAATCTCTTCTCCATACGACCACTGTAGCTTGTATTGTTTGTCACCATCCCCTTCGTTCAGTTTCAGGGCTAAATTCCTGGCCCTTCTGACAAGACTCAGGGTAATGTTGACATTAAAGTCCTTCCTGACAGTCTCAATACTGGAAGGAACGCCCCACGTAGGCTGACTTTTGAACTTATCCAAATATTGGTTTGTCACCCATTTGTAAGAAGGGTGTAGGCTTACCATTTGTCGTACACATGTGTGCACCTCATTATAGCTCTTATTTTGAAAGGTAAGTTCACCTTTCATTTTTGAAGCATGAAGCCGCCAACTGCATCCATCCTTGCACATGACAGTCAACCAATGACGTTCGCTTTTGACAAAGTTTATCTCGTGCCCATTATTCAAAGTATAATCAACCACTTGTTCTCTAATTTTGTTCAACGAACTATACTTCTTTTCCAAATAGAGGTCCGAGGACGAACATTCTAGTTAAGGATGCATACTCTCTGCCCAATCATCATCATTTGAGTCCCGTATTGAATGAAACTCCGAGTCCAAAGATGTTGAGATTGAATGCACCTTTATACCAGGTTCGTGATAGAACCAACGTTGCTCATCGGCCTCGACTACCAAAATAGGATCCACCTCCATTCCACAATTAATGAATTATTCAACAAAGGATGGTGCAACACTCCTCGATGCCATGTGATGTGCAACACTCAAAAACTTTGTTGTTCAATTGGATTCAAGGATTTAGGGTTGTTTGCACTCCCAGGGATGTCCTTCACGATTATATAGTCAATCGAGATGAGAAATGTCAATTGAGATGAGAAACATTATCGTTTAGCGTTCAGAGAAGTCCATCGATGCAAAATGGACATCCCTCGACCAAAGACGGATGTTTGTTTATGATTGAACGACGCCGTATTAAGACGAGGGACATCCATTCTAAGGCTAGCGACGTTCGTGATTGGCAGAACAATGTTGTAGTCTTGGGTTGAGGGACGTTCGTTTCTAGATGAGAGACGCCCTATATGTGAAATGGATGTCCTCTGTGGAAGAGGGATGTCCGTCTTAATTGAAGGAATTTGTGCCTTTTAAAAATGTGGGTGCCTTGCACTTGACCCTTCAACGTTAAAGAATTTGGACTCCATCCTGGCCGTCCATTCTGATCAAGGGACGTCCCTCACTCGATCCAACGGCCCCGGACGATCGTCTGCCATCGCCTTTGAAAAATGGCAGATTCAATCTTGGTCATCAATCCCTATAGGGGACATCCCTCCCTCGATCCAACAGCCATGGACGATCTTCCACCATTGTCTTTAGAAAATGGTAGATTCAATACTGGTTGTCAATTCCTATAAGGGACGTCCCTCCCTCTATCTAACGGCTATGGACGATCGTCTGCCATCGCCTTTGGAAAATGACAGATTCAATCATAATCGTCAATTTTGAGTGGGGAACATCCTTCCTCGATCCAACGGCCAATGAAGATCGTCCGCCATCGCCCGATAATTTTTGCAACGATCGTCCATCTTCTAACGGGTAGGAGGGATGTACCTCGTCCCCCGATAATTGACATCTTTCGTTTTTTTGTACGGTCCTTGGCGTCAACGAAACTAAGGCGTCGACAGATTTGGATGAGAAATGTGACTGCGAGGTCGCCGACATTCTTTTCTCGTAGTTTAGGGTTTTCATTGTTAGCAAAATTTCTTCAGGGTTTGACTTGTCAATAAGCCCAAACTATAGGGTCTGTGGTGTTAATTTCTCTTTTTAATTTGACTCAGTTTTAGGTTTAAGCTAAGTTTTTATTAATGTAAGTCCATACTCCATATGGACTCTGTTCAATCAAGTTTTGATCGATTTGGTCAATTTTTTACTTGACTTTTTCTATTTTTTTAAATTTTAAAAATAGGTTGGTTCCAATTTATTTTTCAAAGTTAGAACCGAGCTCGAAACTTCCATGAAATTTTCTAAAGGAAAATTAACACCACATACCCTATAGTTTGGGATCAACGACAAGCAAACACTGAAGAAAATTCATGAACAACTAAAACTCTAAACTATGGGAAAAGAACATCGGTGACCTCGCAGTCATGTTTACCATCCAAATCCGTCGACGTTAATGTCAGGATTTCGTTAACGCCAAGGACCGTCGAACGGAGACGAAGGACGTCAATTATCGGGGGACGAGGGACGTCCTTCCTACCCAATAATTGATCATCAATTATCGGAGGAGATCCTTCCTACCCATTGGAACAATGGACGAACGTCCCTCGTTCAGAATGGATGGGGAGGATGGAGTTTGCCATCATCAAAAGGCGATGGTTGACGATGTTTCATGGCCTTTTAATCAAGGAAGGACATCCCCCGATCCAAATTGACGGACAAGATGGAGTTTTCCATTTTCCAAAGGCAATCATCCATGGTCTTTGGATCGAGGAAGAGATGTCCTTTGAACGGAAATGATGGCCAGGATGAAGTTTTCCATTTTCCAAAGGTGAGGGCGTATGATCGTCCATGGCCGTTGGACTGAGGGAGGGATGTCCCTCGATCGGAATGGACGGCCAAGATGGACTCCAAAGGTTGTAACGTTAAAAGGTCACGTGCAAGGCACCCATATTTTTAAAAGGTGCAAACTCCCTCAATTAAGACGGATGTCCCTCTTCCAAAACGGACGTCCTTCTTCATATATCAGACATTTCTCATCTAGAAACAGACGTCTCTCGACTTGAGACTATGTCGTTCTGCCCATAACGGACGTCTCTAGTCTCACAACAGACGTCCATTGATTGAAGACTATGTTGTTCAGTCAGAAATGGACGTTTGTCTTATGTCAAGGGACGACCGTTTTGAACCGATGGACTTCTCTAAACACTAAACGACAGCATTTCTCATCTTGATTGATGTCCTTCATTCGTTGTGTGAACTTGAACCAGTGCCACTCTGACTATATAATCACGAAGGACAACCCAAAATCCCTAAACACAATCGAAGAACGAAGTTTTTGAGTGTTGCACATCAAATGGCGTCGAGGAGTGTTGCACCATCCATTGTTGAAGAATCCATTAACTATGGAATGGAGGTGGATCTAGGGGTGTTCAAATCTCGGTTTGGTTCGGTTTTAATAAGAAATTGAACCAAATCGGTCGGTTTTGGTTTGATAATGGCCAAACCAAAACCGGCATTTTGGTTTTGAGGAACCGAACTGAAATAGGAACCAGAACCGAAATTCCAGTTCGGTTCTGATTTTATCTTATGTTTTTTTTTTCAAAAAATTGGTGTAAATTTCAAAACCAAACAGCGAGTCAATGACTGAGGACTGACTTCTAGACTCCACTTCCACTCCAATGTTCTGTCTTATGTTATTTATTTATTTTTTATTCAAAAACCTGGTGTACATATGCACTATGCAGCAAATATCAGTAAGAAACAAAAAACTGGCATCCACGATGCACTAGTAGCACTGCAATAGCAATATTTCATCCATTTTGAAATCTGCAATATTTCAATCCACTGTGACATTTGCAAGTAACAAGCTGCATATAGCAACAAAAATACAAAAAAAATACATCATTAACTTTATCCACTGCAATTTACAATGTTCACTGCAAATATAATAAAAATGCAAATGTTCACTGCAAATAATCCACTGCAATTTACAATGAACATCATTCACTGAAAATAATTTCAGTGAAAGAACCGAACTGCAATTTAGAGTGAACATCATTCACTGCAATTTCTTAAAATTATTAAGCTCTAAATTGCAGTGAATGATGTTCACTGCAATTATTCACTATAAATTGCACAAACAGAATCTCAATTCTCAAACAGAATCTCAATTCTCAAGTTTATAATCCTAAATAGAATCTCAATTCTCAATTCTCATCAAGGAACTTTCACAAACAGAATCTCAATTCTCAAGTTTAAAATATCGATTATAAACGCATAATCATCACAACAATCAGAATCAGATTAGAATTGAGGGCAAATTGAGGGTAAAAATTATTACTTATAGAGAATATTGACACCAGAGCACAGGAGCAGAGAAAATTATTCTGAAGCAGATTAGCGAGCATTGCGTCGACCGACTACCATCTTCTGCAATCTCAATCTACCCTCTGCACTCCCAGATTTAAGCGCTGGACTGCTGGAGACAAACGAAGACGAACAAAGACGAGGCAGAACAAAGAAAGAAACACTGAAACAACCCTAAATGAGGCGAGGCAGAGCGGAGCAGACTGCCACAAGGCGGAGCAGAACAACGAGACGAGGTGGAGTGGACTGCCTGCAGAGTGCAGAGGCACGAAAACAAGGAAGGAGCCAGGAGGAACGAACACGGAACACCGAACAGAACAAAGAAAGAAACACTGAAACAACCCTAAATGGTCTTCGATTTCGGTTTTGTCAGTTTTGAGATACCAAAACCGAAAACCGCACCGTTAGAACCGGTTTTTGCCCATTTGATCCGATTTTCAGTTTTTTTGTGTACAAAATCATATTGGACCGACCCGAATCGACCGGTTCCGATTCGGTTCGTCGGTTCTGGTTCGGTTTGCACACCCCTAGGTGGATCCTATTTTGGCAGTCGAGGCCAGTGAGCAACGTGCGTTCTAACGTGAACCTGGTATAGAGGTGCATTCAATCTTGACATCTCTAGACTCAGAGCTTTGTTCAATACGGGACTCAGATGATGATGATTAGGCGGAGAGTATGCATCCTCAACTAGAATGTTCGTCCTCGGAGCTCTGTCTAGGGAAGAAGTATAGTTCCTTGAACGAATCTAGAGAACAAGTGGTTGATTATGCTTTGAAGAATGGGAATGAGAAAAAGTTCGTCAAAAGTGAATGTCATCGGTTGACTGCCATGTGCAAGGATGGATGTAGTTTGAGGCTTCATGCTTCAAAAATGAAAGGTGAACTTACTTTTCAAATTAAGAGCTACAATGAGGTGCACACTTGTGCAAAACAAATGAAAAGCCAACATGCTTTTGCCAAATGGATGGCAAATCAATATTTGGATAGGTTCAAAAGTCAGCCCGTGCAGGACATTCCTTCCATTATTGAGACTGTCAGGAAGGACTTTAATGTCCACATTACCCTGAGTCTTGCCAAAAGGGCTCAAAATTTAGCCTTGAAATTGAACGAAGGGGATAGTGACGAACAATACACGCGATTGTGTTCGTATGGAGAAGAGATTCGAAGATCCAATCTTGACAGCACATTGTTGGTGGTGGTAGATATGCAAGATCTTACGCCCCTTCCAAGTCCAATATTTAAAAGGATGTACATGTGTTTAGATGCGTGAAAAAAAGGTTTGAGGGAGTTTGGTAGACTTGTCATTTGCCTGGATGGCTGTCACCTGAAGGGGTCATGCCTAAGTCAGTTGCTCACAGCCGTTAGCATTGACGGCAATGATGGAATTTGTCCAATATTTAAAAGGATGTACATGTGTTTAGATGCGTGAAAAAAAGGTTTGAGGGAGTTTGGTAGACTTGTCATTTGCCTGGATGGCTGTCACCTGAAGGGGTCATGCCTAAGTCAGTTGCTCACAGCCGTTAGCATTGACGGCAATGATGGAATTTGTCCAATATTTAAAAGGATGTACATGTGTTTAGATGCGTGAAAAAAAGGTTTGAGGGAGTTTGGTAGACTTGTCATTTGCCTGGATGGCTGTCACCTGAAGGGGTCATGCCTAAGCCAGTTGCTCACAGCCGTTAGCATTGACGGCAATGATGGAATTTGTCCAGTTGGTGTGGCACTTGTTGAATCAGAATGCAAAGACTCCTGGTCCTAATTTTTGTGTTGATTACTTTTAGACATAGACATTGAGATAGGCAGGGGATGGACATTTATTTCTGATCGACAGAATGCACTGGTGTCTGCTATCAAATGATATGCACCAGCAGCTGATCATCATTTTTACCTCAGACACTTGTATGCCAATTTTATAAAATAATATCTAAGTAATTTGTACAAAAATATCATGTGGAAACAAGAGCCACAACATCATTACAATTTTAGAAAGAGATGAATACACTATTTGAGCTCGACCAGACAGCGTATGCATATCTATAAAAAATCAACTCGAGGTATTGGTTAAAACATACTTTTATTTACGTCACAAAGTGAGACATGGGCCTCAATAATTTTAGTGAGTGCTACAATGTCTGCCTTTTACCAGCCTGGGACAAACTGATCCTTACTATGTTTGAGATGATTAGAATGGGTATCATGTGTAGGATCGTTAAGAAACATGACAAGATGGCCGAGTCGATGAATCTATTGCGTCGTAAGACCAAAAAGAAGCTTGTCAAGTTACAACATGTGGCTCAAAATTGGTGTCCAACATGTTGTGGAGCTAATCAATTTGAGGTTAATGATGGTAATGAACGGTACATAGTTGATTTGGACACACACACCTATAATTGTTACTAGTGGGAGCAGACTAGAATCTCATGCGTGCATGTCATCCTGTGTATCCTTTTTATGAGGGCTCCAGCTAAGGCCTATGTGCATTTATCGTATCAGTGGGATACATTTATGAGGATGTACTCCCACTTTGCCCAAACTATTAGTGGCCAACACATGTGGCCTGAAATGAACTAGGATCCATTTCTGTCACCGTCAGTTAAGAGACTCTTAGGTCGGCCTCGAAAATGAAGAGTGTGAGATGTGGACGAAACTGTAGCTGCACGGTAGTCAGGAGGAGAAATGTCTCCATGACATATAGTCGTTGTTAGGGTGTGGACCACAATGTCCACTCTTGTTAAGGTGGAAGCTTAGCCACTGGCATGGCAAGTGACAGTGGCAAGGCAGGACGCTCACAAGACACCTTTATGGGTTTTACCATTGTTGCCCAGACACAGGTGTGTAGATTTTTACACTTTCATATGTTGTTATAACTATGTGCTCTTTGTATGACATAGTATTGCGTTTGTGTTTTGCAGGAGTCCGTCGCCCCACACTTGTGCTAAAGGGAATAAGAATATAACCTGTGAATAATCAAGTGTTGAAGAAGGATTAACAATCGGATGTTGAAGAATGTAGGCGAGGCGGTTGATCAAGGGTTGAAGAGACTAGGCGGTGTTTGACCGTAAATGATCAACTCAAACCAGAAATTGAAATATCGGTCGATTAACAATGTGTAGAATACTACAGATTTGATCGTCCGGTGTTGGAGCGATCGGTCAGCTAAAAAGAAAGATTGATCGGTTGGAGAATTTCCTTTGCTGCAAAACACAATATGGAAGGTCCAACTTTGAGAAGAAATAATTCTCTCGTTTTAGAAGTTTCCTTTTGAAATTGGGACAATAGCTTCCTTGATGAATAGAGAATAATCCTTCCAAAAAGAATGGTAAGATTCACCACAAATACCCCAAATTTTATCTTGAGAGACCTTGATTGGCCGGAAATAGCAAGTATGCACACTTGGGACTCCCATATGGATGACTTTGCCAATGAAAACCCTCTTGGAAGTTAGACACCTCTTCACACACTCTTCCTTCAAGAAGTAAGAGCACAAATGCCATTCAAGGAACTTACTCAACTCTAAGTAAGTTCAATCTTGTGATGCAACACACAAAAGGAGAATTTTGATGTGATTCATCAAGTGTTGAAAAATGAATCACTCCAATTTCAAAAGAAAGCAAAAAATTTTATTTATCAAACTTCAATGTCTTAAACATTTATATAATTTGGCTTTAAATAGGCAATTACAAACTAAAGAATAGTAAATAACTAAATAAGCAACAATATCACTAAATCAGCTATAATACAAACTTGGAGAATACTTTACTTAATAGTTACTAGGTCAATTAACTTATAGATTATTTAATTAATTCTTTCTTTCTTCTCCTCCAAGTCTTAAGGTCTTTTGGCAGCTATTCCTTCTTGAGTTTGGCCACTTGGATGGTTTCATGTATTGCCTTTTTTT
Source organism: Begonia loranthoides (assembly GCA_022433065.1). Lineage (NCBI taxonomy): Eukaryota > Viridiplantae > Streptophyta > Magnoliopsida > Cucurbitales > Begoniaceae > Begonia > Begonia loranthoides. The sequence continues at coordinate 7,919,848 of CM039477.1, read as the reverse complement.
AGTCTCCAAGCTTGGCCACTTAGGCTTTGCACAATATTTGCTCTCTGTTTCGTGGGCTTTTTGACATAGCGAACAAACTTTAGTTTTAACGATCCAGCCCATTCTAGAAAGCTTACGAAGTCAGCTACAATCTTTATGAATCACACTTTTTGATATGATGTCGTTCCAAATGCCAAAACCATCAAACACTTATTGAAGGTCAGAAAGTAGGTAGAATTGTGAAGCTCATCCAATATTATATAATTGTTCTTAAACTTACACCTATGTTTGACCTTGAATAACTCTATAATATTATTGGAAACTTGATTATTGATAAATTGACCCCGTAGTCCATCAGGGTGTGGGCCATAATGTCCGCTCTTATCAAGGTGGAGGCTCAACCACTGGCGTGGCAAGTGGTAGCGGTAGGGCAGGATGTTCACAAGACACCTTCATGAGGTTTACCATTGTTGTCAAGACACAGGTGGGTAGATTGTTACACTTTCATATGTTGTTCTAACTATGTGTGCTTTGAATGACATAGTATTGCGTTTGTGTTTTGAAGGAGTCCGTCGCCGCACACCCGCATCCTTAACCATGTGACTTCTATGAGTGCTCATTTATTTGTTTATGTATAGTATCCTAATTGTACATATGTAATACCCCAAATTTTATCATGATGAGTATAAGATTAAGATTTTTATCATTTTAATGCTTAGTGACTTTCTGAACAATTATTCCTCTATTGATGGATGGTTTTATTGCTGAGAGCGGCTGAAGGCTGTGAGATTTTACAGTTGTAGCCTCTACTGGAGCTTATTGTTACATCTAAAGACTTAACAGGTATAATTCATTGAATTATGACAACAAGTCTGTAGGTGTAATAATTGGCTCTAACAGATGCTTCACCACTTTCTGAACGCATATTCCTTTGTTGATGGATGGTTGTAAATTAAGTTTGTAAATTATGTTTGTACATTATGTTTAGTGATTGATGGATGTATTGTATTGGTAATGCAATTTGGGGAAGTTCTGCCAACCGTTCGCTCCCCCCTCCTTCAGTCGTTCAACCAATCATCTGACCAGGCAATTTCAGACGTTCGAATTTGTCTTATTTTTTCTTCAGTCATCTGACTGCTTTTCCACATTCAAATTTCTGAACGATTATTTCCATTCGTTCTCCTTCAATGATTGATTAGCCGCTCTGGCTATATAGGACGTCCCTCACTGTAAAATGGACGCTCGGCCTAATAACAGACGTCCCTCGCCGTAAAACAGACGGCCCTTGGCCTATAAGGGACGTCCCTCACCCTAAAAATCAACAACCAAATTACAAAACAACAGCAACACAGAGATAACCAACAAACAGAGATACAATAACAACCAGAGATACAATGACAACCAGAATACAAGATCTCAATTGTACAATACAAATAAATCAATGATACAAAATCTCAATTGAACAAATGTAATGTAACACAAATGCACAAAGATACGAAAACTCTCTCAACTACCTCACATGTACAATTATCTCTTTCAAGGTTTGCCCTAGAGATAGACGACCTTTAACTACAAGTCATGGTTCGTCTCAATATGAGTGGAGGTGATGGACTACGGGTCCATTCTATTATTAATCAAGTTTCCAATATTAGTATAAAGAGATTCAAGGTCAAGCATAGGTGGAAGTCCAAGGACAATTGTGGAATATTTGATGGGCTTTCCAAAAACTGTCTTCCTTTTGACCTCTGACGAGTATTTGACTATTTTTCCATTCAAGACGACGTCATTTCCAAAAGCGTGCTTGATAAAGATTGTAGCTGATTTCTTAAGCTTTCCATAATAAGTTTCATTGCTAAATTTGAACTTCATTTGCTGTATCAAAAGCCCACAGAACAAAGAGCAAAGAATGAGGAAAGTCCAAGTATCCAAGCTTGGAGACCAAGGAAATCTCTACAAGGAAACCATCCAAGTGGCTGAGCACCAACATGGATTAATTGCCACATACATCTATACTTGGAGGAGAAGAAAGAAAGATATTAATTTAATATTTTTTTTAGTTAATTAACTTAGTTTTTATGAAGTAGAAAATTGGACAACTTATTCTATGAGCCGATTACGGTTATTATTGCTTAATTAGTTTATTATTATTTTATGCTTTGTAAAAAGCTATATAAAGCTACCTAATGTTTATGTTTAAGATGATTGAGTTTAAATATAAAAAAGCTTTTGCTTATTTCAAAATTGGAGATATTCATTTTTTAAACACTTTGGTAAGTTATATCCAAAGTTCCCCCTCGTGTGCGTTATATCACGGGATTAAGGTTACTTGTAAGTTGGGTAGCTTTTCTTTTTGGCATCCATATTCTTACTCCTTGGAGGAAGAGGGCGTGAAGTGGTGTCCAATTTTCCAAAGGTACGTCATCGACAAATCATCCATATGGGAACATTCATCTCAATTGTTTCTATTTCTAGAGACTTATTTTTCATCATGCATATTTCTTAATCCATGGCTGATATCTATGTGATTCTTGAAGGGTTCTTTTTTTTTTATCTTATTGAAGGTGTGGTCAAAATTACAGCTCAAAAGCTTTTGAAACAAAGGAGTTACAAGCTTCCAAAGTCAGACCTTCCATAATTGAAATTGCAGAAAAATAAGGAAACTCAAGATTAGGTCGACCAACTCGACGGAAACATTGACCGCCTCAAAAGATTGAATCTGTGTTATTTTTTGGATGAGGAACTTGACTGCAGCCTCAATCGCTCTGCGAACGCAAAGCCAGAAAATAGCCTCCATTGGTTGTTTAATATACTTCAACAATTATCCTACTTCTTCAACCAATTATTCAACACTTCTTCCACATATTTTACAGAGTATTTCTTTACCCCTTCTGCTGGTGCATCATTTGGTATCAGAGCTAAAATGTCTTACTAATTCATGATATTTTTTTAACACAATGACGAGGGGACGAAACTACACATGGATTTATTTTTCGAACGAGGAAAATTCACCACCATCTATTCCCAAGATATCATCCCACCGTTCAATGGCTCAAGCAATGGTCACGATTATAAGGAGTGGGTGGAAAAAGTGGAAAGAATATTTGAGTGTTACGAATTTTTAGAACTAAGGAAGGTGCAACAAATAACACTCGGGTTCACGGGGTATGCAAGTACATGGTGGAGGAACATTAATGCAAAGAGAAGACAAAGATGCAAAGAGATCCGGACTTGGATTCTATTAAAGAGACTCATGAGTGAGGAGTTCGTTCCAAGCCACTACGAGCAAGAACTCTACCATCAATGGAAACACCTCAACCAAGGTTCCACCACTGTCGAAAAATATGTTGCCAAGTTCAAAACCCTAAAAACAAGATGTGATTTGCAAGAGTCAGAAGACGAAACAATATCAAGGTTCATCCAAGGATTTCACAATGACATTGAAGGCACGATTGAACTACGAACACATTTGAAGATGTGATCAAGATGACTCTAATAATTGAGAGACAAAAGAGAAGGAATTTCTTGAGGGGGAAATTTCATCCGTTGTCACCACTCCTGCCAAGGTATGAAAATTCTTTCGAAAATCAACAAGCTCAACTTGCTAAGATTAGTGTCTTTTTACAAAAACTTAAATCATGCATATCAAGCACTCTATCCTTACAAGCACAAGACCGCGATGAGATAATAAAGGATACTCATGAGCAAATTGAAGAAGAAGTTAATTATGCTGAAGAATGACCATTACTATCTTTAGAGCCTCAATTAGAAGAGGAAGATTGTCAAGAAGAGCAAGTAATCAAAACTAAAGAGGACGTTACAGTAAATACAACTTTGGTTGATTTCTCTTATGGAAGTTTTACTAATATCTTGTTGTGTGATATAATGAGTACATGCCGTCTATTTTTGGAAATGCCAAAGCTTGATGACAAGTGGCACACGCATGACAAACATTCAAATTTTTGCTCGAATATGGAATATGATACATTAAAAGGAAATTGGTTGAAAACTACTATACTTATGACAAAGAGGTACGTGCCGATGGATAAATTGATTGCTTGACTTTTTAAAGTTGGATGGAATAAAGTAATATATTGTAATGTCTAGGGTATTTAATTTCGTGTAGTTATTGAATTAAGTGAAAATGTGAGATATTGGTGTTTTTATAAAGTGTTGGAATTTTAGGTATATAAATATTTGTTATTAAAGAAAATAAGGACTTAAAGAAATTAAGGAATTAAAGATAAAAATTAGACGAAAATAGAGAAAGGTATAGCGGTAGATCGCGGCGGTCGACTAGCTCAGTGTTGATCGACCGGCGATGTTGAAGGCCAAATTTAGCGGACATTCAGCGAATGGTGGTCGATCATTCAAGAGTTTAATCGATCAACCGCCATTTATATCACCGTCTAGAAGAGATATTCGAACGCCAGAAACGGAAGAGCTTTGTCTCTTGGCGCTTCAAATGACATCCAACGTTTCTTTCTCAATGTTTCACCTTCAAGGTTAGACTGAAGGGTTATTGGAATGTTGTATAAATTGACGTCTGGGTTAGAAAAGGAGATTGCTCTGTGAGTTTGTTCTGAGTGTTCTGTTGATGGGAGGGGATCGCTGTTGAAGGAAAAGGAAAGGTACGTGAGGTAATGAATATTGTGTGTGATTTTCCGTAAGGACCTACATCACTAGTGTAGGACTTGTGTGTTTTCTCCGCTATCTTCTTATCCGTTGCATGCAAAGTATTGTGAAAGAATAGTTTACAGTTAGTGTTAGTACTACATGAATTCTTGGATTTCTTTCTCTATGATGTTTTGTTTCATTAATAGTTCCTTTGCTCATGGTGTTCCATGTTTATATAGTTCCTTGTTGTTAGTTTATTAATAGCTTAATGAAAATGGGTTAACTTGTCGATGGCCAATGGTGGGGAGGAGAGAGTTGTATGTTGTTTCTCTGTAGTATTTTTACAATTATTTCCCTAGCTTATTCTTTGCAGATTAGTATAGAATATTTCCTATTAGTTTGTTGTGCTCTTTTGATATTAAAATGGGTGTTAATTTAGGTTGTTTCCTCTGTTATGGACAGTTAGTTTAAGATAATGTTCCCTACAAGAATTAGAATAAATAAGATTTAAATTAGTTATGATAAATTGAAGGTTTGGGTGCATTGTATAGATATAGAAAAATTAGATTAACAACATAATAATATTTGTTAAGTCCTAAATGCATGTTATAGTGATTTTAGTCATTGGTTAGTACCCTTGCTGTTAAAAACTAAGTTGGAAGTAATACTTTAAGGATGGAGAAATAAACGTACGATCTTATAGTATAGTTGATAATATTTTAGTAAAAGTATGTTTTGTGTTAAATTTTAGTTAAAGCATGATTATAACCATTGTTTGTTAGTTATTTGTAATGTTGTTTGTGATATATGAACTGATGTGTGACATTCATATAGGCATGTTAGTAGGGTTGTACGTTATGCATCTCATGGGTTAATAATGAAGATAATAAATGGTGTTTTCTAGATGGGTTCGAAAATTAAAGAAGTTGCTCACACGTAGAAAATGACTCGTTTGAGTAAGTTTGGAAACTGAAGAGGTTGCTCTTACTCAACAGGGGGGTGAGTTCAGAAACTGAAGAGATTGCTTTCACCCAAGAGTAAATGAATGTAAATGTAAGTGGACTCATTTTTAGTGAGTTTGGAAACTGAAGAGGTTGCTCTCACGTAAAAACGAATCCAAGTGGTGGGTTCAGAAACTGAAGAGGTTGCTCTCACCCAGCTTATGGATATATCAGGCTTATACATGTAGAGTTGTCATAGAGATTACAGTTGTATTTCATTTTATATTTCTTACTGGGCAATAACCTCATTATTCCTCATGTGATGTAGGTATGGATTGTGAGCCAATTGAAGTGAACGTTGGAGAAGTGTGATGCAATGCAAACTTGTATTACCATGCGCGAAACGACCTCGGGGGTTATGGATCTAATGAATGAAAGTTATTTTAACTGCATAAAGACTTGTTATGGATTTTAAGTATTTTATTTATGTTATTTCTGTAAGACAGTTAAATGTTTTTATTCCACGTAACGTACTCTGATGTTTTTCAATTAAGTATATTATAATGGGTTTTTAAAATGTTCAAAATATTACAAAAAATTCATAAACGGAAATGGGATGTTACATATCTGGTTATATTTATGGCAATATGGAAAAAGTTGATTTTGTTGAATATAATTACTATTTTTGGATTATGGAAACCTATTGTATCTTGTGGACAACCTTACTATTGCATGAAGACATTAAATTGATTCTATGGAAAAACTCATATGGCAATAGGATTAAAGATAAATCTACTCGTTGTTTATTTGGTGATTTTAAAAACTACTTACCTATTTGTGCATCATTGTCCAAGAATAAATTACTAGATTATTTTCCTTATATGATCAATTGCAAAAAGGAAAAGAGAAAGTTAGAGGCCAATGTTTTAATTCAAAGATTTTGTTTCCAAAGATGGCAAGATTGGTTTGACAACTCATGGAATCCGAAAATCACTCCTAAGGAAAGTATTTGTGGGGTTCCTAATAAATCAAGTCAAGGAAAAGACAATTCAAGATTTTATCAAGACATTGTTCTTTGGCCACACATACTCAAAGGTATTCTCACAACTATTTTTATGGAAATCATTGAATTACAAAGGGGTATTCACGACATTCCTAATCTATTGTTCAATATGGAAAATGGTTTGTGAATATCTTCCTATCATTGGCTTACCACATCATACAATGATTATTTTCTTATTTTATTCATGAAGATCTTATGGCCAAGGCAAATCTCAAGGCCCACAACACAACTCCTTATTTGATTAAGGAATATTATGAAGAAATTATTCTTTGGCAACACATACTAAAAGGGGTTCTCAAGATGATATTTATGGTAATCATTATTGTGGCCTATATTATTTCTAACTTAAGGGCCAATAATAGAAATTGTATATTCGAGTTATTGTTCAAGCATGAGAAGAGGTTTATGAAAATTTTGTTAGCCTACTACAACAATAATTATTTGTTTCCTTATTACAACCATGGAGATATTGAAGATATTGCTAAGTTGATGGCCCAAGATGATTCTTCTTTTTATGGTAATAAAGAATATGGTGACACAATATATGATTCGAGGTCGAATCCTTTTCAACCCGAGAGGATGATGGACTACAGGTCCATTATATTATTAATCAAGTTTCCAAGATTAGTATGAAGAGATTCAAGGTCAAGCATAGGTGGAAGTTCAAGGAAATAGTGAAATATTTCATGGGCTTTCCAAAAACTGTCTTTCTTTTGACCTTTGACGAGTATTTAACTATTTTGACATCCATGATGATGTCATTTCAAAAAGCGTGTTTCATGAAGATTGTAGTTGACTTCCTAATCTTTCTTGAATAAGTTGAATCGCTAAATGTGGACTTCATTTGCTATGTCAAAAGCCCACGGAACTGAGAGCAAAGAATAAGAAAAGTCCAAGTGTCCAAGCATGGAGACCAAGGAAATCTCTACAAGGAAACCATCAAAGTGGCTGAGCACCAGCATGGATTAGCTGCCAAATACATCTAGACTTAGAGGGAAAGAAAGAAAGATATTAATTTAATATTCTTTTAGTTAATTAACCTAGTTTTTATGAAGTAGAAAATCAGACAACTTATTCTATGAGCCGATTAGGGTTATTATTGCTTAATTAGTTTATTATTATTTTATGCTTTATAAAATACTTTATAAAGCCACCTAATGCTTATGTTTAAGTTGATTGAGTTTGAATACAAAAAAACTTTTGCTTATTTCAAAATTGGAGAGATTTCTTTTTCAAACACTTTGGTGAGTTATATCCAAAGTTTCCCCTCGTGTGCGTTATATCACGGGATTAAGGTTACTTGTAAGATGGGTAGCCTTTCTTATTGGAATCCATATTCTAACTCCTTTGAGGAAGAGGGTGTGAAGTGATATCCAACTTTCCAAAGGCGCGTCATCGACAAATCATCCATACAGGAACATTCATCTCATTTGTTTCTATTTCTGGTGACTTAATTTGTATCATGCATATTTCTCAATCCGTGGCTGATATTTATGTGATTCTTAAAGGGTTCTTTTCTTATCTTATTCAAGAAGGTGTCGTCAAAATTTTAGCTCAAAAGCTTCTAAAACAAGGGAGTTTCATCAAGCTTCCAAAGTCCGACCTTCCATAATTGAAATTGTAGAAAATAAGGAAACTCAAGATTAGGTCGACCAACTCGATCGATACTACGACCGAAACATCGACCGCCTCAAAAGATTGAATCTGTGTTGCTTTTTGGATGAGGAACTCGACCGCAACCTCAACCGCTTTCCAACGACAAAGCTAAAAAACAACCTCCATTGGTTGTTTAACAATTATCCTACTTCTTCAACCAATTATTTAACACTTCTTCCACATATTTTACAGGGTATTTTTTTACCCCTTCCGCTAGTGCATCAGGAGGACTTGAAAAGGTCCTATGATTTGTGCAGGTCGTGAATATGGAATCCTTTCTTAGGACACTTGCCAATCACCGACTCCTCTAAAGGGTCGAGACTTGAAATATGCCATAAGGGTTGCTGAAATTATGCTTCATAAAGGTTAAGGATTTCATATAGTGATGGATTCAATTGGGAAGATGCTTGCGCTGACACATTATAAGATTCTTGGTTTTATTAATATTAAAGAGCTAGTTGAGGATTTTGTATATGTCAATTTGTTATGGTTAACTGGTATCTGTTCAATGTTGCTTGATAGAAGGATAGGATAGGTGGTAACAGCCGTTAAGTTTGAAGTGCTTTGTGATGTTATTGAAGTGTTAATAGAGGTTAAGTTTTGGTGATGCTCTTTGATGTTGTTGAGGTGCTCTTGGATATATCTTAGGCTTTTAATTATGTTGTGCTTTGGAGACTTGATGTTGTGGTGAAGAATTGCTAGATTTTTATTAAGTTGTATGCTCTCATGTTCATGTGTCATTGTTTTTACTAAACATTACAAAAAGGATTTTTCATGCATATGTTTTATACACGAAAATAAGAAAATGAGAAGGGATTGAGTTGGTTAAAGTTCACCGCTCACTCCCAAGATGTTTAAAACAAAGAAAACCGTATAAGTTCATCATGATGGAATAAGTTCACCATTGCGGAATAAGTTCACAACCTGGTCTAAGTTCACCAGTATGGTACAAGTTCACCGCAAGGGCACAAGTTCACCGATACATCATAAGTTCATTTTTATAATTCAAGTTCATTAGTAATAGAAGTTCATCATAGTTTTTATAAGCAAGTGAACGTAAAGAAAAGAAAGAAAAATGTTTTATAACATGCATTATATGTTTCATATTGCATTTCATTTCTTGCTAAGCGTTAGGTTCATAGTTTAAGTCTTGTAATGTAGATATGTGATAGCGAGGATAAGAGCAGTTGATGGAGCATTTGTACATTGTGGATTTGGTGGCAGGCTAGGCTAAAGGTTTTAAGGAAATGTGAAGGGTTTCAAATTGTACAATGGTTATTGTTTTAAGTTCAAATTTTCTAAGTTGTGAATGTTTTAAAAAAAAGAATTTTATTCATTGAATTTCCAAATGTTTTAATATGAAAAGTCTTCCACGGTGTTCATAAAAGAAAATGGCTCTCAAAATGCAACGTTTTAAAATGTACGATAATTGGGTAGTTACATATTTTATCCCTTCTGGTGGTGAACCACACATATTTTGTGGAGTCAAGAAAAAAAGCAAATTAGCAATAATTTCTGCACTTAAGGCGAATCAATTATTGAGAATTGGATGTGAAGGATTTCTCGTGAATGTGATGGATACAATGGTGGTATCAAAAGTAAAACTGGAAGAAATTCTCGTTGTCCAAAACTTTCCGAGAGTCTTTCTACATGATCTCCCAGGGTTGCTGCCTGATCAGGAAATTGAGTTCGTGAACGATCTGCATCTTGGTACTGAGCCTATTTCTAAGAACCTGTATAGAATGGCACCAGCTGAGTAAGAGAACTAAAAATCCAATTGGAAGAGTTAATTAGTAAAGGGTTCATACGTCCCAACTTTTCACCCTGGGGAGCGCCAGTTCTGTTTGTAAAGAAGAATGATGGGTTGATAAGGATGTGTATCGACTACTGAGAACTAAATACAGTAACGATCAAAAATAGATATCCCTTACCCATAATTAATGATTTATTCAATCAGTTGCAAGGTGATTGCGTCTTTCCAAAGATCGATCTTCGGTTGAGATATTATCAGTTGAAAGTTAAGTCAGACGATATTTCGAAGACGACGTTCAGAACAAGATATGGACACTATGAGTTTCTTGTAATGTCGTTCAGTTTAACTAATGCTTCAACGACATTCATGGACTTGATGAATCGAATTTTCAAAGCATATCTAGATAAGTGCATTATCATCTTTAGTGACGATATTTTGATTTATTCCCATTCAGAAGAGAAGCATCAAGAACATTTGAGGATTTCCCTGTCTACCCTGGCAAAACATCAATTGTACACGAATTTCTCAAAGTGTGAATTTTGACTGACTAAAGTAAGTTTTCTTGGTCATGTAATTTGCAAAGATGATGTTGAAGTGGATCCAACAAAAATTAAAGCAGTGATTGACTGGTAGTAACCAAAAAATGTAGGAGAAGTAAAACTTGTTCTTGGATTAGCGGGCTATTACCCATGCTTTATGAATTGATTTTCCAAGATCACGCTACCTCTAACTGGGTTAACAAGGAAAAATACACGATTTTGGTGGTGAAATGACTATGAGAAAAGTTTTCAAGAATTGAGGCGCCGATTAACTATAGCCACTGTATTAGCCCTACCAGTGGAAGAAGGAAGTTACAACATTTATTGTGATTCATCTAAGAGCAGTTTGGGTGGTGTACTTCTGCAAGATGGAAAAGTAATTGCCTATGCTTCAAGATAATTGAAACCGTATGAGGCAAATTATCCCACTCATGATCTAGAACTTGCCGCAATGGTGTTTGCACTTAAGATATGGAGGCATTACTTGTATGGGCAACAGTGTGAAATTTTCACGGATCACAAAAGTCTGAAGTATATATTTACACAGAAAGAATTGAATATGAGACAATGGCAGTGGTTGGAATTTGTGAAGGACTATGATTGCGAGATTAAATATCATCTCGGAAAAGCAAACATAGTAACAGATACACTACGTCGAAAAGTTGCATCTATGAATATGCTATACGATGAAATGCCGATAGCACTTCGTAAATATGTTTAGGAATTAAATGTACAAATAATTCATATGTGGCTAACCGCTCTATTATCTGCACTTACACTAAAGCCTACCATATTGGAAAATATCAAAGAGGCTCAACAAGAAGATGAGCAATATGAAGATTTTAAATTGAATCCAACTCTAGAGAAATATCAGAATTATTCCATATCCAGTGATGGAATTGTGAAATTTTAGAACAGATGGTATGTACCAGAAAGGTCACAATTACGTTTGACAATCTTAAGAAAAGCTCATTCCTTAAGCTCTTTTATTCATCCTGGATGTAATAAAATGTATAAGGACCTCAAAGTACATTGGTGGCCGAGAATGAAAGTTGACATTGCTCATTATATGGCATTGTGTCAAGTATGCAACAAGTGAAAGTGGAACATCAAAGGTTAGGGGGAATGTTGCAACCAATGACTATACTAGAATGGAAGTGGGAGCACATCACTATGGATTTCATCATAGGATTGCCTAAGACTATGAGAGGGCATGATGCAATTTGGGTGATTGTTGACAGATTGACAAAAGTTGCCCACTTCTTTCTAGTAAAGATGACTTACAAGATGGACTAGTTCACAGTATTATATGTTAAAGAGATTGTACGCTTACATGGAGTACCGACCTCAATCGTATCAGATCATGATTCAAGATTCACTTCTGCATTTTGGAAGGGTTTGAATAAAACAATGGTATAGAATTAAAGTTTAGTACTATTTTTCACCCACAAACAAATGGTTTAAGTGAGCACAAAATTCAAATACTAGAAGATATGTTGCGAGCTTGCATTTTAGAAGTTCAAATTGGCTAGGGAAAGATGTCACCCTTAGTGGAATTTGCTTACAACGATAGTTTTAGAGCTACAATTGGAATGACACCTTATGAGGCCTTGTATGATAGGAATTATAGATCGCTATTACATTAGGATGAGGTTGGAGAAGTAGAATTTTACAGACCCAATATGGTGCAGCAAACCACTGAATCGGTAGCTATTATTCGTCAAAGAATGTTGGCTGCTCAAAGTCACCAGAAGAGCTATGTTGATCATCGTCAATGGGAATTGGAGTTTAATGAAGGGGACTTAGTGTTTCTCAAAATATCACCGTTTAAAGGAGTTATGTGGCTTGTTAAGAAAGGAAAATTAAGTCCAAGGTACATTGGTATGTTTCCAATCACGAAAAGAATAGGAAAGATGACATATCAATTGCAATTGTCAACATCTATGGATGGAGTTCATAATGTGTTCCACATGTCTATGTTGAAGAAATGCCTCAGGAATTCAGCTCAATTGGTACCTCAGGAAGATGTAGAAGTTCAACCAAGTTTAAGTTACGAAGAAAAACTAGTACAAATTCTGGATTCAAGGATTAAGGAACTTCGACACAAAAGGATTCCGCTAGTTAAAGTATTATGACAAAATCATTCAACTGAGGAGGTTACTTAGGAGAGAAAGGAAGATATGGAAGCTAAGTATCTGGAGTTATTCCATTAACTAAATTTTGAAGACAAAATTTTATTAAGGAGGTAGTATGTAATACCCGAAAAATTCACCTATATGTAAAACCTAAATTGGATGTAATGTGGTATTTGGTCATAGTGAAATTGTAACTCTGAGTGGTTTACAACGTTGAGGATGATGAGATTATGGATGTTTAAGGATAAATTGGCTGATAATAGTGTTAGAGTAATTATTTATATGATTGAAGGAATTAACAAAAATGGAGAAAATAAGGAATTGTTGAGTGGCGGTTGATCATTAAATGTGTGGTTGATCTCGTTCATGGACAAATTATTCCAGAGAGCAAGCTTTTGGTGAGTGGTCGATCAACTGAAGGAGGGTGATCGACCGGGTCTAAAGCAAACTATAAATAGAAAGCAACAATATTTGAAGCGGTTGATTGTCTACTATGAGTGATCAATTGATTTTTTGAAAAATGTGGATTTTTGGTTGATCATTAAAGATTTGTGGTCGATCGTGGCTGTGAAAAGTAGATGAATTGCGATCGATCACAGGAAGAAGCTGATCGACTGGAATGTCAAGGATCGCCACGGAATTTGTTAACCGACGTCTGGAAAATTGAAGAGATGTCTGGAATATGTAATGTTGCAACTCCTCGACTCTCTCTAAACATTTCTTAGCATATTAGAGGAGAGAATTTGTCAAAAAGGAAACAAAAGGAACTCTCTGGTTTTCTCTCAAAATAGCCTGCATTTTCTTGGTTTTTTTGTGAAACTGTGGTGTTCTGTGTGAGTTTAGGAGAAGAGCTTCAACTGGAGAAGAGGAAATTAGCAAAGAAAGGTAAAAGATTATGCATGTGTTTTGCCAGAGGTGGCCTATATCACAAGAATAGGGTGTTGTGTTTTTTGTTGGTGATTTATATGTTTCCATTTACTGGCTTGATATGAATTTGCTGACGCAATTGTTTGGTTTGTTGTGATGTTCCTTGGATTATAATAGGATGAATGAAATCTTTTAATGATAATGCACCGTAATAGAAAGTGTTGGTTGAAGAGTTATACATACAGAATCTGTAGGTTAATCACATGGTTTTGGTTGTTGTCCTCCTAAATAGAAACGGTTCCTGCAGAATATGACACTGACAAATTTGGTTTTAGAATAAGGATATATATTGCCTCTGTTGATTGCGGTTGTCGTGTTTTAGTTACTGCTCTGTTAAACTGTTAATTTGTTAAAGGTAAACCAGTGAGAAATGTGTTTAATTTACTAAATTACTCTCTGTTCATTTAGGGTGTGAATTAAATATATTAAAGAAATGGTTATGTTTGTTGCATTGTCTCTGTAGTGTCATGTTGATAGAAAACTATTGGAAGATAAAAAAGATTTTGGTTACTTTCTACATGTTAAAATGTTAGTTTACAACAAATTATAGATTGATTGAAATTGCCTTGATATTTCATGTTTCAATTGACTGTACATAAACTGTATTGTTTCTCAATGTGTGATATAAACTGTTGAACTATGTGAATTGCATACATGGTATGCATCATGAGTAGAAATGTTCGGAAAAGGTAGACAGATTGCATGCATTGCATTTAAAGGAAATGAATTGTAATAAACATATATGGCATATGGGGGATCGGGAGATTGATGACGGTCCTAGGTGTTACACCCCTGACGGATACACCTCGTTCCACGTTGGCATGGAGTGACGGTTGCACCTAGTATGGACTATAGGGTTCAGCTTTGCTTTCGTACCAGTAATCTCCAACGTTTGGACTGACAAAGTGAAATGTAAACTGAATGACAGAAAGGATAGATTCTTTTCTAAAACAGACTGCATGACTGCATAAGCATACATTGAGCATTGCATTTCATTATATTCCTTACTGAGTATTGGGCTCACAGTTACTCTTGTGATGTAGGTGATGACAATGAAACTAATGATGTGCACATGGAGGAAGTATGATTCGATAAGGCTTATGTTACCCGACGCAAGTTGACCTTAGGGGTTATAGCTCATAAATTAAAATAAAGGGGTGCTTAAGTAATTTTAAGGATTTTAAACTAATGGTGTTTGCTTTAAACTATTTTAAGGTGACTTTTATATGTTTCAATTTAACGACTTCCGCTTATGTTTACTCTGTTATTTGCCCTTCACTGTTTTATGAATGAATTTCAAAAACAAAAATTTTAAATGGAAAAATGGGATGTTACATATGGCACCGGCTGAATTGCAGGAATTAAAAATCCAACTGGAAGAATTAATCAATAAAGGGTTTATCCGTCATGGCTTCTTGCCCTCAGGAGCGCCGGTCCTATTTGTAAAGGTGAAGGATGGATAATGAGGATGTGCATTGACTACCATGAGCTAAATAAAGTAACGATAAAGAATATATATCATTTGCCTTGAATTGACGATTTATTTGATCAGCTGCAGGGTGCTTGTGTGTTTTCAAAATTGATCTCCGTTCTGGATATTGTCAGTTAAAGGTTAAGTCAGACGATATTCTGAAGACGACATTTAGAACTAGATATGGGCATTATGAATTTCTAGTGATGTTGTTTGGGTTAACCAATGCTCCAGCGGCATTCATGGATTTGATGAATCGAATTTTTAAGGAGTATATGGACAAGTTTATTATCGTCTTTGTCGATGATATCTTAATTTATTCTCATACAGAATAGGAGCATCGGGAACATCTGAAGATCTCTTTGTCTATTTTGGAAAAAACATCACTTATATGCGTAGTTTTCAAAATGCTAATTTTGGTTGAGTAAAGTCAATTTTCTCGGTCATGTGATTTCCAAAGATGGTATTAAAGTGGATCTAGCAAAAATCCAGGCGGTTATTGATTGGGCACAACTGAAAAATGTGGGGGACGTAAAAAGTTTCATCGGGATAGCAGGATATTACCAACGATTTATAAGTGGATTTTTCAATATTGCACTGTCTCTCACTAGTTTAACAAGGAAGAATGTACAATTTTGGTGGTCAAGCAAGTATGAGAAAAACTTTCTAGAATTGAAGCACTGATTGACTTCAACAATTGTTTTGGCCCTACCAGAGGAAGAAGACAATTATTGTATTTATTGTGATGCATCCAAAAGCGGCTTGGGTGGTGTCCTTATGCAAAACGAAAGAGTAATCGCTTATGCTTCAAGGCACTAAAGCTGTACGAGACCAATTATCCCACATATGATTTAGAATTTGCTGTTGTGGTATTCACGCTTAAAATATGGAGGCATTATTTATATGGGCATCGGTGTGACATTTTCACTGACCACAAGAGTATGAAATAAATTTTTACTCAAAAAAATTAAATATGAGGCAGCGTCGGTGGTTAGAGTTTGTAAAAGATTACGATTGTGAATCAAGTATCATCCCGAAAAAGCAAAAGTGGTGGCAGATGCATTGAGCAGAAAAATGGTATCAAGGAATATGTTATGTATTGAAATGCCTACGATACTTCGTGAGGATATTCGAGGATTGGATTTACAAAAGATTCCTTTACAGTTAACCTCTCTATTATCAGGACTGACACTAAAGCCTACAATACTGGAAAAGATTAAAGAGGCTGAACAAGAAGATGAGGAATGCATAAGTTATAAATTGAACTCAACTATGGAGAAATACCGGGACTATTCCATGTCTAGCGATGGAATAGTAAAATTTAAGAATAGATGGTATGTGCCAGAAAGGTCACAGTTGCACTCATAAATATTAAAAGAAACTCATTCTTCAAGTTTTTCTGTTCATCCTAGATGCAACAAGATGTACAAAGACCTTAGATTGCATTATTGGTGGCTAGGAATGAAAGTTGATATTGCTTAATATGTATCATTATGTCAAGTATGCCAGCAAGTGAAGGCAGAACATCAAAGGTCAGGGGGAACATTGCAACCTATGCCTATACCGAAATCGAAATGAGAGCATATCACAATAGACTGTGTCACAGGATTGCCTAAGACTGTGAAAGAGCATGATGCGAAATGGGTAATTATCTACAGATTGACAAATTCGCTCATTTCTTACCAGTGAAGATGACATATAAAATGAACTAGTTCGCAGAGTTATATGTTAAGGAGGTCATGCGGTTACACGAAGTGCTGGTTTCAATCGTATCTGATCGGGATTCAAAATTCACTTATGTGTTTTGGAAAGGTTTAAGCAAGGCAATGGGCACCGAATTGAATTTTAACACAGCCTTTCATCCAAAAATAGATGGCCAAAGCGAGAGGATAATTCAAATCTTGGAGGATATGTAGTAGGCTTGCGCGCTAGAATTCTAAGTGGGATGGGGAAAGATGCTGCCCTTATTAGAATTTGCCTACAACAACAGCTTTTAAGGTACAATTAGAATGATGCCTTATGAAGCCTTGTATGGCAGGAAATGTCGATCACGCATTGCATTAGGATGAGGTTGGAGAAATAGAATACTACGAATCTGATATGGTGCTGCAAACTGCTGAATCAGTCGCTATTATTTGTCAAATAATGTTGGCTACTCAAAGTCGCCAAAAAAACTAAGCCGATCATCGCCGACATGACTTGGAGTTCAATGAAGGGGACTTAGTGTTTCTAAAAATATCACCATTTAAAGGAGTCATGCGATTTGGAAAGAAAGGAAAATTGAGTCCAAGGTACATTGGTCTGTTCCCAATCACAAAAAGAATAGGCAAGGTGGCGTATCGATTGCAATTACCAGCATCTATGGAGGGCATTCATAATGTATTTCATGTGTCGATGTTGAAGAAATCCCTCAGGAATTCACTTCAAATGATACTTCAAGAAGACGTGAAAGTTCAACCTAGGTTAAAGTACGAAGAAAAACTTATTCAAATTCTGGATTCAAAGATTAAAGAACTTCCACACAAACGGATTCCGTTGGTTAAAGTGTTATGGCAGAATCATTCAACCGAGGAGACTACGTGGGAGCAGAAAGAAGACATAGAGGCAAAATACCCGGAGTTATTTCATTAGCTGAATTTTGAAGGCAACATTTTATTAGGAGGGGAGAATGTAATACCCAGAAAAATTCCTCTACGTATAATGTAAAGAATTTTGAAGAATATATGTTTTGATAAAAAAAAATGTGTTTCGTAATAGTGTATTGTACACTTGATATAATGAAATAAATATAAGTATGAATTTAAAAAAGAGGAATTTTCAATTAAATAGGCTGTAAAATGAAGAAAATGGAGTTTCTAAAGGGTGGAGGTCGATCACATGTAAGGGCAGTCGATCTCCTTCATGAAAAATTAAAGTAGAGTCTAACCATTTTGGAGGCGGTCGATCAACTAAAAGGAGGTGATCGACTGACTCCAAAGCAGTTTTTATACAGAGTCTAGCCAATTTGGAAGCGGTCGATCGTCTAAAGAAGGGTGATCGACCGACTCCAAAGTAGTTTTTTTATAGAATCTAGCCAATTTGGAAGCAGTTGATCGTCCAAAGGAGGGTGATCGACCGGTGTTTCTGGATAATACAAATTTGCAGTCGATCATCAGGGAATGTCAATCGATCATGGTCAGGACAGTTCTGGATTTTGAAATTTCCCGTAGATCACATGAAGAAGGTGATCAACTGGAATACCAACTGTCGCCTGAAAACATGGCAGGATGCCACAACTTCACGGGAGAAAATGGGGAATAGGTGGTTGCTTTGTTCAAAGCCACCTCCTGGGGGAAATCAAGGTGTGCATCTTGTTGTGTGCCACCTCTTAAGTGTAGGTCTATATTATGTAAATGTTGGTGTTAGACAGAAAACTTAGAGAAGTCTTCTGGTTTTCACTGAGAGCAACTTCATAAAGCTGCTTCCTTCATTAAGCTGTTGCGGTGCATTGTGCTAAAAGGGAGCTTCAGGAGGAGAATTTGCAAAAGAGAAGGTAAGGGATAATGTGTATATTTGGCTAGAGGTGGCCTACATCCCAAGAATAGAGTATTTTGTCTTGTTTGTTTTGTTCGTTGATGGAGATAGTGAAGTATGAACTTCTGTTATGGCTTAGTCTCAATAGGCTCTCTATTGTTACTGTGAATGAATATGCTCTCGATGATTAAGGCCTCAAGTCATTATACTTAATGGATTGTCTTGCTAAATTGCTATAAACCGTTGAGAATAATACTCTATTAGTAGCAATGAATCTTAGTTGAAAATAAGGTTCATGTTATGTGAGTTAAGCTTCACTCTATGACGTGTTAATGCAAGGTTTACTCCCTGTTTTACTACCTAAAATGTTAGAAGTTATGTAGAAATTAAGTTCCGTTTCTTGGTGGCATGTTCTGCTAATTGGGAGTTGTTTTATCCATTATGTATACAGCAGGATAATCATTGTGAGTCTAATGCTCTACTATTGAAATGTCAGTCTGTCCATCATAGCTTGGATAAATCGGTTTGATTGAAGAACATGTTGCGAGTAGTGGCTTATTCCCTATTAATATATTGCTTATTATAGTATGGAGATGAACTTGTGTGACGACCCGGTTTTTTTTTTCCTTTCCTTTTTAAAATGCGATAANCAAAAATAGATCCAATTTACAATAACGAGGAAAAATGGAGGAACACGGGGTATTACAACTTGTTCCTTGCTTATTAGAGTATTGATATGCCATGGAATTGTATGATACTTCATTTCCTGTTTATTGTTGGTAATTGCTGAGGCTAGAACGCTACTTGAATTTCATCCATGATATGCATCATGATTATAAATGCAATGATAGTATTGGCATTTACATGCATTGCACGGGAATGAAATAGATCTATTAAATGTAAATAGGCATTGGAGGTTGGGGGAGATTAGTGACAGATCTAATTGGGAGAGCTACGAGATGACGTATCTCATCCCAAGTTGGGATCGGATAACGGTTCTGCCGAAGTTAGATCCCCAAGATGTATCTTTTCTCTTCTGTGGGAAAAATCTCCAACGTCTTAAACTATTATGAGACTATGATTAAAGAACAGAAAAGATAGGTTCTTTCTGACTGAAAGACATGAGCATGAAGTCAGCACGACCATGCATATCTCATTTTATCTCTTACTGAGCGTTAGGCTCACAATTTATCTTGTGATGTAGGAGACGATTATGATCCTAACGAAGTGCAAGTGGAAAGGGCATGACACGAGCAGCGCTTGCATTACTCGCCCCATGATTGACTTTGAGGGTTATGACTCACAAAATTAAGAACGGGTGTTAAGAATTGGTTCAAGGACTTTTAAACTGTTTCAAAGATGGTACTTATTTTGTTAACTCTGTATGTATGTTTTGAAGGGCTTTTGCTTTTAATCACTCTAATTTTCCCTTCACAAGTTTTTAAATAAACTTAAAAAGAAAAAATTTTATATGACTAACAAAAAGATAAAAAGATAAACGAGATATTACAAACTTTCACAAAGGTCAAAACTAAAAATGTAGTGAATGCAGATCTAGCGTCGAAACTCAATCTTATGTGACTTCAACTCTCTCTCCTTCACCTCTCTCTCTAGGTTGGCCAAAAGGACGGAGAAAATTTTAAATTATTTATTATTATAATATTAAATAAAATCTTTTAAATTTTAATTGTTTATCCCAACTTGACATGTGGCAACTCAAATTTATAAAATATAATTTCTTTAAATTTACACCGGCCAATAATATTAAATTTTTACCAGTTGGTTGACAATTAATAATTTAAACAATTGAGTTAACAAAAGAAATTGAGCACCAATATTGTGAAAAAATTTTAGGTGAAAAATTTATTAAAAAATCAACTTATTTTACAGGACTAGTGATTGGAGTGAAATACTAGAAGTAGCCCGTACTAGAAGTTGCTTGACGCTTTGGTAAGGTTTTTACGAGTTGAATTATTTCTTTTGCGGTGGCTCGGTCTTTCTGGTCGTCTGCTGGTTTCTATTGGGTGGAGAGGGGAACGACCTTGTAGCTCCTTAGAGGGACCTTCATGAAAGTAGCCCGCATTAGATCGAAGTAGAGAGAAAACTGTGCGACGGCAAAGAAAGACACAGGAAGGCAAGTAAGGGCGTAGATCGGGAAAGCTGCGTATTTGAGATTGTCCTTAAGCACGAAGAAATGACCGGCACAGAAAGAAATGAGCATTGCTCCGATAGACATGAAGAGCGACGTAAACCCCAGCAGAAGCTTCCATGGAAGATTGGTCCGGAAGTCCTTTCTCTGGTACCTGGAGGTGAGAATGGCAAGGAACATTACCAACGACATGATCGAGAAGGCCAGAGCGAAGAGCGACCCGATTGCGAACACGTCGAAGGTTGGGCTGTTTACGAGCACCGGAGTTCCTTTGTCCTGGACGGTTCCACCGGGCACGGTAGCAGAGGTGGCAAAGGCGACGGTGGCGATGAGGGCTGCCACTACGGAGCAGGACTCGGAGGTTTTGGTGAGCCACTTTTCTCCGCTCTTGAGAAGATTTGTGTGGGTTTTTATGAAGACTTCATTCGGTGACTCGCCCTTTTTGTTGTGGCGAGGAAAATAGTGAACGGGCTTCGAGTCCCTAATGTACTCATACCACATAATCTCACACTGCATTTGAAGAGCAGCGCCGGGCATTGTCCAAGGATTATTGGTACCCACCAGATTGGCTGCCAGGTGCAAAGCGCCGTTCCCTTCTCTGTCCACCTTCCGAAACACCACATCTTTCAAAAACCCCCTATCCAGTAGTAGCTCATACACATGGGGCTGCCTGTTCTCCACCGCCAGAAGCACAGCGTTCTTCTTTTCCTCGTTCGTGTCGTTGATGGCCACCGGGAAATTCCTTAATATTTCCTCCACCATCTCAGCCACCCCGTTCTTCGCCGCCAGTAGAAGGGGGGTCTCCGTCATGTTTGTCCCTTCGATTTTCGTTCCAGGTTGTTTGCCATCGACGTTGACGTTGGGAAGGGTTTCACTGCTTTTCTCTTTCGGGAAATAGTATGGCGATGTAGCATCTTCTCTCTCGTGGTCATCTGTTGCCTCTGCCTCTCTTGGGTTCCCTCCAGTGCTTTCGTAATCCGAGGTAAGCTTCACAAGTTTCTTCATTATTTGGACAGACCAGATATGCTTTCTTTTCTTAAGCAGCATCTTGTTTATGTCCCTCGACCCTTCATATTCATTACCAACACCAATGCAAATGCTTTAGCTGGTGATCAAAAATACAAGAAAGGTTTACGCAGAGTACCTATTCCGAGGATGATCAGCATCGCCTTGGATACGAGCTTGGCAAAGTCGAAGCAGGTGACGTAATTGTCAGGAAGTAATCTACTTTGCTCCGCTGCCCTTTGGCCATCTGTGGGTGTTCTCTTTTGATTATCTGACTTATAATTTAAGAATTTATTATACAATTATTTAGTGACATGCACTGGAACGCTTGGCCTATGTAACCTAGTGGATCATCTGCTCTCTTTCTCCAACCCAATAAGAAAGACAAAAAAAGAAAACGCTAAAAAGCATCACACTCATCATGCTTGCTTACCTCCTTTAGGAGCCTCCTCATCGTTGGAGTTGCTTTTGGATGGCTTAATATTAGAAATCACTGTAAATAATGAAAAAGCGTTTGAATAATTAAGAGGTAAAATCAGGGAAAATGCTTTCGAATTAGGCACGAAGAAAACCTCCTCCAATTGAGTCCTTCAACAGTTGATAGAATTGATAGCATGATTTGTAAGTGCGTGGACCGTTGAATTTAACTTCACTAGGCAGAGCTTGTTCTGGATCCTTCCGGCTCTCCGTTGTCAGGTCATCCACAAACGTGCCTTCACCAATACCAGCAACACCGCTTTAATCCGAACCTTGTTGTCAAACACACAAGTAAAAGGACTTGCAGTGATAAATGATTTTATTCAATTTGCGAATGTGGCAACCACTTCTGAACAAAGTGGGCTTCATGGCTAGGCAGTGCAGAGGGGTTAAACCTATTTTGTTGTGGTAGGTAACAAGATCTGGGTAAAGATTAATTATTTGGTATACCATATCCAAATACTCTCCATCGATTGCGCAGTGGAGAAAGGTTTCTCCATCTTTTCTTCTACAGTTGGTATAGGCTTTGACTTCGACAGCTGTTCTTAAACCATGAAGCAGCAGAAAGGTCTTTTTGTCGCCACAGGAGGCGGCCAAGAAGAAAGGAGTCTCTCCATCGTTGTTTGGAGTCTCAACAACAGAACTATTCCCGTTCCCGATCACACGGCACATCTTCTCGCTCCCGATGGTCGCAGCGAGGTGAAGGGGCGTGTTCCCATCCACGTTTGCCAGCTCCAGAGATTTCTTATTCCCATTTTTTACGACATGTTCAACCAGTTTGTCAACCTCATCTTCTTTCCCATCTGAAACCGCGACGTGAAGTGCCGTGTCCTTCGATTTAGTGATTGTCAAACTGTGAGTCATCGTCTTTTCCTCGTACATGCGAACAACTTCGGACCACTGGCGCTGCATTGCATATTTGAACAAAACTTTTCTGTATTTGTTCTCGTCTCCGTTCGTATTTTTTCCAGTTTGATGAGGCATGGCCATTTCTTTTGTTCTTCTTCAAAATATGATCTTGAGGGTGAGCTTACAGTCCCAACCTTCCATAAGCTTCGTTTTTATACAAGAAAGCAGAATCTCATTTGCATGGTTTCTTTTTCTTTTTAGAGAAAACCACGTAATAATATTAAGAATAAAGAACTCTGAACCAGACAACTAACCTACCTGCTGTGAAAGAAGGGATTCCTTAAGACTTGGATGCCAAGCATCTCATTTAGTGTCTGCCTTTTGCTTTTGTTTCTACGAATACAAATCTGAGATGGGGGTGGCTGTGTAATGAAGAATAATAGGAAGAAATTTCACTCGTTAAAAAGTGTTCAAGATGGAGAGAGAAAAAGAGATTAAAGGTGACTGACACTGTTTCTTTTCTTCTTTTTTTTATTATATTCCTTTTGATTTGGAATTAAGTTTTTACAAAAGGAAAAATGGACGTCAGTGATTGAATGGAATCTAATCTTCTTCGGATGCAAGACTCGTTGCCTTCTACTTTGTAACTAATCATATGTGATTTAAACAATTGTGACAATACAAAGAAATGGAGACAAAGTAAGACAATCATATGTGATTATAACTAATCCAATCCCGAGAAGATGATCTGCCTCATAGACAAATCACTGAGTCCCAAGCTAGGAAGCTAACAAATTATTTTATTTTTCTTTATTTCTCATGAAATGGAATACAAAAGAATCTACAAAAATTGCCAAATCTAAAAGATAAGAAATCACCAAAACATTTGCCAATTTGGGAGGTCGATTACTCTTTCTTGGAAGAGAAACTTTTTAATTAGATTAGCTAACTTTTTCGTGCAATATAATAATTTTTATTCCCTAAGTGATTTAACACTAATATGTAATTAACACATACAGAAAAGTGAAGAGATAAGAGAAGAAAAATGCAAACAATTTGTTCACGTGGTTTGGCAAACTCATATATGTCTGCCCTCCAAGTTTCCCACTTGGAGTTCCTTAATCTCCTAACCTCCTCGGTTAGTAATGATTGGCTTCACGGATACCAATCAAACTTTTATAGTGGCTTTTCACAATGCGTTATCATTTTCTTTTTGATTATTCATAGGGCGTCACCCTTTTATCTCCTATTCACAAGAGATTGAAAGTTTATGTACAAAAGAAGGAAATAAAAATTACAATTTATGTACAAAAGTAGGAAATAAAAATTACAATTTAGAACCCAACTCTTAAAGATATAATCTCAAGTTGAAAATTGAGAGAGTTAGACCTATGCACTCATTTGGTTGAAGAGAATTCGTGTAGAAATTTTGGCAACGTTTCGGTACGATTCTCTCTTGATTAATCTTCAATTCGGAGTGCCTTTATGTATAGAAACAGCTCAACTGGTCAACCACCCTCAGTTCATTCGACTTCCTCCCGACTGTTGGAAAGTTACCGTTGCGTGTATAATCGGATCGATCGACTACTTTGTCAACTCCAGTCGACTGCTTTCACTACTTCAGAAAACTAGAGCAATCTGTAAGATTTTTGGTCCACCGCTTCCTCTTCTCCGGTTGACGGCTTCATCACATTCCAAAATCCAGTGTCTCTTTATAAGAATTGCGGTCGACCAATTCTTCAGCATCGATCGACCACTTCCCAGTATTGTTGCTTCTTCAGCCTATTTGGTTGACCACCCATTGGTCCATAGTCAACCTATGCTCCGTATTTTGATCTTCTTGAATCTTCTAATTCCCAATTATCAATATATAAGCTACATGAAATAAGACAAAAATGTTAGTAAACATTAATACTTATATTAAGGTTATTTCTAATTAAGATCAATAATGTATTTATATGATTCAACAAATACATAATAAACAACGTATTATTAACTTAAACATTCATCATCAAAACAAATAAATCTAACATCTCTTAAGCTAACATGAAGAGCATATCAAGAGCGAATACTAATTGATCTTTGTGGAATAATTATAGATAAATCTTGTGATGTTAGTGAACATTGTGACCTAAATGTAGATCATGTTAACTTGTCACAACCCAAATAGGACCCAAGATAGAATGAGGAGCAACTCGGCATGAAGACGAACTGAACGCCCCGACCCTTTAACTCTTTACTTATTAATTTATTTAACTATGCAGCGGAAGACTTGATCCAAATTTAATTTACCAGGGCCTAACAACTCGGATAATCCAAAGGTTCAATAGTAACATCATGATAAAGTAACAATATACTATCAAAATAACAATAAACCTGCTAAAATACAGATGGGAGTGTAAATCTCACCAAGCGATCAACATAGGTTACAAATGAACTAAATAGATAAACTACCTAACTCATTCGTGCATCGACAAATGAGAATCTTCCAAGTCTATACCTGAAAAGATGTCGTTGGGGTAAGTCGACTAAATTTAATAGGGGTAATATTTTATATTCAACAATTAAAATATTATAAATTAAATAAGAGAGCACGCCATGAATAAAATGTTTGATCAAAATTGAGCAAAATTGACTAGTGAGGCAAATGTAGAAAACGTCCACTATAGTACGTAAAATAGGCTCTGTAAAATCTCTATGAAAATAGAGTCACTCACAGTTTCAGGCACATAATGTCATAGGCATATAGAAAAAAAACGATACTTGGTCATCACTAAAGCTACGAAATAATAATAACAAGTCTTGATTAGTTTTAAAGTTTTGCACTTAGGGACACACCACAGTCAGTTGTCCCTTGACTCAAGTTAATACAACAAACACATCCTCCAACGGTCAAATGTGCACACGGAAAACAAGACCCCTTCACAGGTCAATCAAACTTGGTACACTCAACCAAAATGATTAATAAATGATGTACATTCTCAATAATAAAACACGTCAATGTACATATAATATCATAAAAATTGATGGTCATAAATGGACCTGTCATTTTTTAGAGAACACGTTTCAAAATAATTGTTTGGAAAATGATGCAATGCTGACATAAAATAAAATCCCTACCTCAATTTGCCCACCAATAGTCAGGAAATGCTCAATCGAAGGGTAACCTAAATCAGTCCAATTTCCCTATTAACCCATCAAACCCTTCAATATCTATGGATTACCAATTAATTCTCTTTAAAAAATCATTTTAAAATGTGTTGGAACCTATAACTGGAATAAGAAACAACTTGGGAAAATTTTGAAACAATCCCAAAAAATATTAAGAACATTTAAAATTGTTTTGAACGTCTGTGGATCAAAGTCCAGTCATCCGCTCGATGTGTCCAATGCCCGCTGCATTGGGCACATCACATAGCAGAACCAGGCTCTCGTTTTGCTCCAAGCACACTATTCATAGAAGAGGCCTTGGCTTCCGCAAGGTTCTCTAGTTCTGCTCATGTGTTGCTCATAGGCATCCGTGGACATGAGCGGAGGCCACCAAGTGCAGACACATGTCCCTGCACATATCCATGAATACGTTCACTCATTTTCATGGAAGCAAAAACTCCAGTGGAAGCGAACACTCCCACAGTTACGAGTGGATAGTTCCAAAAAGCAGACACATATCCTTCACCAGACACGCACGCTAGCTTCTGCGAAAGCAAACGTTTAGATTTGAAATACTTGTTCTTCGTTAAACGAGTAGCGGAGACTTTCATTAATAAAATTACATAGAATCTTTTCTTTTTAATGAATCTTTCTAACAAAATGTGTAGCAGAAGACTTTTTGTTTTATTACAACACATATTCTATACTGATACTATTATGAAAACATTCATTCCATTCCATGACCATACAAAATTCATTATCATAATCACAAACTATATTTCATATAAGTCTAGAAAATAGTCATTAAGTATTACTTAAAATTTGTTCCTAAAACCTCTATACAAGTATCAAAATATGATATGTAAAAATATTCTATTCTGAGATATAACCCACCGGTCAGTTCGCTAACAATGCAAAATTATCGAAATTCCTTTTTGGACAAATTTTTAAATGATTAAGGATGTCGTTTAGAATATTTAATAATTATCAAATCCATCTATTAGTATGATATATTATTTTATGCTTTTGGAGATTTAATAGGAATTATGGGATTTTACGACGGGTTATTATTGGCATAGGAAGTATTAAATTATAGGGAAAAGATAAGATTTTATATTTTTGAGATATATTGTGGATTTATAAGAATTAAATTGGAAGAAGAGTTAGAATAGAAGAGAAAGGCCGAGGGATTTAGAGAGGGGTATTTTTCAAAGTCACAATTGGGATTATGGTATTTTTGGTGAAGATTAAAAAAGAGATTTAAGGGGTATACGGGTTAAGGACAACGTGCTTAGAAGAGAAGGGAAATATGAAAAGGAAAAATGTTGGGAAATAAAAGAATGTGAAAAGAAAACAAAAAAAAAAAAAAAAAGAGAAGAGGCTAGGGGATTGAGAGAGGAAAAAAGAACCTCCCGTGGCCGAAATCTTCTTCACGATGAAGGGGTGCAGCATGCAAAAATTTGGGCGACGCCATTGAGAGCGGGAACATCATCGCTTAACTACTGAACCTCGGGGTTGGCAAGGGTGTCTAAATCATGGGTGCGAATGGAACTTGCGAGCTGCGATTCCCGTAACGCCCGATTGTGGTTTCAGGCAGTTGGGCTTTTTGGTCTGAAGGAGCTTCGAGAGAGAGAGAGCTCCCACATGGCGACTGAGCTCATGGAGGAGAGGCGAGCCACACTGTTAGCTCACAGGTGTTGTGTTGGCTTGTTGTTCGAAGCGACAAAGGTGGATTCAGCCAGACTTCTCCTTTGCTAAGGAGCCCCAAGTAAGTATATATTGTATGTTCTTTGGTCTGACAACCTTACAATGCAAGGTGTTAGGCTCTCTATTTCTTTTGTTTACCGCACTGTTAAATGTAGTTGAAGATTTTTGCTCTGTGATTGAGTTCTGTTATACAATTCTTTTACTACTTGATGGATACTGTGAGATTTCTATTATGTGGATTGGATTTATGTTCTGTATCTCGGTTATTGAATGATTGGTGCTATTGAGGTTTTGGTTCTATTGTTGTGGTTGTATTCCTTATTTGATTTATGCCGATAGACATTGTTGAGGAACATCTATGCTCTGTTTACTTAGGTTATGTTCTGCCCATTGGTCAATGTTTACTGGATATTATTGGATGTCTATGCTCGGGTGTTTTGGGTTTATTCTCTATTTGGATTACTGTTTTGATGGACATCATAGAAGAACCAAACTCTTTTAATTGGATTGTGGTGCTCTATTTTGGTTGTTGTCTTAATAGGCATTGCTGAGAATAGTGCTATGTGGTGTTGATGTTGTGCTCTACTTCGTATACTGTATTGCTAGAACAGTGTTAAGGACTTATTATTTCCTTGGGTTAATATTTCCTACTTTTGCTACTGCATTGTAGAATAGTGTTAAGGACTATGCTTTATTAAGTGGGTATTTATTTCCTATTTTCACAATTGCTTGGTTAGAATTGTTAAGGACTTTTGCTTTATTAAGTTGGTTTATCTTCTATTTCACTACTGCATTGTTAGACAGCGTTGAGAACTATACTCTGTCGATTTTATGGTTTATAATTGAAAATATTCTGTTGTTGGGAAATCGCTTTACTACCATTCTTGACTATTGCATAGGAAGAGGTGTTGTTGTAAATATGTACTGTGATGTTCCTTGTACTAAGGATGAAGAAGGTTGATTTTATAGTTATTATTTAATGATGTACTGTCATTTGAGAATCATGTTGCTGCTTTCTTTAACTGTTGAGCATGTGTAAGATTTGTTGTTGTTATGGTTTTATAGTTGCATATTATGTGAAAATTTTCTTATTGCATTATGATGTATGTTCATGCATGGGTCAAGATTTAAGAAAGATAAAATGAGGATGAAAATGTACATAAATGGATAAGGAGGACATACTGTCCCACAAAGAGGACTGGTGGGACATTAACCCATTAGTTTGCTTCCAGTACAACCCAAGGCTGACTGGCACAAGTTTCACTAGGTCATTGTGCATTAAATTACACAACAACTAACGGTAGACTCCCAAAAGAGTGGAGTTTGTCTTCACAAGGGCAGGAGACTCTCCCAAAAGGGTGGAGAAACGTAGTGTGTGCCCCACTATTGAGCATACTCATATCCAAAAAGTGAAAAGAAGATGAAGAACAAGAAAGGAAAATGTATGTAAATGGTGACTAAGGGTGGCCCAGTAGAACATTAGCCCGTTAGTTTGCTTCCGACGCAACCCGGGGCTGACTAGCACAAGGTTCACTAGGTCATTGTGCATTAAATTGCACAGCAACTAATGGAGGACTCCCAAAAAGGGTGGAGTCTGTCTTCACAAGGGCCAGAAACTCTCCCAAAAGGGTGGAGAAACATAGTGTGTACCCTACTGTCTAGCATACTCATACCCAAAAAGCGAAAGAAAAATGAAAGAAAAGAAAAGAGAAAGATATACAAGAAAAGATGAAACAAGTGTCACGTCATGTCATGTTCATGGTCACATGCATTACTTGCTAAGCCTTAAACTTACAAATGAACCTTGTATTGTAGGTATGGATATTACAAAAGAAATGGCAAATGCGGAAGTCACGTTGTTGGAGGTTGTTGGTTAATCTCCATGGTTTCTCTCATTGTTTTATAAGTTGTGTATTTTTATGGATTTGTAAGGGACTGTTAAAAACAGGAGTTTTGGCAATAAATATATTTTAATTGATAAAGTCTTCTACTGCAAAGATTTTATAAGTATACGGTTTGATGGTTGTTTTTAAAGGTATGCTTTATTACAAAAGAAGTTAAGCAACATCGTTTTAATACGATGGTTTTAAAGAATATATATATATATATGTATGTAATACCCCAAATTTTATATTGGAATTTAATATGAATAATCGAAAAGTAATTAAAGATGTTTAAATTAATTAGAAAATTATTGGGGTATTACCAAAGACGTAATCGTCAACTATCATCAAGTGATATTTGAAATAAATCAAGATTTGGAATTGAATTGGAAATAATTTAATTAAATAAAGGATTTAATTAAATTATTAAAGAAAAGTTTAATTGGATTAAAGATGATTAAAATGGAGGAAAGGAAATTTGGAATATTTAGAAGAGGATGTAATGAATATGGTATAGTTGAGATTAAAATGTTAAAGAGTGATTAATTGGGAATTAATTAAAATTAAGTGAATGATTTGGAAATAAAGAAAAAAAAATGAAAAATGGGGAAGTAAATGAAAGAATGGGGTTGAAATTAAATTAGGGAGAGAAGAGTGAAGGAGACGAGAGAGGGAGAGGGAGAGGGGACCCGAGAGGAGAGGCGATCGGGAGTTCGCCCGCGACGATGAGAAAGACGGCGACGTGCGGCGCGGGCTGGGGTCGGATGGCGATGGCGAGCTCGGCCTTGGTCGCAGCTCCGTCGTTGCGTGCGCGTCACGACGCTTGGGATCGTCGGGTCGCAGGATGGCGAAGGGCTCGGGATTGATGTTTCGCCCGCGACGAACGAAAACCGTGCGTTCGTTGAGGTTAGTCATGGTTGATTCTCTGTCATTGGGGGCTGCATTTCTTGTTGTGAACTGGACAGGGGATTTTGGTGTTTGGGGCTGAAACAGTGTGGTTTGGTCCTATTGGTTCTGAATTGAACCGAGTCAATTATTCTGCCGACAGCCCATCAAACATTTTGGTGTATTTCCCCCCAATGATTTCTGGCAATTACTCCACGCATCATGACTTGTCGCCAAGGCAGCTGGAGATTTAATGCTTTGTCTTTGGTACTGTCTTCGGCTATGTAATAAATTGGCAGAGAACTTTCAGCTCTCGGGTGAGTTGAGGAGTCTCGGGTGAGCTGAGGAGGAAGGTTGGAGCTGCTCTGGATGCCCTATTTTCTGGTGATGGCCGAGAAGGGATGGTGAGACCCTGTTATTTTGGTTGTTGTCTATGACGTGTGATTTTTGTTCTGGACATAACCTGTGTTGTTGGATGATAAGCATATGGATTTTATTTATTTACTAATGAATTGGATTGATGAAAGCGTTAAACAGTTAGATTTGGGTCAATACTCTTTGATGGTTGGATGAATATGTTGGATCTTCATTTTGGAAGTTAATTGCTCTGCTGATAATTGTTCAGCTACTATTGTTATTTCCTTGTGAAGCCTGTGATTCTGGGTTGAGAATGGTTAAACTAAGTGTTTAAAACCCTTATTATTGTGCTACTTCTTGAACTTGTGAAAGATTTTGTATTAATTGGAAAAGATACATTCTGTTAGTAAGGAAGAAAGATGAGTAAATGTAGTTCTCTAATATGCTTATGGTTATCATGTTGGATGATCTAATTAGATATGATAAGCTGTTGGTTATTGTCTGGATCTATTTCTTTGTGAGTATAGATCTTTTGGATGTTGGTTATGGTGGTTTAATGTAGAGTTTATTTGATAATGCTCTGTTGGTATTTCGAAAGCCTGACCATGTTAATGAAGAATATGATGGTTTAATTTAGTAAAAGCAGGAATTAATTGGGGAAATAGGAAGTGTAAATTAATGTTGGATTAATTCATGCATGTTGGTTTTGGTTTCGGTTCACTAATTGGAATAAAGATGTCATGGGAATTGGGTAAAATAGTTTATGACTCGATTCAGATATTGTTATTGGGCTTTAGTTTACGGGCCAATAATTTATGGATAGAGTCTTGTTGATTTTCGCTATACGTTAAGCTTAGTTTCTAGATGTTCTTGATTGATTAAGCCCAGTTATAATTAACGAAACAGTTTTGTTTAGGAAACTCAAGTAAGCGACATATAAGAATTAAATATAGAAAAAGACGACGAATGATTAATTGATTTGATTAGTAATTAAAAGTTATTAAATTGTGAAGGTATAAAGAAGAAGAGAAGAAGAATAACGGCTAAACGTTAATGCACGTTAAAGCTTCGAGGTAAGGATTTAGGTTGTCTTGGCCAGAGGAGGCCCTACACCCAAGTAAAGTGTGTGTGTGTGTTGTTTTGTGGTTTGATTTCGGTAATGTTTATAGTTACCCTTGATTTTACTGAATGATACAACTCTCACGTTTTCCATTAGTTGCTGAAAGTGCTTGTTAAGCTTGAATGAATCAAAGGAATGATAGTTGAACTGAATGAGAAATGAGAATGGGTCCTAGACAGAATTCTAGTGGCATTAAAGAGAAAGAAGAAGCTAAGATATTAGAAAAGACTATGTTTCTTTACAGATTGGCGAAAAAGTTACTGATTTCT
This sequence comes from Begonia loranthoides, assembly GCA_022433065.1. NCBI lineage: Eukaryota > Viridiplantae > Streptophyta > Magnoliopsida > Cucurbitales > Begoniaceae > Begonia > Begonia loranthoides. Next base: position 7,887,406 of record CM039477.1, on the reverse strand, counting down.
AAATGTTATCCCTTTTCATGCAGTAAGTATACTTAGAGTTTCGTTCTTTTCAATTATGAAAAAGTATATGCAAACTTGATTAGTTATAGTTTACTGTTGTTTTCTATTAAGGTATTAAGAAGCATATAGAAACATGTTTTATGTTAGTTATCGTTGTTTTACTTACTGTCTATAGCAGGATAATTGTTTTTGAAGCATGCTAGGAGTCATAGATTTGCTGTTAGTCGATTGTTAAAAAGCAAGTGTAGTTTGATTTGATAATTGGTCCTAATCTGATATAGTTTATGTGTTGAATATTATCCATTAAAAGATCATGTTAGTAGATAGTTTCTGTTGATTAAATTAAGATGAGAGCAAGGATGAAATGTGAACTATGACGATGTGGATGGTAATGAAGGAAAAAGGTTTAGTTAACTAAACAAACGAATGAAAAAGGTTTAAGGAGTTAAGATGCTTTGTTTTCATTAAATATGAGTTATGAATTAGTAGATGAATATTATTTCTTAATTCTAGATAAGAACATTCTAGTTTAGCACAATTAGTTAATTATAATTGTCGTATGTTACTTTACTGCTTTATTGTATTCACTCGCTGTTACATTTCGATAGCATAATTGTTTCTCGTATTTTCAGCAATTTTTATGATTCTTTACATGTACCAGTTCACTTATAGTATGTTTATCTCAATGTGTAATTCAGTTTATGTTATGCAGTGCGTTTTATGATAATAGAAACCAAGTAGAAGGTAACTTTCAGGATGGTACCCACATGCATGAGTGACGAAAAAGAAAGAACCCTAAAGGCGGGTATATGCCGGAACAGAAATAAAGAACCCTAAAGGCGGGTATATGCCGGGATAGAAAGAACCCTAAAGGCGAGTATATGCCGGAAAAAGAACAAACCCTAAAGGCGGGTATATGCCGGAACTAGGGAGTTGAGGTAGATGGGTAGTTCGGATCTAGCCTAGCTGCTAGGATACACCCTTACCAAGTCGGGAAAGGGACTAGTATGCACACAGGAGGTTAGAATCCGTATAGTTATGCCATCTCAAAGGAAAACCCTCAATCTCCAGCTCGATGTACGAGTTAAGAACGAATGAAGAAAACGAACGTAATGAAAGAAGTTGGTTTGGGTGGCCCCCATTCCAAAAAGAACTAAAGAGATAAATGCATAATTGTTTTCCCCATCTCCTTACTGGGCGTAAGCTCACATCCTTACTTGTGGTGTAGGTACAATGACGAACAGATAGTAAATAAATAATAAGAAGATGAGAAACGCATAATGAGGCAGAGATGTATGATTTCGCACGCACAGGATTCAGGCTGGCAAGGCAAAAGACAAATGAAAGTAAACGGTTATGAATCAACGAAGTTAAAGAAAAGTAAACGGTATTGAATCAATGAAGTAGTGGTCAAGATTTATTTGATAAACGTAATGCTGTTATTTTATAGACGAAATGTTTAAATGACGTATTTCCTTTTAAAGATTTCTAACGCTTCCGCAATGATTTGCAAATGGTTGTTTAATAACGCTTACGCAAGAATGTAAATAGATGATTTTTAACGCTTCCACGTAATTAAAAAGTTGGTTTTCATGATGAGTTTTTAGAAAGAGTTAGTAGCGATTCGGATTTACGCACTCTGATTTGTTTTAAAAAGAAAATTTTAAATTTTTACGCATTTTCAGGATTTACGAAAATCTGGGTCGTTACAATATATATATATATATATATATATCACAAGAATTTACCACAAAATATGTTTTTATAAAAATGGGCGTTACAACTTTGGTATAAGAGCCCCAGGTTTTTAAATTTGATTTTGTAGATCGTCCAACAACCCAAGTCTCAGCATGAAGGAGTCTTCTCAACTATGAGTATTCATTGACATTATGTATTACCCTAGTAGTTTATTTATTTTTATTATTATTTACTATTAAGAATCTATTGTTGTTTGTTAATATTGTTTCGTTTCTAAGGATAGATAATTGTGGTAGCTTCATAGAAATGGACAATAAACCTAGAAAGTGTAGAATATAAGTTAGACATTGTTTGGGGAATTAAGGTTTCAATATAGCTATAAGTAACCAAGTAATCGAAACGAAACCGGTTTCGATTAAATAATAGGAGGGATGGATACGAATACTATTTTTCCCCAAGGGATACTATACTAAAGAGAATGCTTTCGGAAACGTGGATATCAATAGAAGGGAACGCTTTCAGAATGTCGACGTGGTTTACAACGGATGGTTGAATTACGTGTGGGAAAATGAATATTTGCTCGGAATATTTTCAACGGATGCCAATTATGTTACTACGAATGTTTAGGCTTTTGCAAAAAAAATTTTATCCCTTTGGAACTGCTCCCTTACATTTATCAAAGCTTGCTAAGGATATGATCATGTCATTTAAAGGCTAATGTAGGACTCTTAGCGACATCTTGGTCATGAGAAAGTCATCTACTACAGGGTGAAAGATTCAAATTGGGAGACGTTGTCACATGATACGACAGCTGTGGAATTGGGACTTTATTGGTAAACCCAATGAGACATTTCTCGAATAAAAGGACCTAATTACAAAATAGCTAAGGATGAATATTGACATGACAATTATGGAAAAATAAGGACCCTTTAACTTAAAGGTATCATCGTAGATCTTTCATGGAAATATTTCAAGTGTGTTTCTTAAATTTTATGCTAAGTCCCGCAAATCAAAGGTAGATGACTTAGTTGGCACAAAATAATTTTAAAAAAATTTAATTATTATTACAATAATAACTAAGTGTGGATCAGGACTCGAAGTTTATCGAGGAACTGTGTAACATCCCATTTCCATTTTACATTTTCATACGTCCATTTCACATTTCTATAAAATTTTTATCATTTTAAAACTCATTCGAAAATATTTAAAGAAAAACATCAAAGTAAATATACATGGAATAATTAAAACATTAAATTGTTTTTCAAAACAACCTTATTTAAAACATTTAAAAAACCACAACATAGAGTCCACGAACAATTTAAATATTTTTATTCTTTTGTGAGTCATAACCCCTGAGGTCATTCCACGCATGGTAACACAAGCTTGCATTGCATCACACTTCTTCTACATTCACTTCACTTGCATCACAATCAATGCCTACACCACAGGAGAAATAATGAGTCTATTGCCCAGTAAGATATATAAATGAAATGCAAATACAATGCTTATGACCACTCTATATGCACATGTATGATAGAAGAGAGCTTATCTCTTCTCTTTAATTAATGTTTCACTATCAGCAAGACACTGGAGATATTTCCAACAGGGCGATAGATACATCCTCAGGATACAACTTGAGTAGCAACTTTCGAGTTATCCCTACGTGGGAGGAGGCAAGTTCTCTCAAGTAGATCTGTCACTATACACCCCAACCTCCACATGTCCATATCACGTATTTTATATCTATTATTATCTCGTGCATTGCATGATATGCAATCCTATTGACATGTGTATATGAATGTCACACAGCAGTTCATATATCACAAGCAAGCAATACAATCAACTAACAAACAATAAGGCATGAACTATAAATTAACTTTAATTTATTACTAAGCATGTTGCTACTAACGTATTATCAAAGGCATGAAATTACTCTATTTCACAAATAACCAATGCAGCCATGATTTATAATGCATCCAAAACAAATCCTATAAAAATACTAAACAAAGAGTCAGCAAAATGGAAATCGTCATGTCACTCTCTATATTCCTCTACCTCTATCAATTTATGTTAATAGGGGTACAACACAATATTATTCACAGTTTCATATCTAGAACAGGGCAATTCCTTTTTAAACATATTTATACAGCACATAAGGAACTAACACACAACAACTATATTTTCTTCACTCATAACCAAACCCACTATGCACTAAGAACACATAAACAATTACCGAAGGGAAACATGCTGTTAATCTTAATTTCTTGTAGCCAGATTTTGTACCAGAATATCAACAATTGTTAATTATCATAACTAACAGATTCTAAATATTTTAAACCATGCAGGGAACACTATGAGAAGCACAACAAGGAGTATTTACCAACAGAGAAGACTTTTTACTATTAAGTTCTACCAATACCGAAGCATAAAACCCTTAAGAGAATCACATGAAACCCATTTTTCATGGTTATGCAATTTAGTAGGTTGGATTATTAAAGGAAGTAAATTACAGAGTTCATTTTCAAAGGATGTATTGGTTAGTAGGGAAACAATAACAGAGGCATATAGTTGACAATTATCCTTGCAGAGAACAATTCAAGAAAGCACATAAACATGCAAACTCATTTATACATAATTGGCTAATAACATTTTAGTTTCTTATCACCCGGAATATTGACAAACCAAACAATAGGGAACAATATGAGCAGAGAACCATTAACGAAGGCATGAAAATCATAGAGAACATATCAAGAAAATAATCGACATATGCAAAAATAGAAAATTATCTTTGCAGAGAATCATTCAAGAAGTTGTACAAACAACATCAACAAATAAGCCTACTACTCCTATGATGTAGGTCTTTACGGACAAAGAACATGCATAATCCCTTACCTTGGTTATCCTTCTCTTCTTCTTACTTAGCAACAACCCTTCCCTCACCGCCGAAGCTTTTCTTTCAGAAACACAAAACCAAAAACTCACTTGAAAGGACACAGAGAGAACTCAGGAGAATAACTTCTTATTTTTTCTACCTAAAGCCCACTAAATACACTCTAAACCTCACCAAGGATGTCGAGAAGGTGCAACCTTATGAATTCTAGCAACTCTTCAAACTTTCAAAACGTATGTTATGCGTTTCCAGATGGACAGTCTGTGCACCGACGATCAATTCCAAGTCCAAGATCGATCACCATTCAATTGATCAGCCACAAATTTGGTTTTCTAATTTACCCGCCGATCAATGTCCAGTTGATGATCAACCGCCACACCAATTGCACAATCGTCAGTGAATTCATCTGGTTCAACATATTACTTATTCACATAAATAATATGAATTCTAAATAATTACACCCATAAACACAATTCATCCATTAATATTAAGAACATTACCATCCACGTTATATCAACTACGAAGCATGACAATTTCACAATGACCAAATATTACTTTTTACTTAATCCAAGTTTTACACATAGCTGACTACTTAGAGTATTACAAACTGTAACCCTAACTTCAAAGTTTATCAAAGGTGGAAATTTTATGGAAGTAGGTCAAGAGATTTTAGGATTTATTAGAATTTGTAGAAGTAAGGAAAGAGCATTCTAGGACTATTGGATGAGCTATTAGGATGTAAGGATTCCTCAGGCATTGAAGAAGACAACAAATTTGGTAATATCAATGTTCAGGTATCGAAGTTGGGATTTGTCGCACATATAAAGCTTAGCAAATGAGTCACTTTGTATCAAATGTTGGGGTATCTCTAGACGTGATTGGCTATTGTAGCTCTTTAACGCAATAGGTTGCGATTGTTAGATAAGTTATCCCTTCAAGTTTGAAAGATTAATGAGACGATACTAGTCATGAATTACCATGGGATATAGTAAGGAATAGTATGGGAGGACTTAAGAAGTGAATACTAGTATCATGGATGGAAGGAATAAACTTGGAATATTGAGGATCGATAATGAGTATTAAAAAATTTATATAAGTGTTCTTGCTTGGATTCTAACATATTTATAGGCGTTCGGAGACGGGAATAATAAGTAAATAATTAAATCACAACAATTTGGACGAAACTTTCCTTGCGTTAAGGGATGATGTCACGCCCCCTTTCTCAAAAGGCGTGATCGGGCACAGCTCCCAAAAGGAGGCTTCCGGGAATCCTCACAACAGTGCGCTGGGCGCACTGGGCAGACAAGCCGCGCGCGGGGCACGTGGCAGGCAGAAGCGATGTCGAGCAGGATGGGCAACTAGGCGAGCTACTGGGCTCGGGGCCCAGCAGACCAGATGGGAATTTATGGATTTTAGGATTCCTAGTTCTAGTTGCCCAAGGATTACTAGTTCTAGTTGTAGTAGGATTCCTAGTTATAGTTCTAGTTGTATTAGGATTCCTAGTTATAGTTGAATTAGGGTTGCTTATTGCCTATAAAGAAGACCCTTGAGACACCAAGCCAAGACATTCGATCAATTGAGTAGAATTGAGTAGAATTGAGTTGAAGGGGAGAGCCGAGGTTTAGCTTCCTTGAGCTGTTGTGGTGATCCGAGTGGAAGAATTGTATCCTAGGTTCTTTGATTTGGAATAAAAAAAGCGGGTTGGGGGCGGGGCTCCCGTAAAGATCTAGTTTCATCGCTAGGAGGCAACGTTCTAGTGATGTGTTCTTGTGTTCGCAACGAGCAAGTGCATCGGGGAAGGCTGGTCGTGATCGGAGATCACGGCGCCGCACACCTATTCGCCCTATTCCGCACGGCAAAAATTTAGGGGTGTGACAGATGACCACAATGAGTACTTCACTTGCCTTTAGTCAACCTTTCGGGAAATGAATGTCTGACTAAGGAGACCATTCTTGGATGATGAATTATAGGATGAATGGAATAGCAGTCTAAGTTGGATAAAACATAAATTCCAAAATTTTGTAAATTCAAACATAAGAACTAATTAAGGTTCACTCCCAATATTAGACTAGAAGGCATGTGCAAAGGATTTAGAAAGAGGAGATGATAAAACCTACCTAAGGATCGATTCGTCATCATGAAAGGAGTTTATCTAGTGTAGGGGATATTTGGTGGTGTATTCACCTAGATTCTAGAATGTGAAGTGCTATAACACATGTTCAATGCAAGCAGGCAAGGAGTTGGTTGAATGAGTCTGCAAGGTTTAAGTGGCATGTCACAATCTTGGCCGACGTCGATAGACTGTTAAGAGGCCTTTCATGAAGTGGAGAAACGACAAGTATGGATGAGACATGATTTTAGATGATAAGTGAAGTTAGAACTAAACATCAGTGCACTATTGGTTGATTAGTGCCAAATATACAAAAGGAAATCCGTCTGGTGGATTTGGAACCAGGAAGTGTCTGGAAATCATAGGAGTGGATTTTGGTCACATAGCCTAGGATTAATCGACATGCCCTAAGGACAGAGAAGTCGTGTCAAGAGTTTTGCTCTAATTAGAATTAACTGGAAAGCAACATATTGAGGTGTTAAGTATGATTGTTTTGATAGTGTGGTTGTATATGCCCGCTAGACGGAAGAGTTAGGCATATTCATTAGCAACCCCAATGTTGTTGGTATCGGAGTGATTGGTCTATCTAAGGTCTTAAAATGAGAAGACTGTCAAGACAAAGAATTATGAACTCAGAAATTTTGATTGAGTCTATGATGCTAAGGACTTAAGCAAGGATGAAAAGAGAGTTGATCCTCATACAATGAGGAAAAGAATGATTGGAAACGTTTTGGAGACTGTTATGGGCTATCTTACGTGGCTCACAGACAAATAAGCACTGAAAACACGAAGGAATTATCTATTAAGGATTGTAGTGCGAGATTTTTCTAGACTACAAGAGCCTAAATTACATTTTCACGTAAGAAGAGTTGAACTCAAGACAACGGCGTTGGCTAGAGTTGTAAGGGCTATGAATGTGAAATTTAAATATCACCTAGGGGAAGCTAAGTTACTTGGTTCGAAGATACTTTCAACAACTGCAGAGGCGATGTCGGTGATAAAACAGTGAGTGTTGGTGGCTCAAAGGTTGACAAAGAAGTTAATCCGACAAAAGGCGTTGAGAGCTAGAATTTAGCATGGGAGCCAAGCCTTATGAAGGTCTCTCCATTTAAAGAAGTATTGAGGTTTTGGGAAAGAGAGAAGTTTTTCTTTAGACAACAAAGGGAAGATGGATGGCAATGTGCTTTGAGAATTGTTAGGAGTCATCTTGTGTTGTTCACAGACAAATAGCATATGAGAATTTTACACGATGATGCTCAAGTAGTAGTGCAATAGGAGGAGAGGATCCTCAATCATTGTCGATTGAAGAAGGGAAGCCACGTAGGATTTTTGATCTTCTAGGATAAAGGAATCACAATAAGGGGTATAAGAAGTTAACTAGGATGACCAAATTTTGAGGACAAAATTTTAAATGACGAGGGAATGGTTGTAATGACGAAAATTCCTTTTTTGGATGAATTTTAAAATGATTAAGGATGTCGTTCAGAATATTTAATAATTATCGGATTGATCTATTAGTAGGATATATCATTTTATGATTTTGGAGATTTAATAGGAATTATGAGATTTGACGGCGGGATTGTTATTGGCATAGGAAGTATTAAATTATAAGGGAAAGATAAGATTTTATATTTTAGAGATATATTGTGAGTTTATAAGAATTAAATTGGAAGAGGGATCAGAATAGAAGAGAAAGGCCGAGGGATTTAGAGAGAGGTATTTTTGGAAGTCACAATTGGGATTATAGTATTTTTGGTAAAGATTAAAAAGGAGATTTAAGGGGTGTATAGGTTAAAGACAATGTGCTGAGAAAAGAAGGGAAATATGAAAAGAAAATATGCTGGGAAATAAAAGAAGGTGAAAAGAAAATAAAAATAAAATAAAATCATAAACAAAAAAAAAAAGAGAAGAGGTTGGGGGATTAAGAGAGGAAAAAGGGACCTCTCACGGTCGAAATCTTCTTCACGATCAAGGGGTGCGGTGTGTGAACATTCGGGTGACGCCATTGAGAGCATGTAAAGCCCCCTTTTTTGTAAAACTTATTTTGTAGTAAATTCTTGTGATATTTGTTTTCTTTGAAATCCGTCACATTAAAACAATGTTGCTTAAATTCTTTTAAAATAAAACATACCTTTTTAAAACCAACTACTAAGTTGTGTATCTTTAAAATCTTTGTAGCTAAAGACTTTAACCATTAAAATGTATTTCTTGCCAAAGCTCAAGTTTATATCAGTCCTTTACAAATCCATTAAAATTACACACTTCATAAAACAATAAGAGAAATCGTGAAAATTACCCAACAATCGCCAAGTCTTCATCATGTGCAAACTCCCTCAACGTGACTTTGCATTTTCCATTTCCTCTATAATATCCATACCTACAATGCAAGGTTCATCTATTAGTCTAAGACTTAGCAAGTAATGCATGTGACCATGAACATAACATGACATGACACTTGTTTCATATTTTCTTTCTTTTATTGTCTTTCTTTCTCTTTTTTGTTCATTCATTTTTCTTTCACTTTTCGGTTATTAGTAGACTGGTGAGGCACACACAACTTTTCTCCACCCCTTTGGGAGGTCTCTACCTTTTTGGGAGACAGGTTCCACCATTTTGGGAATCCTCCGTTAGTTGCTGTGCAATTTAATGCACAACGACTATAACGACTCAGTTTTTCTTTTCATAAAATGTGACATTTTTTTGAAAATGCATATATTTAAAACTTCTTTTTTAAATCTTTTTAATTAAATTCTTTCATTCTCAGTTGCGTAGTGGAAGACTGTTTTGTTCTTAAAACCATTGAAAGACAATAATAAAATCTTTTTCTTAAAAACATTTTGTAAAACACAGCAGAAGTCTTTTTAGTAAAACATTTGAGAATAAAATAATAAACCTTTACAAAACTTGTCTTAACTTAAAACAATAAACATTTTATTAATTAAACATTTATATTTATTCTTTTAACGTTAAACCCTTTAGCCTAGTTAGCAATAAGGTCTGCGCGTGCAAATCTTTCATCAACTGCTCCTTAACTTGTTCTCATCTATACCTACATCACAAGACTTAAACTATGAATCTAAAGCTTAGTAAGTGACATAAAATAAAATTTTGAAATACACATGTCATGCAACTTTTAAAATCCATATGCAATTTTCTTTTTTCATTTTTTGTTTCGGTCTTCGGTTTCTGTTTTCCTTTAGCTTTTACGTATCAGTTTCTTTTCTATTTCCATGCACATTAATGCCCCCCGACCCGACACCCCCAATATAACAACTCTGGCTATGACCGAAAGCTATGCTAGTGGTTGTACACACCAACGCACAACACTCAGCTTCGGCTACAATTGTAGCGTACTAGCGGTTATGCTCTCCTACGCTTAAACGACCTCACTAACCATTGGTCGGTCCATCCCGACATCAATCAGGGACCCGATATGTGATAAAGGCTCGACTCTGATCGAACCGCCTATTAGCTATTGTGCACATCAATGCACAATGACCCAACCTCCAGGATAAACAGCTCCGGCTATGATTGACAGGTAACGCATAACACTTGGCTCTAGCTACATCTGTAGCCTACTAGCGATTGTGCGCATTAATGCTTAACTGACTGTAGCCTACTAGCGATTGTGCGCATCAACGCTTAACTAACCTCACTCACCCGTTGGCTCGGCCAGCCTCGACATCAATCAAGAACCAACTAACAAGCTCATTGTATTACCCAGAATGAAGCTGAGATTAAGGATAACAATAATTGTGCAATTTTGGAGATTTTGAGGATGATATTATTACAGAATATAATACCCCAAAAATACGTTTGGTAAATGTAATAAAGGTTGGTGCAATCAGTGATGATTATTGAAGATTTATTAGATGGGAATTGTTAGAAGTGATTAAGGGGAGATTATGGTTTAAGGTTGTTAGATTAGAAATGAAAAGAAAGGAGTTAAGTGAGAAATTAAGATGTAGATTAATTAAAGGAAGCAGTGAAGGTTTGTAAGAAGGATTCAGTCGACTATGAAGGAATCGGTCGACTAAATGGTCGATTGCTAAATATTACGGAGTGCTCCCAGATTTTACGATCGATGAACTGGTCGAGGATGTGGTTGAGCATATCAATCAAAATATATTATAGATTGCATATTAGTGCGGCAGTTGATGGAGCGGTCAAAGGAACGGTCGAGCGCAGTCGACCGAAAAATGTTACGGAAGAAGAAAATAAAAGGCAGTGTCATCAAGTGGAGTCGGCAGTGGGAAGAATGCAGATGTTGGATTCCCAAACGGAGAGGTTGAGCACAATTTGAATAAGCAAGTTTTGCATGAGAGCGGTCGATGCTTATATCAACTGGGAATTACCGGTCAATTGGGTATTGACCGGTACCATGGTGTTTTGTGGAAAATGGATTTTCATCGTGGAAGCGACTGATGTTACCTGTCAATCCACTATCAATCGGTTCCACAGTAATTCCAGAAAATGAATAATCCCGAGACAAACGTTTTCTAAAGTCTCCCCACGTGTCCTTCCTTTTGCGGTGGCCAAATAGGATGAAGGGTAGGTTTATGGGGATTGTTGGGAAGACTTCTGTGAAGATTAAAAGGAAAGAAAGAGAGAAATAGAAGAAAGAAAGAAAAAGGCAGAGCGAGTCCTCTAGAGAAACGACCGAAAGGAGAAAGAGGAGCAGAGAATGAGGAGAGTGTTTCTGTGAAGGAAACAGAGAAGAGAAGTAGAATCAGAGAGAGAGGAAAAGAGTGGACAAAGAGAGGGAAGTGCTCTTTGGGAAATAGGGGCCGAGCTTCTATGAGGGAAAGCAATAGAGGAAACAGAAAGAGAGGAGAAGAAATAGAAGGGAGAAAGAGAGGGTTGTTGTGGATAAGAGAAAGAGGCCGAGGGGTTCTTCACTGGTGAGCTTTAGGTATTCGACTTCCTCCCCTATTTTGTGAATTTATGTGATGATTATGGTTGAAAGTAGAAGATAAAAGGTTTATGGATGTTGTTCACTACTGTTGGGTTTTATGCTCACTGTTATGTTTTGTTGAGAAATACTATTGGGAATGTATGTGTAAGGACAAATCTGTGATTTTATATGCCACTGTATATTGCTACTATGATAGAATACGTGTATGATGAAGGTTGATGAGTAAGGAATTGGTTACTGCCGTATGCATGGATTTTATATCAAGCAATGTATTTATGCTATTCACTAGTGAATTGGTGTTCTCTGTTGTGGACTACTGTTGAAGATAAGTAGATTTAATTCGGTAATTTGACTATGGCCATGGATGAAATGTTCTGTCGGTTGAGGGCTTTATGTTGTATGTTATTTACGGAATTAATAAACTGTGAAGTGAAGAAGAAAGGTAATGAATGAGGATTTATGGTATTGAAATTGTTAAGGATAATGAATTGTAGATATGAAGTTGTTAATATGTGATTGTAATGATTATTTATTTAATGATTTTGAAAGTATTGAAAAGGAAGGAGGATAAAGTGCTAAAGGCTTTAAGGAGCCGAGGTAAGTGATACTGTTTGTACTTTGCCGAAAGACCTACATCGCAAGAGTTAGGATTATTTGATGACTGTGTTTACTAGATTATTAGGTTCAGTTATGATCATGTTATTGCTTGAGGATTTATTGTTGTTGATCGAGGATGTATTGTTGCTTGATACGTGTTTATTAGAATTAAGTTCTTTTAATGGTGTTTATATATTTAAGTAAGGATATTGATATTAATCATGCTTTAGGTTTATAGGATGTTGATATTATCATGTTTTGAGAATTATACTGATGATATAGACATTGTATGCATTCATGAGCATTTCTCGCATTATGGTTTTTAAAATGATACGAAAATGGTTTTTCATGCATGGTTATGAAAATAAAACAAAAAACGGAAACGAATACAGAAATGAAAACGAAAAAGGAAACGGAAACGGAAACAGATATAAATTAATTAAACAAAATCAACGTAAATAGCCATTTTTTTGGTCTGGTAGGTTAAGTCTGACACAGAAACCAAAGATAAGTAATAGACGTTAGGTAGGTTAAGTCCGACACAAAAACTAAAGATAAGTAAATAGACATTTTTGTGATCTTGTAGGTTAAGTTTGGCACAAAAACTAAAGATAAGTAAATAGACATTTTTGTGGTCCGGTTGGTAAAACCTGATACATAAACAAAAGAAATAACAATAAAAAGGCAAAAGAAACTAATATGTAAAAGATAAACAAAAACAAAAAGAAAAAAAGAAAATTACATACGGATTTTAAAAGCTGCATAGCATATTCATATTTTATTTTCTATCACTTACTGAGCCTTAAGCTCATTAGCTAAGTCTTGTGATGTAGGTATACATACGAGAACAGGAGAATAGGTTAAGGAGCAGTTGATGAAGGATTTGCATTCGTGGATCTTGTGGTTGGCTAGGCTAAAGGATTTAAGAAAGAAAAATAATTTGTAAAAAATGTTGTAGAGTTATTTAATTGTAAAAGAAAAAACTTTTATTTATTTCCACTGCAGTTTGTAAAAAGGATTTTAAGAAAAAGATTGTAATTTTTGGGTTTTATGAAAGAAAAGTCTTTTGCTGTTTTTATAAAAGAAACAATTTTTAAATTTTACACATTTTCTAATATAGGAAAAACCAGGTCGCTACATTCACATCTCATATCATCTCGTTTACATTTATTCTGTTTAATTCATTTCTTATATGTTTTACTTTCCATGGTAAAATGGATATTCTTATAGCCCAAATGAAGATAATCCACTTTAAGTGATCAGCCGTCGAGAATACCATACTCTTAGTATGTATGAGCATCCATTAAACCATTTTTCGTTTCCTTTTCAAAATCATGCATGAAAATTATTTTTGTATCATTTTGAAAATCATGATGTATGAATGCTCGTGAATGCATACAACTCTATATCCTCAATAAAATCCTCAAAGCATGATCATATCAAAATCCTCTAATCCTCAAGCATGATCAATATCAATATCCTTACTTAAATCTATAAACACATCATTTAAAGAACTTAATTTTAATAAATACAGTATCAAGCAGCAATATATCCTCTACCAATGGCATAATCGATATCAAATCCTATAATCCTCAAAGCATGAACCATATTAAATCTATAACTTAAATAACATAAATCTAATAAACACAGTCAGCATACAATCCTAACTCTTGCGATGTAGGCCTTTCTGCAAAACACAAGCAGTATCACTTACCTGTCGTCCTTAAAATGGTTCAGCACTTACTTCTTCCTTTTCAATACCTTCAAAATCAGTAACATTTAATCATCAATAATCATCCACTAACAACCACTTAGCTATAACCAAAACATATTCCCCTCTGCCAAACATAAAGTCCTTAACCACAATTATCTCATCGGGAACAAAATAGGAAGCCAAACAATCAACAAAGCATTATCCTCACCAAGTCCATAAAAGCAATAAACATTAGGGAGCATTAACAAACAACAGAGCATTGATCATCATACACACAATCGAGCATAAGAAACAGGGAGCATTTTAAAACTAACAGAGCATAGCATCCATTATTATCCAGTAATCTGTAACTAAATTTGCAAAATAACATCCAACCATACAGAACTAAAACCAAACACCAGTGCACTCTTTTCTCTTCTACAATTTTTCACATTAAAATCCATAAATTAATAAAGAACTATGCATTACTTGTAGAAAACCCAAGAGGACCTGAGAGCAGGGAGCTCCACCTTCCCCTGCTACTTCTATCTTTTCCTTCTCTTTTCCTCTCTTTCTTTCCTCTCTGCCTTCACTTCTTCTCTAGAAGCTCCTTTATTTATTCCTTCTCTCTGCTTCCTTCTTCAGCTTCTCACTCAACTCTTTCCTTTCACCAGAGAACTCTCATCCTCTATTTTTCCCTTTCTCCTCTCTTTTCAATCTTCAGAAGCTTCTTCTTCCTTCCTCTTCTTTCTCTCTTCTTCCTTCACTCTCGGCTTCCTCTCCAGAGACTTCCTTCAACACACTCTTGGTTCTCTTCTCTCTATCTCTCTCTTTGTCTTTTCTATTTATTTTGAAGGCTTCCCTAATACGATTCATTTATCCCCATATTTATCACCTAACCCTCCATATATAATGTCATCTGTAAAGGGAAGCAAACATGGATGAATCACAGAGAATAAAATTCTTGGGATCTGTATTTTTCAAAATTCATGTGGGACCGGTCGATCACTTGATCGATTGGTGTAATGTCAATTTTTCGGTTTTGCTTCTGAAATCTTTTCCCCGTGGGACTGGTAGATCACTTGATCGACACTCCCACGTAAACATAAGCTCGACCGCTCCACCATGTAAATCATGGTCTACATACTCAAGGTCGATCAAGTGATCGTCCCACACTCTAATTTTCTTACGCCAAACCTGCTCTTCTCTCTCCTATTTGTATCCTAATTAATTTATCACTTCTTTTTAACTTAATTTTCATACCTTAATTAATCCAACAATACTTCTACCTTAATTTTCATACTCTAAGTACCGTCTAATAAATCTTTTAAACCATAATCCACCAATTATCTCTTTAATCATATAATAAATCTTCAACCTCTATTCCAATAATCGGTTCAAATTATACCCAAATTTATTTTCGAAATAATATAATCCATAATTAAATCATCCTAAATCTCCAAAATTCTTAGTTATTATTACCCTTAGTCTAAGCTTAATTCTGAGTGTTACAACGACCTAGCAAACCTTGTGCCAGTTAGCCCTGGGTTGCGATAGAAGCAAACTAACGGGCTAATGTCTCACTGGCCCACCCTTTTGGAGGTAGCCTCTCCTCAGTCACCATTTACGTACTTTTCTTTCATTTTGATATTAAGTGGGTAACCATTCAACCCAAGCAGATATTGTCCGCTTTGGGTGAACTTCAACTCACACAGACTTGTTCTTGGGCCATGGTCCCATATCACTAGCCCAAAACGCATCCACTTGGTATGCATAGGCACCCACTTATATCTCATGCATTTTTATCCTTATTTTGTCTTTCTTATATACAGACTCATGCATGAATACACCATAATGCAATATGAACAATATCACATTATATGCAACTATCAAACCACAGTAACAACAAGTCTTCTATGTGCTCGACAATTAAAGAATGCAACAATAGTAAATTCTCAAGGACAGAACAACATCAACATAGCCTGTAAAGTCAATCTCAATCATCATATCTAATAGAGAAACCTAAATCAACAATTATTGTAACATCTTGTGCTCATTTTACCATATAAAATTTTTTGCCTTTTAAAATCGTGTGAGGGAAAAGCAGAGTAAACCAACAGCGAAAGTCTTAACCATATAAAACTCTGAGTAAACGAAATGCAGAAGTCTTTATTTAATAAAACCACATCTAATCACCACTTTAAGGAAAATCCATTTAAAATAAACCAACATTAATACTTAACAACTGCTTAAAACATTTATCATAATAAAACATTACATAAAATCATCCTGAGCAGTAACCCACCAAGGTTAATATCGCCAACAATACAAATAGCTCAACACGGTAATACCTCATTAGCTGCATCCTCAACAAGATTTATCTAATCATAGGCTCTTTACATATATCACAAGACTTAACTATGAGCCTAAAGCTCTGGATGTGATATAAATATAAAAATGATCATGCAATGCTCTTTTAAAATACATCTAGTTTTCAATGATCATTATTCCATTACCATTTCCTTTACCGATGTCAACTTGACAAGGTAGAACCCATATCTCACGACATCATTTACATTTATTCACGTGTATTCCATTTCTATTTAGTTCTAATTAACCATCTAAGTGTTAGAGATGTCAACTTGATAAGGTAGAGTGACTTATGCACAAGGCGGTCATCCCGTGACACATATCTAAGCGACCAACTCAATAACCCACATCTCTATACACCTATTTACGTTTATTCCATTTTCATTCCGTTACATTTTCAAATGATGCAAGAAACCATTTTCATATTCTTTTAGGAATACAATGATGAATGAATGCATAAAATCCTATCATACATGTCTATCTAGCATAACCTTAAAACATGATCAATTCTTAACCTGAAGCATTGAACCTATATCTAATAAATCATAGCATCACACATCAAGCAACAATACATCATCCAAATAATAACATTATTATAACCTAATCATTTAGTAAATGCAAGCATCAAACAACCATAATTCTCATGATGTAGCCCTGAAGGGAAAACACATGCAATATCACTTACCTAGAGTCCTTAGCAATTTTTAGCACTTAATGTTGTTCTTCACAATACCTATTCCAAATTAAACACATATAGGTATCAATAATAACCCTCTAGCAAACAAATTCCCAACTTCTAACTATAAGCAACCATTGTCTAACAAATTTCCACAATCCTACAACTAACTTAATTCCAACTTAACAATGCTTAGGCCAAGATAACACTAGAAATCCAAGTTGCAAAAACTCATTAACAGATTATGTACAAAACCATTACCGTTAACCAACAAAGTATAATTTCCAATCAACCATTTCCAACATTCACTTAAAGCAGCATATATGTATAGCAGATTAACATATGCTAGAATCTCTTTAAACATGAACACTATACCAACCTAGTAGTGTACTGAATTTGTTAGTCAACAAGCATAAGTATATTGAAAAAACATAAAACCATGCATAGGGCAGTAACCAATTCTACACTTCATCAACCTTCAATACATACAAATCCTATCACAGTAACAATATGCAATAGTTTTACACAGATTTCCAACTTCATGATTATAAACAAATCAGAATTACTAACCAACATATTTTCACTAGCCTCGAGCAGTAAACTTAAACCAAACATTAGAACCCAACTGCCAACAAATTCTATTCATCCAATTTCACAAAGAACAACTTAACTAATAAAGCTTCTTATCAGCGTATTCTCATCAAAGCATAATCAATAAAACATGGAAGAATTTCTTTACTGACATTCCCATTATAAACAATGGAGAACAAAATAGGGAGAAAATTATTACCTGAAAAACCCAAGAGAAGTGAAGCTCCCGTACTTCCTTCTCCGTTCTAGAATTCTTCTCCAAAATTCCTTCTCGATCTCCTTCTCAAATTTCCAGCCACTTTCTATCTCAGTCTTTCTCTCTATAAAGAATTTCTTAGCACCTCCCTCACCCTCTCGGTTGCTCTCTCTTTCAGCAAAACACCCCATCGCTATCGGACCTTCCTATTTATAGACCTCTAATTAAACCCTTCAGTGTTCTACTGAAGATGAAAGGCCAAGGGAGGGACACTTCGAGCATCCATGAAGCATCAAACGACAAACCCCCCCATTTCCAGGAAATAGTTTTCCATTTCCAAGAGACTTTCTAGTTCGCCAGTCGATCAAGCCCCTTCAGGTGATCGACCTCAAATCCTTTAGAATCAACAATTTCCTTTGATGTCAGTCGATCATCTTCTTCACATGATCGACCAAAATTTCATCTTCTCCCAATTACCAGTCGATCATCGCATTAGTGGATGATCGACCACTAATTAATATTTTTCAAATTTGCTTCATCCCGGTCAATCAACCCCCTTTGGACGATCAACCGATCCGATTTTGGCTAGCTTCTGTAATATATTGCACAATTCATAATCGACTGCCACCTTCCCAAGTGATCAACCGCCATCACTAAACACTAATTCTTCATAAATTAACATTTCCCCTAACAAGTTATCCTTCCAAATCTAATATATCCTAAATATCATCTTTATACCACAATTATACAGACTATCAATCACTAAACCAAATTCTAATATTATCCTATTTTACTCCACATATCATCAAATAAATCTCCAATTAACTCCAACAATCTTAATCTTTCTCCTAAGCTTAATATGAACATAATCTGGGATATCATAATTCATTATATCAAAATACATTTCTCTTGACCAACACTTTAATAATCCAAGTCAATTCCTAATACCCTCGAAATTCTCAATAATCACTACTTAGTCCTTACGTTTAGTATTACAAAAATCTGGGATATTACAATTATCATCTTCAACAATGTCCTTCAAAGCGTTAAGTGAAATAAACAATAAAACTCAATCAATAGTCTATTATCCTCAATAGTGGTTATCAAGGCAGTAGAAGAGATCACAGATTAAGTTTAACCAGTGGAGCATAATTCTCAGCAATGCCTATTACAACAGTAAACAAAAATAGAGAACAACATATCAAAATCAATAGACTATTAACCTCAACAATGTCTATAGAGACAGCAACCACAGTAGAACACCAAAACTCCAAATAACATAACATGACCCTTTTTATGATGTCCATCAAAATAGTGATCAAAACAGAGACTACAACGGACCACAGATCCATCCTATCATCAATCAAGCATTGAAGATGTTCATGGGATTCTTTGAAGTCAAGAATAGATGGAAGTTCAAGAATAATCAGAGGATAGTATAAGGACTTTCCAAAACTGTCTACATACTGACCTTTGACAAGTATTTGATAATTTTGGCACTATGAACGATGTCATTTCAAAAAGAGTACTCCATAAAGATTGTAGCTAACTTCTTTAGCTTTCTAGAATGGGCTAGATCGTAAAATCTAGAGTTTGTTTGCTATGTCAAAAGCTCACGGAACAGAGAACAAATATTATGGAAAGTTCAAGTGTCTAAGCTTGGAGACTAAGTAAGTTTATACATGGAAACCATCCAAGTGGCCGAGCACCAATATGGATTAGCTGCTAAAGACATCAAGGTTTAGAGAATAAGAAAGGAAATATTAATTAAATATTCTTTTTAGTTAATTAACCTAGTAACTACTAAGTAAAGAATAGGACAAACTTATACCATGAGCCGATTTAGCGATACTATTCTTATTTAGTTATTTACTATTCTATGCTATGTAATTGGCTATTTAAAGCCACCTTATGTACATGTTTAAGACAATAGAGTTTGATTAATAAAAACTTTTACTTTGTTTCGAAATTGAAGTGATTTCTTTTTCAACACTTTGGTGAGTTGCATCCAAAGTTATCCTTGTGTGAGTAGCATCACAAGATGGGCTCACTTGGAGTTGAGTTTGTTCTCTTATTGGCATCCGCATCCCTACTCCTTAAAGGAAGGCTGTGTGAAGAGGTGTCTAATCATCAAGAGGCGTTTCCATTAACAAGTCATCAATTTGGGAGTTGCAAGCTACACTACATGCTATTTTCGACCACTTGAGTTCTTCTAAGTATATTTTCTAATCCGTGGAGATTCTTTCCATTATTCTTGAAGGAGTTCTTTCCTTATTCATCCAAGAAGATGTGGTCCAAATTTCAACTCAAAAAGCTTCTAAAACGTGGGAGTTATTGGCTTCTAAAGTTGGACTTTCCATATTTAGTTTTGCGGCAAAATAAGAAAGCTTGAAGACCCGGTCAATTAGCTTCAGTGGCTTGAATCTCGTCGAGTTGCCTCTACTGTCTATTCATTAGGACTACATTTTTGTATTTGTTGTTGAACGTTATTTTCAATTTGATTGTATAAGATGATTCGAGCATATTAGTTAATTTGACATAAAAAAATTAGAATTATAGTTCATAATATTAAGACATGAATAATTTATGAAATGTTTGAAGGATATAAATAAAAGAAAAGAAATATTAGAATTGTAGCTCTATAATCAAGAAAATACACATAATTGACAAAAGAGCACATGTTAATTTAGTTGAGATATATTCATATTGCAGTGATGTAATTTTTTTTATTCAATTAAATATTAATGTTGTGAAGAAGAGATTTTTGTAATCCAATGATTTCATTTCTGTGGTCAAACTAACAAAATATAAAAGCAACCCGTAATACTCGTTCGACTCAATTCCAGCTCCAATTATGCAAAATTCGAATTGGGTTTTTCTAGGGCGAAACCTAACATGTTGGTTTGGTTACCAAATGGGTTTCACTTTATGTTGTAATCTTATCTTATACTACTTATTGATTTATTTTGTAGAAAAATTTATTATTTATAAATACTCTATCTTTGAGTGTAAAGCTAGTTTTGTTGAATACTAAGTTTTCTTTTCGGAGAAGTCAAAGGAAGGGGTCGGCACTGGGCAATCATAAGGTTGCTGAATCCACTTCAAGCTCATCGATTTCTTGGTCGTCTCGTGGAAATAGACTCACCAACCTGCTCTTCCCTCACCATTACTGATTGCTATGGTGGATTTCTTCCGCAATCAACTTCCATTTTACCTGTCCCTACTGAGCGTGAAGTTGTATTTCAACGGATCTTTTTGAAGGTTTCTCGCACTTATTCTGAAGTTTGTCGTCGGATCTGGCGTTCATCCTGCTTTTGGGAAGTTCAGTTGAGAAATTGTTTAAGTCCATCTGTAAGAGGTAAATTTTGGATCCGTGTTTTTTTTTTGGATCATAGACTTTTCAAATTGATTTTGAGCAAGGGTTTGACTGCTCCTGGTCGTTGTCGTTGATATTTATATAAGCTTCCAGAAATGTATTCAGCAGAACAAAGATGGTTTGAACTTTAATGTTTTCGGGGTATTTAGTGAAAGAATTGAAGCACCAATGAAAATTTAAGTCTTTTTTTTTTCGTTTCAACTGACAATTTTTATAAATAACGCGAATTTATCTGGTTTAAGCTGGTGTATTTATCCTACAAAGTGCTTTGTTTCTCTGCAATTGAATGGTAGATGAATGAATTTCCCGTTCAGTGGTTTGAATTAATTGCAGAGGTAAAGGTCTTTTCATAGTCGGTAGAGTGCTTTATGTGAACGGTCATCAGCCGCAATTTAGGTTTGAAAAAAAATTAGGAATTCTCTTGGAAGCTTCATTCTTGAATTTGAGCTCAAACAATCCCAAATTTATTTATTTCATTTCAACTGTATAAGGCTGTTTTCTTTTCTGGGTTTCGTAGCTTTTTCCTTTTATGTGACAATCTGTTCTTGAATTGACTTTTTCCACTGTCATATTTTAAGAAGAAGGTCTTGATCAAGAATTGGTGAACTTCATAGAAACTCTCAGTTTTCATGGGGGGAAGAAGTTCAAGGGCTTCCTCCTCTTCAAGGAGTGGTGGATATGCTCAATCGCCATATGGCCATGAACGACATAGTTATACACCACAGCACTCCTATCCCCAGCAGCCGCAGCCACAACCGTACAATTATTCTGCTTCTCAAGAGTATTATGGAGGTGCTGATAATAGGAGAAGGCCTGAAAGGAGGTTTTCAAGAATTGCAGATGACTTCACTTCTTTAGAACAGGTAATGTTTATGTGAAATGGTCATTACTCGAAAAGAAAACTGAAGGAAAAGCAGTAATTAATGAGCCAAATCTGTCATTTTGGGTTGTCTTTTCTGTTGCTATTTGCATAAGTAGTTGGATTTTGTTTACTGTCTTTCATTTGAACAATTTAAAAATGATGAAATTTTATTGATTTACAGGTGACGGAAGCTCTTGCACATGCTGGACTTGAATCTTCTAATCTCATTGTTGGTATTGATTTCACAAAGAGTAACGAGTGGACGGGTAAAGCTTTGTTGTTCATCCACTAGAATGTAAGATTTGTTGTTTGAGATGCTGACTTTGGTTTTATATTTGTAAATAGGAACAAGGTCTTACAATAGGAAAAGTCTACATCTCATTGGTGATGGACTAAATCCTTATCAACAAGCAATATCGATTATTGGTAAAACCTTGGCGGCTTTTGATGAAGATAACTTGATTCCATGCTTTGGTTTTGGAGATGGTGATTCCTTAACTATATACTCTTCTAACTACTCAATCTGCTCCGGATAAGATATTAAATGAATTTCTGTATTTTCTGACTTCTCAGCATCAACCCATGATCAAGACGTCTTCAGTTTCTTTCCGGATGAGAGATTTTGCAATGGATTTGAAGAAGTTTTGAGTTGTTATGAAAATATCGTCCCCCATCTTCGCCTTGCAGGTTTGATTGTTGCTTCTTTGCCCTTTTTTGATTTGAAATCTTTCTTTTCTTTTCTCTTTTTTTTTTTTCAATTACATTTGGACTCATGTAGTCATTCTGAGCAGGACCAACTTCATTTGCTCCCATCATCGAAATGGCTATGACCATTGTCGAGCAGAGTGGGGGTCAGTACCATGTGCTGCTAATTATTGCTGATGGGCAGGTACTTGAATCCATACCAATTTTGATTACAGGAAAATCTGATGATACAATCTAACTTACAATTTTGTATTTCATTAATTTCTTCTGTTTATCATATCACTTACTTTAGTTTTATATCCTTGGTCTTTCTGATTAAAACCTGATTCCCTCAGGTGACTAGGAGTGTAGATACCGCAAGGGGTAGATTGAGTCCTCAGGAACAGAGGACGGTCGAGGCCATTGTTGAAGCAAGGTGATTGTCCTTTTCCATTTTGTTCTTCATAATTGTGTTTCTCTTCTCATCTTAAGGATATCTTATACTGTAGCAAGTTCCCTCTGTCAATCGTTTTGGTTGGAGTTGGAGATGGCCCTTGGGATATGATGAGGGAATTCGATGACAATATCCCTTCTCGAGTATTTGATAACTTCCAGGTAGTCTTGCATAAAACTCGGGTTTTTTATTTTTCTCACTCAGTTATAAACGTACTAATAATTTCAAATCCTGTTCCTTTCCTCTCCCAGTTTGTGAATTTCACTGAAATTATGTCCAAGAATATCAGTCAGTCACGGAAGGAGGCTGATTTTGCTCTTTCAGCTCTAATGGAGATTCCAGCTCAGTATAAGGCAACCATAGAGCTGGGCATATTGGGGTGAGACTCGAGAAATGTTTATTACTTTTTTCTTTCAATCTAAATTCCAAATAATTTCATTCATTGGGCAGCCGTCGAAATGGAAACGCGGCTGAGAGGGTCTCACTCCCGACGCCAATGTATGGTGCATCATCTTTCAGCAGTTCAAAGCCTTTTACTGGATCAAAGCCTTCACAATCAACTTCTAGTTATAAGCCAAGAGCGCCTGCTTATCCTGCTTACAGCAGTTCTACCAGTAAAGCTCCATCTTCTACCGCTTCTAATTATGATAACCAGGTCCGTATTTGCACAGAGAGATATTTGCTTGCTTCCATTTGCTGAGAATACAAATCAGTATAAGCAGTCGGGGTTATGTCTGAGAGACGTATTGAATATGTTCTTAACAAAAGGGAAACTCTTTTGAAATGGTTTCAGTATACAAGTTTCAATTTTATTAAAAAAAAAATGCAGTTTTCGAAGACGGGTTCAGCTTCTCCATTTCAAACTGTGTCTCGTATTCCTCTTTTGAGACAAAATTGTTTCAAATGCGATCAATAGGGGGCTTATTCTACAGAATTCTGATCCAATGGAGTTTTGTCCGCCATTCTGCATTTGAGTGAATGTGTTTCAAAGATAAATTCATATGCATGTAAATGAGGTCTGAGGTAAGATTGACTGACGCCTTAACCTTGTCCTTGGTTTTGAACAGCTTTGCCCCATCTGCATTAGTAATCCAAAGGACATGGCATTTGGCTGTGGACATCAGGTCAGTTTCATTTGTTTCTCCATCAACCCGATTCCGGCCAATATAATATACTAATTGTCGGGTTGTATTCCCGTGCTGCAGACGTGTTGTGAATGCGGACAAGACCTTCCGACATGCCCTATATGTCGGAGCGACATCAGCACGAGGATAAGGCTTTATTAAGCGGATCTCTATTTTCGAGTAACTGAAAACTCTTCATTTCTGTTGAAGAAAATGGTGGATGTGCAAGAATTTCTGTGAGTAGAAGTGTGCAAGTGAGCTCATTAGAGTGGAGAAATTGTCCGAGTTTCTTTTGCCATGTACATGATTTTTTTTATTATATTAATTTTATCCAAAAATTGAATGAATGATGTTTTTTGTAACAATGACGCCGGTGAATATGGGGAAGAGAGAGAGAGAGAGAGAGAGAGAACTCCGAGGGTGGTTCGAGTATTTTGGCTGTTTCATTAAAGATTTGAATTTGAATCCTTCAGAGGTTTCTTTAAACAATGTGGTGATCAAACTGCTGGAGCCATAGTTGCGTGATTCAGAGAAGAAACAAGTCGTGATTGACCAGTTTGGGCAATGGCGTGAGCTAATGTGAGGGAATTAGAGATGGCGCAGTGGGTTTGTGCCATGGCTGCGAGAGAGAAGCGATTGTGACTGAACAACTTTAGACCGCGGTCGTAAGCCAAGAGCCTTTTTGCCATGGTTGCGCGTGAAAGCGACCTCGATCCATGGCATTGAGCTTAGAAACGGAATAGGCCTTAGCCAAGAGCCTTTTTGCCATGGTTGCGCGGTAGTTAAGTGAATGATTGTGCCTTGTGAGTTTTACTATAAAGACGAGGCATGTCCAAACAATCTTTGTTCAGGACCTTAATTTGCATGGCTAGTAGCCTATTCGCATGAAAGCGAGCTTTGAAATAATTCTGGACCTTTGCATGATGTAGCAACCTCGAGCATGCGTGATGCGTGTCGAATGTAACAACATGCTCAAGGATTGAAGAACATCTTGACATTCAGACGATTGCAGATGATCGAACCAAGGCATTATGTTACATTATACGTGCAAGGAAGATATGAGGTTCTAGAGGACGAGCACATTATGCATAATGCGAATGCAATAAACATCTTTCCATGGTTTTATTACCTCATTTGATACATCAAAGATGCCTTCACCTGAATATTAGCCAGGGTTTTTGAAGCAGTCTTTATGAAGGCCAACAAATTATAGAAACAAATCCTTGATGCAAGATGTAAGAGCTGGATACATGTAATGGCGGACTTGAATTTGATTGGTATATCACCTCCTCAACATTTTGAGCGGTTCTTGCAGACACCTCCAAGTATAAAAGCCCATTTTCCTTTGCAAACTGTTCTCCTTCCTCCTTGCTCACAGCCCTTCGAAGAGCAAGATCACACTTGTTTCCTATGAGCATGATTGCCATGCTAGGATTTGCATGCTGCCGAGAATCCTCTATCCAGCTTGCTAAATGGTTAAACGTCTCTCTTCTGAGCATGAAAAACAATATTTATCTTTGAGGGAATCAAAGACAATGCAAAGCAAGGACATTCTGAGGTAGATATATGATAAAAAAATGTTACAAATATGGATCCTGTTCTCAGCAATGCATGACAAAAGGGGTCGTCCTGAGATTGCAGTTGCATAGTCATTTCCAGCCAAAGGTCATGGATTTTATTCTTTTACGAATTTTTTCCCATTAGATAACTGAACTTCTGCATTAAGCATGATAATTTAACTCATTTTTTTAGACGAAAATCTCTCACTCGACTGTCATGAACGCACCTTGTTATGTCGTACACGAGAAGTGCTCCAGCAGCTCCTCCGTAGTAAGACCTTTTTATTGATCGAAAAGATTCTTGCCCAGCCTGAAATAACAGAATGATTAGAGATTATGTTATATTAGCACACAAAAGCTCTGCATTCACTGCACAGCAACATTTAATTTACATAAACGAACTGCCCAAGGTCGAAGACAGATTCTTCTTTTATTTTTCAAAGACCCATAGGTTGACGATCACAACCCTGTATCGATGACATGGAATAAAAACAACATATTTTGATGATTTGGAAATAAGTTAGTTAATAACATATTTGTTTAGATAGATTTCGTACTTGAATTTCAAAAATAAGTTTTGATTGATTGTTTGTTTGAAAGGCTTTGCTTATCTTTTTTTGTTGTGAGATGAGAGGATTTAGGGAGAAGTTGAGTAAAGGGTGAAGTTGTGAAGTGAGTAGTCACTTATGTGATATTTTCTCTCTTATTCTCTCTCTATCTCTCTTTCTTCTATCCTCTCTCTTTTTCTCTCTCCATCTCTCTAAGTCAAGATTGTGACGTTGAAACTTGAAATCTCATAAGACCCAGGCCTTTACTATTCATAAGATGAAATTTGCTCAAACAACATAATATACTTCTCCAGAAAAAGTAAGCCCAGTGAAAGGACGAAGAATAAGTAATTTACAGAGGCATGAAAAAATCAAGACATAAATCTCTCATAAACCTAGTCGCTGAATTTTTTTTGAAATCATAGAGCCAAAAAAGAAACGAGGATCAAGTAAAAGAGAGGGATAATCAGTAAATCATTGTGTCCCAAATCTGAAGCTTAATAGGACGACCATCAATGGAGACCATGTGAGCACCAAATTCAACACCAATTTGTTGTGGATTAACTCAAAAGGAGCAAAGAAGAACCTCTGGAATTCAAAAGAAACAGAGAACAGGCGACGCCAGAGTTTCCCCCCCAAGCGATAGCTCTTACAGAAAGGAAAAATAGGAAAGTAAAAACAGAAATTAAATTCACACTCTTCAGGCCTCTTCTACTATCAAACTTTCTATTTATGCTCTCTAGTTGTTGCAGCTTCTTCTTGCGTTGGCGATTCATCTCGGCTCGGTCGTCCTCGTTCTCCGACCCACTAGACTGTCCTTGGAGCTGAACCTGGTTGGTCTGCTGGAGGTTTAGTGCTCTAGTTCGCCTTCCTCTCTTACGACACCGTCCCCACTTAGCGTACTGCAGGTCATAACAGCTATCCGCCTTTATAGAACCTTGTCCCCAAGGTTGAATAGAAGGCAATTGTTCAGTGTTGAGAGTCGAATCAACCCATGTAGCATTTGCTTCCGTCTGTTGCTCCCACTAGATTAGCCATTGCGTCATTGGTATATTGCCCCTCTTCACCATTCGAGTTTGTAGGACAACCTTTGGAGCTTGGCTAGGCGCAAAGAGGAATTCTAAAGGAAGGTTGGAGCTGGAAACAGCCGAAGAACTAATTTGTTTCTTTAACAAGGAGACATGGAATACCAGATGAATCCTGGCAGAATCCGGGAATCGCATCCTGTAAGCCACCTCCCCCAAGCATTTCATAACTTCATAAGGGCCAAAATATTTAGGAGCAAGCTTGTGAGATGTCTGAAACTGGACCAAAAGTTGGCAGTAAGGTTGCAATTTCAGGAAAACCATGTCGCCTATTTGGAAAGATCGCTCCGTAAGCCCTTGGTCGGCATATAACTTCATTCGAGCTTGGGCTTGAGCAATGTTCTCCTTGAGAATCCTGTCCAATTGCTGTTTGTCTTCTAGCATGTGATCCAGTGCCTTAGTGTTTGATAGTGTATATGGCCCAAGAGCTAGTAGATGCGGTTTGAAGCCATATAGAGCCTTAAAAGGCGACATCTTTATGGCTGACTATAGAGTGGAATTGTACCACCATTCAGCCAGAGGTAGCCAGCGTCTCTAGCTAGGTGTGTGAGAATGTGTCATGCAACAGGGGTACATTTCGAGGCATTGATTCACCCTTTTAGTTTGGCCATCATTTTGCCGATGATACGCTAAAGACAAGGCCAAGTCAGTGCCCAAAATGCCAAACAAGGATGTCCAACATGTGGAGGTGAAAATTTTTTCCATGTCTGTCACTATCTGTTGAGGCATGCCATGAAGTTTGAAGATATTGTCAAAGAACACCTGAGCGACGATAGGTGCTATATAAGGGTGGGACAACGCCAGATAATGGGCGAACTAGGTAAAGCAATCCATCACTACCAATATACAATCTGCCCAATCTGATTACGGTAATCCCTCAATAAAGTCCATAGAAATGTATGACCAAGGTTACTTCGGAATTAGCAACGGCTGTTAGAGTCCTGACATAGGGGAATGTTCAAGTTTGCACTGCTGACAAGTGTCACACTACAAGATCAACCGGCAAATTTCCTTAACCATTCCCAGCCAGAAAAAAATGTTGCTTTGCATGGTGGACAGAGGCATGTACCCCCGAATGGCCCCCATTTGTGGACTCATGAAGATGGGCAACTAACTTTTGCCGAATGCCACCTGATGACCCCAGAACTAGCTTGCCCTTGAATCACAGTATACCCTCTTCAAACGAGTACAGGTTGGGCAAGGGACAATGGATCAATAATTCAGCAATAATGCCTTGGGCCCAGGGATCATCTGCATAACTGTCGATTACTTCCTACATCCACCGCGGTTGAAAATTTGTTACTGCCATACAAGTTGTTTCCTGATTACTCCGAGAAAGAGCATTTGCAATTACATTCATTCGACCTTGTTTATACTGGATAACATATCTCAACTCAAGCAGTTTGGATAGCCATTTTTGTTGCAAGGGTGTGGTCACTCGCTAGTCCAACAAATATTTCAGGGAATAGTGGTCAGTTTTGATAATGAATTCTAAGCCTTCTCAGTAACGGCGCCACTGCTGAACAACTGCTACTAAAGCTAGAAGTTCCTTCTCATATATGGAATATCCAAGGTGGCGCCTATAAAAGAGTTTGCTCAGGAAAGCTAATGGTCGCCCCTGCTGCATTAAAACAACACCAATCCCACTGTAACAGGCATCTATCTCAATGATGAATGGCATGGAAAAATCCGGCAGAGCTAACACTGAAGCACTAGACATGGCTACCTTAAGTTGTTCGAAGGCAGTGATAGCAAAGGGTGACCAAACAAAGCCATTTTTTTCAACATAGCAGTTAAGGGTTGAGCAATCATACCGTAATCCTGGATGAACTTTCTATCGTAGCTAGTAAGCCCCAAAAATCTCGTAGTTGCTTCAAGGTCAACGGTCTTGGCCACTTTGTCATTGCCACGATTTTATCTGGATCGGTCGAAACTTCTTGGCTTGAAATAATATGGCCTAGATAAGCCACTTGATTTTGCCCGAAAACTCACTTGCTGCTTTTGACAAACAAGGAGTGCTGCCTCAATGTTTCAAACACAGTTGCTAGGTGGTTATAATGAGAAGACCAATCTTAACTATAAACGAGGATGTCATCAAAGAAGACTAGCACAAATTTCCTTCAAAAAGGCCGAAACACATCATTCATCAATGACTAGAATGTAGTTGGGGCATTTGTTAGCCCAAATGGCATGACATAGAATTCATACAAACCTTGATGGGTTTTGAAAGCTGTCTTATGGCAATAAGAGTCTTTGACTCGAATCTGATGATAGCCTACCCACAAATCCAGCTTAGAAAAAATTGAGGATCCCTGCAATTCATCCATTACCTCATCAATTAGTGGCATAGGAATTTTGTCCTTGATTGTTAAAGCGTTTAGCTGGTGGTAGTCAACGCAAAACTGCCACTGCCCATCTTTTTTTTTAATCAACACTGGGGAGGCAAATGGACTATTGCTTGGAGTAATAATGCCTTGCTGCAGCATCTCCTATACCAGGCGTTCAATTTATGTATTGTGAAAATAAGGGCAGCGATAAGGCGCTAATCAAAATGGTTTTGCCGACGGTAGCAAAGGAATAGAATGATCATGACTGCGAGCCAGTGGGAGCCCTTTTGGTTCTACAAAGATGTCTTGGTATTGTGACAATAATGGCTGTAATTCCACTAGGACTCCGCGGTCCATCCCTGGTAGTTCACTGGCTAAAGACTAAACAACTACAATACCGTAATCCTGCTGCTGGATCCAAGTAGAAAATGATTTGTGAGACACTGCCTCCAACAATGCTGAAGGTTGAACAAAGGGAAGCATAAGCTAGGAAGAGTCAATAGAAATCTGTAAATAACCATGTGGTAGATCAAATGTAACAGGACTGACTGCATTGATCCAATCAATGCCAAGTATCATGTCACTTCCTCCCAACTGCAGAGCTTGGAGTTCGAAATGGAAAGAGTGATCCTGCATTTCCATTCCACAGGCTCTATAATTGCTTGACTCATAATCTTTGCACCTTTAGCAACAGTTACAGGTACACACTTTGTATTATCCATCTGCAGGTGACGTTTATCCGCAATAGCTCTATCCAAAAAACTATGTCTGTTGCCACTGTCTATCAAAATGGAAATGCGAGTGCTACATATAAATTCAGAAATGCGGAATGTAGAATGAGAAAGTTCTCCCGCCAGAGCATTCAAGGGTATTTCCATGAACTCAGCATTATCATAAACAAGTTCCCCTTCTATCATATCCTCCACATCTATTGCATTGTCTTGTGAATCAATTAGAATAAAGTGTATGGAACTATTTTTGCATATATGCCTTGGAAAATATTTGTCATCACATTTAAAATAAAGGCGTAACTTATGTTTAGTTTGATAATCCCCAGTCGAAATCTTTTAAAATTTCTGTAATGTCTTGTCTACTTCTGAGTGTTGTTCTCCAGCTGGGCTCATATTTAATACAGGTTTCTCAGGCCACTTGGAAGCCACAAACTGCCTAGGCTGCCTGGGAACCTTTTGGATGGCTATCATGGCGGATTCCTGTAACAGTGCCACTTCAAAAGCATGCGACAACAAAACAGGTTTAGTGATCTTGACCGTAGCATTGATTTCATTTTTGAGTCCACTGAAAAATAACAATATGAAATAATGTTTTGACATATTTGGCATTGTTGGCAGGACCAAAGACTTTAAATATTCAAATCATTTGATATACTCCCTTACAAAGTCTAATTGCACTAATTTACTTAGAGTTTCAACTGTATCTTCTGCCGTAACGTCTTAAAATAGTCTGGTTAATTCTGACGCAAACAAATCCCAGTTCGCTTTTGGATAACTAGCATTGAAACCATTAGACCACACATCAACTTCATCTTGCAAATGCAGCTCTACCATACTAATCCACATTTGATCAAGTACGAAATGAATTGCAAAAAATTTCTGAACCTTTCTTAACCATTCTCTAGGTCCACTGCCTGAAAATGTTGGAAAATATAACCATGGAAGTCACTGCACTTGGGTAAAATCCGGTTTGAAACCATCCTGTGGCCTGAGATTTATCAGAACTAGAAGAGTAGACGTCTCCCCCTGAGATGGCATACATGGCTGCTCCTGTCTCCCATCGGGTTTTGGCTGAAGTAACTGGTTCAACGCCAACATGATCTCTTCATGTTTAGCTTTGGATTGCTCGATACGTTCACCCCAGTGATCCATTTTGTCAATTCGAGAACAAAGGGAATTGACCACAGTTTTCAGCTCCTTCAATTCGCCATCCACCTTCCACCAATGATTCTCACCCAACTTAGAACGTGTCTCTGCCATCCCGATCAAAATGGCTCTGATACCAATTTGTTGTGGATTAACTCAAAAGGAGCAAAGGAGAACCTTTGGAATTCAAAAGAAACAGAGAACAGGCGACGCCGGAGTTTCCCGCAAAGCAATAGCTCTTACAGAAAGGAAAAACATGAAAGTAAAAATAGAAATTAAATTCACACTCTTCACGACTCTTCTACTATCAAGCTTCCTATTTATACTCTTTGGTTGTTGCAACTTCTTCTCATGTTAGCAATTCATCCTGGCTCAGCGTCCTCATTCTCTGACCCACTGGACCCTTGGAGCTGAACCAGGTTGGTCTGCTTGCTCTGCTGGAGGTTCGGTGCTCTAGGTCGCCTTCCTCTCTTACAACGTCGTCCCCACTTAGCATATTGTAGGTCATAACACAATGGTGAGCTTGCGAACCGCCTGAAACCTCTTGTTCGTAAATTGTAGCAGCAAGCAAGATGTGCCTACACCTATAATGACGCACAATTGAAATCCATCCAAATAGAGCAGAAAATAAAAATCAAATGCCACAAAACTCATACAAAGTTACAAAATTCAGACGAATTATTGGTCTGAAACCTGTATCGTCGATGATGATGTACTTGAAAAGTTAATCGTACAACATTGCCAACACAAAGTTGAATCACTGTATAAAAATAGTGATGAAAATGAGAATAGCAGGGAGGCGATGAAGATTTATTTATTTAAGGGAAATTAACAAATCAACCTCAGTATTTTGTGATTAATGAAAAGTGAACTAATAAAGCATTTTCACTAACAACGTAATCACTGACCTATAGAAAATACATAGCGCAAACATCGCTTTCATGTTGGCCGTTAAACAATTAAATTTCATTTCACGGTGGAACCATAAACATTCTCATGCAGAACGTCAATGCTAAATATGAAGCTTCTTGTTTGTTGTTCATCCGTGGAACGTCGTAGCGGAATGTCATACTTTCCATGGAGCAACGTCATTACAAATAAATGTTTCCTCTTATCTGTCGTTCCCCCGCGCAGAACTTCATACTCTTTGCGGCGAAACATCATACTTCTTGGGCATAACATCATACATCCTTTGCTTTATATAAATTCACACTATACTCAAAGCAATTTCCTCAGGGATTTTCTCAGCGATTATCTAACCATAGAACTTTCTGAAAGCTAAAGTGTATCACATTCAGGCGAAGTTGAAGCGTTTGTAATTGTTGCTCACCAATGGCTTCTGAGAGTGATCAGGAATATGTTAACTATCCATTGGAAGTGGAGCCAATGTCGACAGTCTTAGCACATGTTGTTTGTGCATTTGGAGACGAAGGGGCTATAATGGTGCATTCCATCTCTACAACTCTAGACAAGGAGTTCCATTCACTATGTGAATCCAGTGATGAAGACATGAACGATAGTAGGCTTTAACGACCACAACAAGCAGAATATTCTTTCACTAGTATGTGTCTGGGTAAGAAGTATAGTTCATTGCACCAAATTAAAGAAGAAATCGTGGATCATGTGTTAAAGAATGAGTATGGGATAAAATTCAACCACAGTGACTCTCATCGATTGAGGGCGGCCTACTAGGAAGGATGCACTTGGCGGATGCAAGCCTAAAAAATACAAGGTGAACTAATGTTTTAAATAAAAAACTATAACGACGTTCACACTTGCTCAAGAAAGATGGAAAACCATCATGCCTTTGCCATATTGGTGGCAACGCATTACTTGGAAAAATTCAAAATTCAGGCCAATTGGGATATTTCTTCCATAATTGAGACAGTCAGGAAGAATTTTAACGGAACATTACTCCCAGCCTTGCCAGAAGGGCAAGAAATATGGCCCAAAAAATGAATGAAGGGGATGACAATGAGCAATACAAGCTCATATGGTCGTATGACGAAGAGATTCAGAGGTCCAATCCTGGAACCTCCTTACGTGTTCAACTAGAGAGGATTGATCTTTCACACAGTCCAACATTTAAAAGGATGTACATGTGTTTAGCTGCTTGTAAGATGAGGCTATTGAAATGTGGTAGACCAGTTATTTGTTTGGATGATTACCACTTGAAGGGATCGACTCTAGGCCAGCTGCTCACTGCTATTTGCATTGATGGGAATGATAAAATTTATCTAATTGTTGTAGTAGTGGTTAAAGTAAAATATATGGATTTTTGGAGTTGGTTTTTGGAATTGTTGCTAGTGGATCTAAACACCCCATCCAGTAATGGGTGGACAATCATTTCTAACCGACAAAAGGTATGGTTGATTGTTTTTGCTATCTATGTTTGTGTTATGCTTTGTGTACGAATGTTTTAATCATATTTTTAATTTTTGTAGGGGTTGGTGCTAGCTGTCAAAGAGTTTGTAGAGTCAACGGAGCATTATTTTTGCATCTGACACCTATATGCAAATTTTCAAAAAACAATTTAAAGGCAAGTTATTTAATGATGCAATGTGAGGTGCTTCTAGGACCACAACATCACCGCACTTTGAGAGAGAGATGAGGAAGCTATTTTTTTCTTGTCAAGTCAGCACACGCATATCTATGAGAAATAGATGAGATATTTTGGTCAAAACATGCCTTCAGCTCGATTCCAAAGTGCGACATAAGCTTGAACAACTTGAGCGAATCCTTCAACGTCTACATCCTACCAGCTTGAGACAAATCGATTCTTAGTATGTTTGAGATCATAAGAAAGAGAATCATGTGTAGGATAGTTAAGAAATAGGAAAAGATGGCACAGTTGATAGACCTTTTGTGTCAAGATCAAGAATCGGCTTGCCAAACTACAACTTGCAAGTCGAAATTGAAGTTCTATTTTTGCAGGTGCTGCCTAGTTTGAGGTGAGCAATGGTAATGAACAGTACTCTGTCGATTTAGACAGGCGTACTTGTAACTATCTCCCGAAGAATTTGTGCATGAGTGCTACCACTAAGAAACATACATGAGGATGTACTCCCACTTTGTCCACCCGATCAGTGGACAAATCATGTAGTATGTGACGGATCTTGATCCAATTATGCTACTGTCATTTAAGAGATGTCTCAAAAGGTTGTGAAAACAAAGATAAGGGATGTTGATGAGGCCCCAAGCCGAACAATGTTGCCCTAGAGACATCTCAACATGACGTGTGGCCGATGTGGGAGTGTGGGGCACAATTCCTGCACGTGTCAAGGTGGAGGCCCAGGCACTGCCAAGTTAAATACATGTGGCAGTCACAGGTCCAGAGGCAGAGGCGAGAGAGGAAGCTCCCAATACACATTCATCGGTTTTATAGTTCCCGAGATAGTTCCTGAGACGCAAGTGATCACATTATTATGTTTACATTTTCATGTGTTATTTTAACTATGCTAATTTTATTTGCAATAATGTTATGCAGAAGTATGTTGCACAAGGTCCACAAACACAAATGTGGACCTTCACCTTGATTACATATGGCGTTGCTTTGAAATATGCTACTTTGCTAGCATTGCAAGCTGGAAAGAATTTGTCAAATCCTATTTACTTGCCTATGGAGGTTTATGATTTTTCTTTTTTCTTTTTCCAAATGCTACATCGAAATTCTGACATGCTTGATTGTTTTTTAATTTCAGCTATGTGAAATTGTTGGTGGGCAAAAATAAACGAATAAGTTAAATGAACGACAAGTTATTGCTCTTTTAAGAGCAACAAGTCAGCACCCACCACAACAGGAAGATAATATAAAGAACTTGAAATTACAACATAAGTCTGAACAACTTAAGCAAGTCCCTCAATGTTTGCATTCTACCAATCTAGGATAAACTGACTCTTAGTATGTTCGAGATTATAAGAAATGGTATCATGTGTGGACCTTCACCTTCATTAGATATTTGTAATGCACATTTACTTTATATGGTTGTAATGAAGTTGAAAATTTAGTTTGTGTCTGTAATGTACATGTACATTATATGGTTGTAATGGAATTGATAATTTGGCTTGTGTTTGTAATGAGCATTTACATTGTATGGTTGTAATGGAATGAAATTATTTGTTGATGATGAATGAAATTGATAAGTGGTGCAATGGATATTAAGGGCTTTGATAGGGAGTGTTTAGTATGAAAATGTAATTTTGAACAAAATGAAATTAAAACATATTAGAATTGCTAGCCTCAAGTAGATTTGCGGTTGGTCGAAAGTGGAATTGCGGTCTACTGGAACCAGAGGAAGCCTCAACTTTCCGCTGCTAAATTCTGGTGTTCCGCCAAGGAATATCAACATTTCTCAGCGGAACGTCTACGTTCCTCAACGAAATGTCATAATTCCTCTACCTTACATAGATCGGTGTTATGCGCATGTTGCTTAAATTGTAATTGTTTGTTGATGATGAATGAAATGGATAATTTGGTTTAAGTCAAAGTTTCTTTCTTTCTTTTTCAAAAAAATGAAAATTTTGCAAGAGTTTTCCTTGTTTTTGTCTCTCCCCCTATAGTATTATCAAAACCAGAAATCCAACTAGATATAATCCAAACAGATAGTTTCCAAATATATATTATCCAACCAGATATTATCCAAACATAATCATAAATATATATTATCCAAGTCAAAACAATTAACTACGCAAAAAGACAATGAATAAATATTCAGTACAAGAAAATCAGTATCCCAATCAGTATCCCTACATATCAAGTAAACAAAGTCAGCGCCGCCTTCTTGCTATATTTCTTCCACAAATTGGTAATCGCAAATGATAACTTTGGGTCTTGGTATACGTTGGACCCTTTAGCATACAAGGCACTCTTATCAAGTAGATCTTCGTGAGGGTGGAAGCTAGTTTTCTTACAATTTTGGAGCAGCCCTAACCCCCTCGTTGGTACACCGAAAGATACCGTGTGGGCTGAAATACAAAGAAAAAAATCAGCACATAAGCAGAAAGCAATATGAATCTACACAAAGGAAAAGATATACCTCTCTTTGTTTGTTGGCGCTACGATGATTGCAATTGCTTCTGGCAGCAATGCCTAGTAAGGGTAGTGAGTGTGCAGGTCAACGAAAGACAAAAAACACGGTTGCTTTGGCTTTGACTGAAATGTAAACCACCCATTAGAACTGTTCAAACTTGAAGTACAACAAGTAAAAATGAGAAGTTTACTTATGTGAATCCACACTATTGTCATAAGTGATTTTTTCATTTGAACGTTGAAGTATTCTTCTTCATTCAACGCATAGCACTGCATACAAAGAATACAAGGATTAGTACTAAAATAAAATCTTCTAAACTACTTAATTTAACATAACGTAATTCTCACCGAGTCTGATGTCGATTCTTACTTCAGGAGGATGAGATCAGTGATGTGGTACTCATCCTAAAACTGAAAATAAAAACAGAAAGTGAAATATCCTAAGTATTCAGTCTAAAAAACTAAATACCAGAAAATTAAATAACCTACCATAACCCCTGCAAGAAATGTGCACGTCTCTAGGTTTTTCTTGGGATTTGCACGAACAAACTTCGTGAAATTATCCATCAGTTCATTTGGCCACAATGAACATTTTCAGACCGTCAGACTAATAAGTCATGATTAAGTACAGACACGTAGATAACTAAATCGAAGATGTACCACGCGCATAATTTTAAGTGGTGGAGGTTGTATTCCCCCCGACACGATTGTTAATGGAGGAATGAGAGCAACTATCTGTTGCACCTTGGCAAGCACAGCAAGAGGAGAAGGTTTGGCATCTGAGGGCAATAGTGCTACAAATTTAAGACACCCTATTACATTGCATACAAATAAAGTAAATAATGGACTTTACGTATAAACTAAAAAACTTATAAGCATTCCTTGTGTTCGGTTGCTGAAGAGGTTGTTGGAAAGGATGCGGGAGGGGATGCTGGAGGGGCTGCTCGCTACCCCATTCTTTGCAATTTGGCCAACAACTCCTAATGACACTCCTATGCTTGGTCATCCATTATTTGCATTTTGTACAGCCCTATTTGATGGTGCTCCTCCATCCTTCGAACTCGATCCAACACCATTTGATGTCGCTTCTCCGCCTGCTCCTCCATTCTTTGCATCCAACCAACAATCTCCTTAAGCATTGACATAAAATGAGATGACTAAGGAGGGGGTTAAGTCATCGGGTGTGGAGTATCATCCTCCATATGTTGTAGAGGCGATGATGAAGGTTGTACAATTGAGAGGGCTGGAGGCTGGGAAAATTTTGCTCGAGTCTTCGACACGGGCTTGGATAAAGTCTTGCATACCCATTCCCCTCTGACTTTGGAGATCCCCATGCGGTCCACTTTCAATTTGTTGTAGACGTCGTCGGCCTTCTCTTGGATTCTTGGCTCCTCATTCGAGACTGGTACCCCGTTATGCTTAACAATCATCTAAATGAGCCAATAAAGTGGCAGACACTTGGCTGGATTGTTGAGGACCACGTACATGTGACTTAAAATCACATAGTCGATATGAAATTTCTTTCGGTTGAACACCTTCTCCAGCATATAGAGATCCATGCAGCTAACATGGTCTCGATATCCATCATGAGGCAGAATAATATGTGTTATGATGGTGTGAATCACTTAGGCTTTGGCGTTCAAGTCATTGGACTTTGGCTTCTTGAACGCTGTGATCTCATGATCACAGTAGAAAAGAGTAAGCACTGTCAGACCTTCTCCTCATCTGATGAAATCTGGCTTCCGAGACACGTGGTAATATTCCTCTTTTGGTTTCTCCCTGAAACATCCAAGGAGCATGTTAATATCATTGAAAGTCAGTCTCAACTCCCGTCCAAACATATAAGTTCTGACCTCTAATGGCTGGGTGAACAGTTATTGACATAAAATAGTTTCACAATCCGTTCACAAAAACGGCCACCTAATCTACACAACCCAGCTAAGCCAGCCACCTCAACAAATTTTTCAATTTCCAATTCAACCAATGACTCAAAGTCTACTCTTCCAGATACAAAAATTGAACTATAGTTAATATTGGCTTCATACCGATCATTCGTTGCGGCAGTCCTGAAGAGCGTGGAGTGGAACCTGTCTGTAACATGTTCAAAACAAACCAATTAAGCTAATGGTCGTTGTCAAGGCTGAGGTTGAGGTTGAGGTTGTGCTTCAATCTCGGCTAGTGCGTTGTGTTGAAATTGAGCGTGCATGAACTCAGTTGTGCTTCGTCTCCGATCACGGGCGGAGTCTGTTTCCGGTTGAGGTTCCAGTTTAGGTTGAGAGGGAGCACCTTTACATTTGAGAGTCAATTTGGTCTTCCTAGAATCTATTGGAATGGATGAGGAAATCGCTCTGAGAGTATGAAAGGTTTAGGGTTCGCTGAGGAAATTGTTGATCTCACTGGAGCGCGGAATGTCAATTATATATACTAGGTCAACTGAAGGCAGAACAATGTATGACTTTTTGCGAAGGAACATATGACGTTCTGCAGAGGAACAACAAACAAGCAACTTCATATTTAGCACTTAATTTTCCGTGGAAGAACGTGTATGGTTCTGCCATGTAACGAAATTTAATTATTTTACGGCAAACGTGACAACGATGTTCGTGGCATTTATTTCTCATAGTTAGTGGTTGACTTGTCATTGACCATAAAGTATAGTGATTGATTTATTAATTTTCCTTTATTTAAAGAGTTTGGGCAGTGGCAAACGACATGTCGTTTCGTAAGAAAACTTTGGCTCTTCTAACTTGAACCTAATTCACGTTCTTGCAAGCATTTTATTTTAGTTTGTTTTCTTTGGTTCTAGTAGCCAGCCCACCCGCTCGGATCGCTACAATAGCGATCCAAGCCTGGCCCAGTCCTAAGAGGTAGGCCTATCTGAGCCCAAAATTTGAACTTGCCAGCCCGCTTAGGACTGGGCCAAGTGAGCGAGCTAGCCCGGCTGCTCAATGGCTTGGTGGGCCAGGCTCACCAAGCCCGCCATATAAAGTGAAGTCTAAAAGAATTGAATTTAACATACAAAACAAACCCAAAAGTCGTCGACGTTAACGCAACAGTTTCGTTAACATCATGGACCGTCAAACGGAGAAGTCCAACTATCCTTCTAGTATCTAAGTTGGCAACAATGGACGTCCTACAACAACAAGGGATGTCCAAGGCTGATTCAACACTCAACAAGTGGACGAACTACAATGGACGTAATAAATAATAAACAAACTAGAATGGACGTAATAAATAATAATCAGGTCAGGGTCACCGGGGGATGTAACGTAATAATCAGAGATTCAGAACTGGAAGTTAGTTAGTACTTTACTTAGTCGGGTGTTGGTATGGTAGTTTTCAGTATTATTTATTGTATAATGTTTGTATTCTATTCTATTTCTGGGCGACTGTGTGACTCATAACCAGGTGTCGCCGTGTCGGGTGACACTAATCACTGGCGTTTATAATCTGTTTTGGGTCAAGGGACATCCGTTTTGGGCCGAGCCACCGAGGGTTCAACGGTTTGTGTTAGTTTTATGGCGAGGGACGTCCATTTTATGTCGAGGGGTGTCCATTTTGTGTCAAGGGACACCAATTTTGATCCATGTGACGTCCGTTTATTGCAGAGGGGTGTCCATTTTTTGTCAAGGGACATCTATTTTGTGTCAAGGGATGTCCGTTTTGAGTCGAGGGATGTTTGTTTTGTGTCGAGGGATGCCCGTTTTGATCCGTGTAACGTCAGTTTAGTGTAGAGCGACGTCTGTTTTGTGTCGAGGGACGTTCATTTTGTGTTGAGGGACGTCCATTGTGTGTCGAGTGATGTCCGTTTGTGTCAAGGGACTTCCATTTTGATGCGTGTCCATTTTGTGTCGAGGGATGTCTGTGTGGATTTACAGATTCAATTCAATTCACAACTCAAACTCAACTCAAAGTCAAATATGACTTACGGGTTCACTTTCAACTTTCAATTAACAACTCAATTCTCAAATGACGCCATGACGGTTTCATTAACATAATAGATTTTCCAAATACAATAGAATATAAATTCATCCATTACATAATTGCAATACCAATACAATCATATAGAACTATCTAAAACTTAATTTACAATTAATTTACAAACTTAATTTACAAATACATAAATTAGTAATTTACAAAGTATAAACAGGAGTATACTTATAGAGCACAGTATTACATTGAAGGAGAGCCATCTGGAAGTGAACCAAGGAAGTGAGGTTTTATTGTTGAAGCATCTGTTGGAGCCAATTGTTAGTTGTTGTTGTTACCCCTAAATACTTGCAGCAACAACCTCAGGTCCTCGACCCATCTCCATTCTCCATAATTTTGGCAAAGCTCAAGATGCCTGAACTGACTACTGAGTGGAAACCCGTCTCCAGACATCTCGAGTTTTGCCAAAAATATGGAGATTGGAGACGGGTTGAGGACCTAAGGTTGTTGCTGCAACTCTTTAGGTGTAACAACTAACAATAGGCTCCAACAAATGCTTCAATATAAAACTTCATTTCCTTGGTCCACTTCTAAATGTCTCTCCTTCAATGTAATAATGTGCTCTGAAAGCATATTCCCATTTATAAATTACTCTTACCGTTTATATAGTTGAGGAGGCCTATGCCTACTCAACTACTCTTACAGTCTTTCTCACTCTCCCAGTCTCCCTCGACCCTCAGCATTCACGGGCATCCCTCAGAATTCAAAAACAATTATACAAACAACAACCAGCGTCAGATGTCCCTCTGCTCAAAACGGACGTCCATCAACACAAAAGACGAATACTAGAAGACAAATGTCCATGAATGCCAAGGGAATAGGGATGTTCGTGAAGGATGAGAGACGTCCTTGAGTGCCTCTGTACTAGAAGTCTAGAACTAGAAGATGAATATCCATGAATGCCAAGGGATGTCTGTGAAGACTGAGGTAGAGATGTTAAACAAGCAAGCTGGCTAGCGGGTTGAGCCAAGCTTGGCCCACTATAATAACCGAGCGGGTCAGGCTCGGCCTCGGAGGGCAGGCCGAGTCGAGCCTAATTTTTTGGGCTCGCAATCCCACCAAGCGAGGGCTCACGAGCCTGGCGGGCTGGCCCCCCAGGCCGGCCAACCATCCTATAGGCAGGTTGCCCAGCTGGGCAAGGTAGGGAACAACGGACCGGCGAAAGAGTAGATGGTTCTACGTGTTACAGATGGTTGTGTTCAGTAGTGGTAGGTCAATCGGAAAGAGCAGAATAGCGAAGCCTGGAGGTCGACGGTTCTGCGTGAATTGGAGTCAGCAGATCTGGCTCTTCACTTGGCGGCATCTTCTACGTTTGGACAGACCAATGCTAAGCAGCGACAATGTGGCAGTGGCTTGATCTGTTCTGTACGCGGGCAGTTCGTCGGCATCGAGCTCTTCTCTTCCTCCCTAGCGGCAGGATCTTCCCTCTTCAAGTTCGTGCTAGAGTTTCTTCTCTGATGAAGAAGAAACATTTGTGATAGGGTTTCTTCTCTGGAAGAAGAAACAGGGAGTCCCTGTCAAGTGTAAGCCGTCAGGGACCATTTATTGTTTTTTTTTCTTTCTCAAAATAAAAAAATAAAGCTTGTTGGGTATTTCATATTTCCCATCAATCCAAATTTTCAAAATCTTCGACCTTGCTAAGATATTTGATAACATTAATAATAATTGGATAATTGGTGTCAAAATTTAAGGAAAAAATTCAAAACAAAAAAAAAATCATATATACATTACTAGGTTAAAAATTTAAATAAATAAATGAATTTTCGGTCGCCAAATTCAACCGGGACTTCGAACGCGTCTCGTTTGCCAAATCGCCAAATATTACAGATTCAAAGTGTGACACATTTTTGGATTAGGTCTTCGACTGCAACCTCAACCAAGTCAAGTCCGCAAAATCGCAAAATATTACAGAAGCAAACTTCAGACTTTTTCAGTCGAATTACTCATCCGCAACTTCGATCGCGTCACGACAAAAAAACCACGATCTGCACAGCTTGACGTGTTCGGATGCATTTCCTCCAGTCCTCGCTTCGTCCAAAACACGAAACTCGAATCTATGAAGTATTTCGGTCGGCATACTTGACGGGTCTTCAACCGTGTCTCGTCCAAAAACTCCCAAAATGAAATACTTCACTTCCTATCCACACATCTCAAATTCTTTAAGTCCCACAAGGATATCTACTCACTACATAGACTTAGACCAACTCGTTAGACAATAAGAATACCCTCATTAAGGGTATTTCCAATATAATCGATAATATTTACGTAATATAAATTCAACAAATAAATAACTTATTAAATCCATTAATATTAATCATCATCAAAATATAAATACGCCTAACACACTTAGGCTTACACTTATTGCTTATTACATGTCATTTTTATATTAATTAAATAATTTTATTATTTATACGACTAACTATTGTCTAATTCGATCATATTATAACATTACAATAATAAATATTTATTATAGTTTTAATAAATAAAATTTTATATATATATATATATATATATATATATATATATATATAACATATTTATATAAAATAATTTTATTTATGTATGCTGGACTCATTAAGCTCAGCTCGTTAGGCTCGTTGGGCTGGCTCAGCTCGGCTCGTTAGGCTAGTGGCTTGCTAGCCA
The DNA here is from genome assembly GCA_022433065.1 of Begonia loranthoides. Lineage (NCBI taxonomy): Eukaryota > Viridiplantae > Streptophyta > Magnoliopsida > Cucurbitales > Begoniaceae > Begonia > Begonia loranthoides. Next base: position 7,844,112 of record CM039477.1, on the reverse strand, counting down.
GCTCGCGGTTGAAAATTTTTTGGGGTCAGCTCATTAAGCTCGACTCGTTAAGCTCGCCAGACTCATTAGGCTCGGCTCGTTAGGCTCACTAGGCTCGGTGAGCTGGGCCTTCACAGGCTCGGTAAGCTGGGCCTTCACAGGCTCAGCTCGGCTCGGCCAGCTCGTTTAACATCTCTAGGCTGAAGGACTTCCCTCAGTACTAGAAGATGAATATCTGTGAATGTTGACTGTTGAGGGATGTCCGTGATGAATGCTGAGGCACGTACCTCGACATAAAAAAATGAATACTAAAAGACGAATGTCTGTGGATGCCGAGGGATGTCTGTGAATGTTGAGGGAGAGTACGACTACAATTACGACTACAAGTAGGCCTCCTCAACTATATAAGCAGAACTAGAAGTGGCCTCCTCAAATGGAATATTCTTTCAGAGCACATTCTTTATTGCATCGAAGGAGAATTATGTGATATAGTAAGAGTGGATCACGGAACTATGGAAGTGAGGTTTTATTGTGGAAACATTTGCTAGAGAATGGAGCATATTATTACCCCTAAAGACTTGAGGCAACCCCACTCTGTCTCCATGCATCAACAGATTATCCATGTTTTTGGCAAAGTTTGAGATGCCTGAAGAGTGTGATCCATCCAGATTGTTTTTTTCAAAAGCCGTACGGATGTCCGTTTCGACTTTTGAATAGTCGTTCTTCCCATTTGTTGTCTTGAGAGTATCTGACTAAGAAAGAGAAAATTGATATCATCATCATAGTACATAGAGCAGCTACTATCATCGAAAGACAAATTAACAGCTATTTTTATCACATTACAGCTTGTTTGACATTGTTTTAGTCGACTCTTTTGTTTTTTAATCTCTGCATGAGTTGATGAGATTCCTTTTCCACTTCCTTGATCCACTCGATATAATTCTCCTTCTAGTTTATATGTATTTGTAAATTACGGTTGTAAATTAATTGGGAATAAAGTTTTGGGTAGTTCTTCTATATGGATGTATTGTATTCAATGTATTGGTAATGCATTGGATGGATGTATATGTATTGTATTGGTAATGCATTGGATATTTGGATGGATTTATGGAATAATGGATGTAACATGTCTTGTAAGTCATTAATCATTTGAATTGTGAATTGAATCTGTAAGGCATGAATTGTGAATTACGTGTGAGGTGTGACGGACGTCCCTTGACACAAATGGACATGTCTCTGCACAAAATGGACCCCCTCTGCTCAAAACGGATGTCCCTTTGCACATGACAAACGTCCCTTTATGTAAGACAAGCATCCCTCCTCATAATACGAATGTCACTTGGTCCAAAACGGAGGTTCCTCGGCCTAAAACATGCGTCCCTTGATCCAAAACAGATGTCCCTCGCCCCATAATACAAACAACATGAACATCAAAACATGTCACCAACCAGATCAACCAGCATACCAACCAGATTACCAACAACAACTGAACAACCAGAAAACAAGCCAGAATATATCAATACAAGCTGTTTTAATTCCAACGGTCATGTGACACAGTGACTCAGATTGACAATTGCCCAAAGGCTAAATACCATTAAGTCCCAACGGTCTTGTGACAAAGTGACAATTGTACTGAAAAATGAAATGTGAATCATTAATTGTTATTTGTTATTGCCCAACTGGTCAGCTAGACCTAGACTATAGAGTATGACATTGTGAGTGACCGTTCGGTTCTCTACCGCTCTAGTTCTGCCCTTCTATAAAATATAAATACCACAACTTTAGAACTTTTTCACTAGTTCTTCCTAATTATTCACAAAAATATTCTCTCAATCTCTTAATATCCAATTCTACTAGTTGACTAGTTCTCACTTCTTAGTGCACTACTCTATCATTCTTTCAATCTTTCTCCCTTTTACAATTTTTTATCCTCTCTGTCTTTCCTTTCATTCAACAACAATATATATTTTTAATTTATTTGTATATTTTTACATTATTATTAATTTTATTTGTAAGAGTTATTAATTTATGTATTAATTTTTCCAAGTTTCATATACGCGGAGGAGATCAAATTCACATCACTAGCTACAAACTATTGTTTGTTTCGTGGTATCAATTTATTATTTAAAATTTCTTTTAGATATTTAATTTTAATTATTATGGATTCACGTAATTATAATATCAAGAATATTGATTTTGATGAAGTTGAAGAAATTAGAGAGTTAGATCGAGATCCTATTCATCCTAGTCCTACTACTCTTGCTACACTTTCAATTGAACAATCATCTACACAGTCACAAGCACAACCAAACACTTCATCTAGAAAAAAAATAAAACTTCTGATGTATGAAATCATTTTGAGTAAAAAGAAATTAATATTGATAGAAAAATAGAAATTAGAGCTTAATGTAAATATTGTATTAAAAATTCATATGTTTTTGGTAGTTCAACTATTACACTTGCTAAATATTTTTTTAAAAAAATGACACTTAAATGAACAAGTAAGATATCATAAACAAACACAATTGACTGCTAGTCGTACTGGCACTTTTATGTATTCACAAAATAAAATGAAAAAAGGTATAGCAAAATTTGTAGCACAATCTGGTTACTTTTATCATTCATTGACTATGAAGTGTTTGAAAAATTTATGAAAGAATATGTTACTCTTAGTTTTAAACGCGTACCTAGAAGTACAACGAGAAAGGACATTATTAAAATATTTAATGATATGAAAAATAAATTAATTACATTTTTTACAAATGTCTCTTCAATGTCTATTTGTATTACGTCTAATTTATGGAGTGCACATAATGTTATATGTTATATTGTTGTAACTTCCCATTTTATTGATAAATCTTGGCAATTAAACAAAAGAATTTTAGGATTTCATAACTGTGAATATCTTCACACCTATATCTCTATTTATAGATATATTGCGATAATATTGCAAGAATATTGTTAGAGAAAGAATTTTTAGTATAACTCTTGATAATGCTAGTGTTAATGATATTGTTATTTCCCATTTTAAAAATTATTTTCAATTAGATGTTAGTCATGATTCTCTTTTTCATATGAGATGTGTGTGTCATATTTTGAATTTGGTTGTTAAAGATGTTATGACATATTTCGCCTCATATTGAATTAATTAGATACACAATTTTTACATTATCGATTCTAATTCGAGACAAGAAAAATATAAAGAATTTTGTAAAGTTGTCCAACTTAGACCGAGAAAATTAAAAACCAACGTAGATAATAGGTGAAATTCAACTTATTTGATGTTGCAACATGCTAAGCCTTATTGGTAAGTTATTTGTGCTTTTATTAATGAAAAGACACAAAGTATTAATCTTGATAAATCTAATTGTGATATTGCTAATATATTTCTTGATTTTCTAAAACCTTTTTATGAGGTTACAAATGAATGTTCTGGAATTTATTAATCCATTTCTCATCTTGTTCTTCCAATTTTTGTACATTTAACATATACTTTTGCACAATATCAACAAATAGATAAATTTAGTAATATTCTTAATAAAATAGAAACAAAATTTAAAAAATATTGGCATGACATTCCTCTTATTTTTTGTTATCCATGCATCATGGATCATAGATATAAATTAAAATGAGTGTGTCTTTTGCTTAATAGGATATCTACTAATTTATGTATTATTCCTTTAATTATTAGTGATCAAATAACAAATGAAATTGCTAGTTTATATTCTTCTTATGAAATAAAATATTCTAATATTAGTCGTTCAACGTCAGCTTCATGACCTCGTCCACACACGAAGAACTATCCTAGTAGTAGTAGTGATAATGATATTGGTATTTCACAATTTAACATTAATGATATATGGAGTGAATTAGATAGTGAAAATTATTCTACTACTAGTTTGCTTAATGAACTTGATATTTATTTTTATTATCAATTTTCACGAGAAGAGAATTTTGATGTTTTAGATTTGTGAAAAAAAATTTCTACTACATATTCTATTCATTCTATAATGGGACGTGATCTACTAACACCTCTGGTCTCTACAGTAGCATCGGAGTCTGCTTTTAATGCAGGTGGATGTGTGTACGATGAACGAAGAGGATGACTTGCACCTGATCTTGTGGAAGCACTCATTTGCATCAAAGATTAGAATGACGCCAAGACGAGAGATCAACAATGAGAAGATGAGATACTTGAAGACTTCAAAAATTTAGATGTTGAAGACAAGATCTTATTTTTTTTTAACTTGTAATTTTTTTAGCATGTCGCAAATGATTGACAATTAGATGTGTACCAACTGCCAACCTAGTTGGGATGTATCTAAGTTGTAGTGATGCAACTATTAAATATTTGTAATAATATTTGTGTTATACATGTTGGCCTAATTAACATTAGGGTATTTGTTTTGATAATGACAATATTATTTGTATAATTAAGTTGTTTAATTTGTAATTGTTGATGTTAGTAAATACGTTATTTACACTCATTGGAAATACCCTTAATACGGGTATTAATGTTTACTAACATATTTACCTAAGTCCATGTAGTTTATATGTTGACCATTGGGGCTTAGAAGAATGAAAAAAGGCGAAACATGGAGTAATGGTCGACTTTGGAGAAGAGGTGGTCGACCAACTTTCTGTAAAGCTGAAGGAAGCGGTTGACCAAAATGGAAGTGGTTCACTAATTTTAAAGGTAGTAGGGCTTGGCAGTTTAACGGTCGAGCAATGAAGAAATGGTTGACCGCAAATTATGACAGATTCAAGCCAGTTTCTACAGTATGAAGAAGCAGTCGGCCAATGAGAAAGTGGTCAACCGGTTTAACGAAATGAAGCAAAAAATGGAGAACCAAAAGTTTAACGGTAACATTCCAATGGTTGGATGTGGTCGAATAAATTGGAGGTAGACGACCGCTCAAGTTGAAACTATATATAGAAGACACTCAGAAGCTCAAATCAACCAAGAGAGAATCGTAACGAAGTGTGACGACCCGATTTTTCATAAGCTTTTAAAAATGTGTAAAATTTAAAATTTTTGTAAGACAATTAAAATCCTTCATAATCTGAGTGCTAAAACCGAGCGTCAAAATCCATTCATTACATTCGTTATAAAAATTGTTTATCAAAACATAGCGGAAGCAATAATAATTTATTTAAAACATAGCGGAAGCAAAAACATTCAAATTAAAATATGCTAAGTAAATTGTTATGTTTTACAAATTACGTTACTCGTCTTTAGCCTGACCAGCCACAAGCTCTGCCCGTGTAAACCTTTCATCAACTGCTTTGTATTTTGTTCATCGTTCTTCTCGTCATTCACGTATACCTACACCACAAGTAAACTGTAAGCCCAAAGGCTTAGTAAGGAATGGGAATATGCAATATGATCATGTCTCTCTTTAGTTCACTTGGAATGGGTCCGCCCCAAACCAATCTTTTCATTACGTTTCATTCATTTGTTCATTACTTATACATCGAGTTGGAAGTTGAAGGAACACGTACTAGATGGAATAGTTTGATCAGCTTCTAGACCTAAGTGGACTAGATCCGAACTACCCATCCGCTCTTCAACCTCTCATCATTCATCATTCATCATCGTTCATTTCGTTCATTTATTTTATTTTCCTCACTCATGCATGCAAGTACCATACCAAAATGGCACTCCCTACTTGTTTCTATTATCATGATGCATGAGACATAATATAGAAAGAACAATAATTAAGCAAAGAATAGCAAGAATAACACGAATAGTAAACAACGAATGGTAAGAATAACATTAATTGAAAGCAAACACAGAAACGAATTGAAAGCGACATATAACATGCTTGATTCTACCAAACATAACAATCAAGATATAGCAAGATGAATAAACTATTAACTACGAGGTATCTAAACGAATTAACATGCTTAACAATGTTATAAAAGCTCAGATGTAGCATTAATAAATAAAAGAAAACATACTTGATAATTAACGAATAGAAACATGCTCAATAGATTGATATCAACCAAAGTCATAATCAATTATAAATAAAATGACTAACTGATTTTATACATTGGAAAGTAACATGCTAATTTATTAAATTAACTAAATATGCTCGGATTACTTAAAAGACTCAAATGATGGATTTCATACTAAATGATTGATCATGCTTCTATTCCAATTAATTAAATGTGCTAGTTAATTAAACATGCAAAAAATTCTATTTAATTTGACATGCTCGGTTTAGTTAATTACGCTAAACATGCTCATACTGTTATTATCCTACTAATCTACACATGCTTGATTTACGAAAATGAAGCAAGTATTAACAGTTAATAAGCTACAATGAATAATATTATGAATTGCACGGAAATTACAGCAAGAGAATATAACTAATTGTACTAAACAGAATTTAAAGTCTCTATTCATAATTGATCATACGTGTATATCATTTCATCTTTCATTTCGTCATTATATTCTACAAACTTAACGTTTCCATTTATCATTCATGCATCACATTTCTATTAACGTAAAGAGAACTACAATTCTTAACCAGTGCCAAGAAACAACAATTTATTAGAACTAGATTGCAAAATACTAAACTAGACTATCAATGCATGCTTATCCAAATAAAACAGAACGTAAACATGTTTATTGAATCATATACGGAAATCTACCTAATGAATTACGATTAGGAACATGCTGGACAATTCGATATAATAAGAAATATGCTAAACGAAACTATATCAATTAAATCTAGAGCATTGATCGCTCTTAACCAGAACCAAGAAAAGCAATAAGCATTACAAGGAATTTATAGCAATTAAAAACAGTTCACAAAAAGTAGAATTCCTAACTTATTCAGTTCATAACTCATTTATACTCATCCTATCGTCCTATCACTTTCCATTCATCATTCGTTTCATTCTTCAGCATCTCAATGCAACATTTGTAGTAGGAAAATATATAGGAAATTAAACAACACAGCAAGAAATCACAACCAAGGGAATACACTGCACAAAATATTCAAGTAATGGACATCAAAGAAAAGCAATACAATTCATACAATACTTGTGGTGTAGGGCCTCCATATGGCTAACAACTCTACCCAATCCTTACCTCGAAGCATTAATGCGTATTCGTACTTAAATCTTTATCCTTCTTCTTTTCAATACCTTCACAATTAAGACATTTACTTATTAATAGCAACCCTTTAAAAATCGTTTAAATCTAACCAAAGCATATTCCTCGAATTTCTAACTCACTCGTACTATCTACATCTATCTCAACTTAATAGCTTAATCCACTTGCAATAATTATTAGGAACTTAACCCATCATAATTTAAACATTGAAGCAGTAATTCATTCCCACTAACACTTTACAGTATCACTTATAACTGCAGGCTGAAATTACTTAACAACAACCAACAGAGTGTTTATGTCATCCATTAAACTGCAGAAATCTCTTAACAACAATCAACATAGCTATCCAACAGAAGCTTAACCAACCAATTTAATCAATGAAAAACATATCCAAGAATAGGGCTAACAGTCAACAACCATTCACCATTCAATCCCAACAACATAACACAATATTCCCAGCAATTTACACTAAGCAGAAATAGAGTCCAGAATACCCAAAAGTAGCAGTAAAGGAGAATTTCTATACCAAGGATACCCTGTGTCTACAACCTGCTCAACTCTTCACCAAAATACATCTGAACACCGAACATCGAACACCGGAGCTAGGAACTCCATCTCGGCCATCAGCAACGCCATCTCCAGGGGGCACTCATCACCCGAGAGCTCCTCAGAGACTTTCCTTCCCAGTTTCTCACTCCTTCGTTGAATTTATACACAAATGGCTAATTTGAAATGCATAACAAATTATCCCACGATTCTAGCCGATATCTTCGTCATCCATGTGAACAACTTGAGCTGCACGTTGCTGTATTCACCAAAGCAAGAACCAACCAGCTCGGTCTAATCGCTAGCAAACCGAACCAGCAGCTGCCCAGTGAAGGCCCGAGCTCTGGATTGTGACTCGCGTCGCCGCAGTAGCACCTGTGGTTCGCCTAGACGTCGCGCACACCGTGAGGGAGCCGTCCTGAACATGCCGACGTTCGTTGCATGCCGAATTGCATCTCCGTCGTGAAAAGATCCGCACGCGAGCTCACCTGACCAGACATCGCCGTCGCCCGGGCCGTTCATCGCAGCAGCAGCGCACCCCCACCGGAACAAACCCAAGACACCCAAACTTTCCGTCACCCGAACATTCGTCCCTCCGCTCGGTCTCTCCTTCTGGTTCTCCTCTCTCTCAACAGATTCATTGTGAAATGGCCAAGGCCAAGGGAGATTTCTCCCTTTTTGTTCCAGCCGAGAACAAATAGCCTGAACCGATTCACCCCCTTCTATAGGCGTGCACACGGTCCAATAATACATGGTCTCAAATATTTTTTTGTTAAATACATTGTTGGCTTAAGAAACTAAGTATGCTTGTTTTGAATTTTGATGATGAATGTACTTATTGAAAATACACTTGAAATTGGCTTATGAAGTATGAACTACTTACAAATATGATTATTATTGATGAGAGCCGACTAGTCTAGCTGAGAGGGTTTTAGATTTAGTCTGTCTTTTAGAGCATATTCTCGATGAGGGATGTCCCTCATCTTAAAACAAACAACCTTCATCATATAACGAACGCCCCGCTGCTTAAAATGGACGTCCCTAAGATAAAACGAACATCACTAAGATTAAAATGGATGTCTTGCATTGTATAACGAACATCCTTCAGCTTAAAATGGACGTCCCTCAGATAAGATGAACATCCTTCATCATATAATGGATGTCCATCAACTTACAACAGACGAAAGCAGTAAGTCCATTAGCTTATAATGGATGTCCCTCGGTTTTTTACAGACGTCCTATATTAAAACAGACGTCCCACAATTCACAAGGACGTCCTTCAACTCCGTCTTCTATATAAATTGCTGAAGGACGTCCTTTGCTAGGGCAAGCAAATTTGAATTTTCCTTGTGTGATTTACGAGCGAACTTTTAAGTTCATGTCTTCCTCAGAACTTTCAACTTCTCTCTTCAAATTTCTTGAACAAGGAAATGACTTCGAAGGCTAGAAAACTTACCACGAAGCATAAAGTGGCTCCGCCTCTGCCTCCCCCATAGTCTGACGCTCAAGCAAGTTCACATTCAAGTCCTTTAACCCATCGGTCCCGTCCCCGCCTATCGGTAGAGGACAACTATTATTCACTCTTGTTCACGATGGCGTCGGCCAATGAAAGGTATGACACTAACATCAGTCACCATTTGATTATTATATCTAGGAGGGTAGAATTCTATTTGTTCATCGATTTTGGATTAGAACAAATGTTTGAACGCATTGGATTGGATGAGTTATGCATGATGAGGGGTATTACTATAAGCAGGTGGTGAAATTATTTTATGCAAATCTGGATGTGTGGCCAACGACAACATGAACAAACTAATGGAGCTAAGGACATATCTCTATGGATGGGAGATTAAATTAACTCTGAAGGAGTTGAATGAGCTAATTGGATGCTCCACAAAGGAGCCAACAGAGGAGTATTTTAACGTATCCAAGGACCTAGACTTCGTAAAACAAGGAGAATGTCTGGCATTGCTGAAAAAGTTGCATCACAATCCTTATGTTGAAACTTTTTATAGGCCCAAATCTAAGGACCTAAATGCGAAAGCCAGAGTCATCCATCACATGATCACCCACACACTTCTGCCTCGTGATGGACACAGATACCATTCAGCTGCATGGATCTCTATGTGATAGAGAAGCTCTACAAGGGGCAGACTTTCAACATCGGATATATTATTATTAATCTGATGAAGGAAATTCTGAAGATTCCAAAGAAGAACCTCCCCTACAACTGGCTCATTCAGAAGATTGTTCACAACAGCGGGCTGGAACTCCCTCCCAACGTGCCAAGAATCAATGAAAAAGCACTTGATGTCTACAACCAGGTGACATTGGCTCGAATGGGGATGAACAAAGTAGGAGAGGAATGGGTATTCAAGGATGCTAACACTCCATCCACATCGATTGCACAACCTCCATCAAAGTTAGCTCACAGACTCCTTTGACGTCGATTGCACTAATTCCTTGGACGTCGGTTACACCCCCATCAGATCACGTGGAGTTGGAGGAAGATATTATTCATCCTCCTCCTAAGTCCTCACCCTATGTACTGATTAGTGAGGAGAAGTGGAACTGACTTGTATGCAAGTTGGATAGACAAGAGAGGCAAATTAATAATATTCAAGCCTCTCTATTATAGATAAAAGATGACCTGAGGAGGCTTATGGATCCGCCAGCCGCCCTTCCTATAGCCTAGCCAGTAGGTCCTCCATCAACTCCTTCAGCAGCCTCGCCAGCAGCCCAGCCAGCAACTCCTCCATTAGCAACCCCGCCAACAGCCCAATGGCCCTGAAAGTACCGACCCCGACTAGCAACCCCTCCAAATCCAACAGCTCCTCTAGCAGCCCTTCCATCAGCCTCTCTATCTTCTATTGCCGGACTGGACTGATGCTAGTAAGTCTTTTAGTTCATATGGACTTTCCTCTTTCCATCTATGCATTAGTTAGTTGTTGGTTTAGACTCTCTGAATTAGATATAACAATATGTAACAACCGTGTAAGTCTCTTATCATCAGGCAATTGTCCCCTCCTCCAACCCTTGCCAAAGTTCAAAAGATATTGGCAAAGGGTCCTCCATCGAAGGAAAGAGTTCTAAAGCCTGCTTCACTGCTAAAATTGCACGCCGTATGTCTTCAATTTGATTTTGTACAATGAGTCAAATTTACACTTAGTAGTTTGAGGGTAGTACTTAAATTGATTATTCATTGCAGCTTGTGAACTTGATGGAGGAGCTCTTGAGTTTGGCACATGCAAATACCAAGAAGAACGTAGAGACATGTGGCATTCTTGCCGGCACTAGGGTAAGAAACTATCAAACTATATCATGTCAAAGTTATTCTTAGTTTTGATTGTATGCTTAGGACATCCTACGTCGTGTTGTCTTTTTTTCAGAGTGCTGATGTTTTCACAATAACGACCCTCATCATTCCAAAGCAAAAGGGAACATCAGACACAATGAGGATAACTTCTTAAGAATATGTAATCAATGTTTAAGATGTTGTTATAGAAAATAAATCTCTTGAATGCGCTCTCTATATGCAGTGCGACACTTTGAATGAGGAGGAGTATCTTGAAGTACAACTGAGGGACTCACTTATAAGTCTTGGTTGGATCCATGTAAGGCACTTTTATTTCTTCATGCAATATTTTTTCCTCTTATCGAGCTATTTTACTTGTAATATATGGTTTTAACTTTATATGCACCCAAAGCGAAAATGTTTCATGTCATCTTTTGAGTTGCACACCCATAACTCCTACCAGAAGATGTTACATGAGTCAATTGCAATTTTTATGACCCATAGAGATAATATATGGTAAATTCTCACCATGTACTATATTCATTGTGCTTTGAAGGAAGTTAATTACTAATTTTCCCTCTCAATTGGCCAATTTCAGCCCACTAGGCATATTCCAAATCTCGCGCTCTGTAGGAGAGTCGGCGATTAGCAGGTGTCAATAGAAAGGATTCCATCATCACGATGATTACAAAGTCGCTTCAGAGGACTTTTTCGAGTACTCCTCTCATATTGAAATCAACCACGAGTTGACGTTCAATGTCGCCTATCTCCATTTCTGAAAAATATAATTGTGTGTACGTACATTTGAATTTTGAGTTATTATATAGTTGTTTATTTTTGTACATTTGTTTATTAATTGTTATTACTTATAGTTACTGTACACTTGTTTAGCATGGTATTCTGGATCTGGTTGTCGTTGTTGTTGTTGTTGTTGTTTTGTCAAAATCGTCGGAATAATTGTTATGGATGGATGCATAATGCATTGTATTGAGAAAAAGTAGAACATCCCATATGTTAGATGCTATAATATCAAAAATTTTGAAATAAAGTGATATGAAACTTGAAAGAAACCGTAAGTCATGAGGTAGAGGTATAAGTTGCTTTTAAAATTATAGAATGTTGATTGTTGAGTGAAGAAATAGAATTCATTCAATGTAATAAGTTGTAAGCCTATAAGTGTAAGCTGAGGGACGTCCATTTTAATATAGGACGTCTGTATTAAGCTGAGGGGACATTCGTTTTAAGCTGAGAGACGTTCGTTTTAATCTGAGGGGCGTCCACTTTAATCTGAGGGACGTCCATTTTAATCTGAGACATCTATTTTAAGCTTAGGGATGAGGGACGTTGTAAGTCGAGGGACGTCCGTTTTGGTTCTGGTTCGGTTTCTTCTTTTAATAACTTTTGGTTTGGTTCCATTTTTTTCAAACCAAATGTAGTCGGTTCAGTTTCAGATTGTATTGTATGCTCGGCTCATTAGGCTCGACTCGTTAAAGCTTGTTAGACTCCTTTAGCCGGCTTGGCTCAGCTCGTTTAAGTCGTGGCTTGTGAGTCGGCTTGAGTTCAAATATTTTTTCAAACTGGCTTATTAGACTCGGCTCATTTAACTCGGTAGGCTCGGTGAGCCAAACTTTTTCAAGTTTGGCTCAGCTCGGCTCGACTGACTCGTTTGTCATGTGTATTCCAGTGTTATATATTTTAAACATAATTTTTATGGTTTGACTTGATTTGTTCCTCTTATAACACGATTAAATTATACTTTACAAACATGAGTGCCTGATTACTTCTACCTACTATAAATTTGATCATATGACATAAACATGGGTAATGTCTAATATGAGGCTCATCACTAAACTAGGTGGGCTAACCTACTGTCAATCTCAGGCCATTGGGCTGACTCTCCGGCGGACCTATAAGGGCGATTATTTTTGTTTCAATGCTGCAACACTCGTGTTTCGTTACCCCAATATCCTTCATAGAATTGTCAACATGGTAGCTTCGTTATCTGTGGGCCGCTCACTGACTCTTTACACAAACTAGTCTTTGTGATGGCATTCACATGGACCCACCCGTCAAAAACACAAGTTCAGTTTTGTATGAAGGTTGAGCCTGACCTCAGAGCATGTTTTAAAAAAAATTCTAGTATGGCTTTAAACTAGGTAGGTAGGATTGAGCCACGAGCCAGGGTCATCATCGACCAGTCCACAAACTAGCGTCAACTCTTGAGCTTGAAGATCACGAGTTAACTCGTTTAAGATTTTTTATTTTTTCAATGTTTGGTCAGTCTATCTGGACTCGTCTAACTTGTTTCCTAAATGACGTGATTTGGTAAGCTAGATTTCTCAAAGCTCAGCTCCTCAGTGCCAAAGATATATCGAAATTTCCTTGCCTTCAAAACACAAACCAAAAATATCTTGGCCACCAAATCTGAACCATGGCAGCAAATGTGAACAATTAGCCGGACCCTTTTCCATTCCTTATCCTCTCTCTCTCTCTCGCTAACCATGGTTTCCTGCGGAACCTCTGCGTATAAACCATTACAAATGGCGGAGAGCTGTTTAGGCGCTGCTCCGACCTTCTTCACCACCAAACACCACAACCATTTTCCCCCTTTTCCCTCGAAACAATTTAACTCAACGCACCTCTCCTGTTCATTCTCACCATCTCCTCTCTCGGGGGTTTCTGTAAAAGGCAACCATTCGCGTTTTCATGTAGTTCCACTCGTAGCCCAGACCTCTGATTGGGCTCGACAGGAAGAAGAACAAAACTCTGTCGCCGAGGAGGATTCGATAGAAGATTCTTATCCGGACCCAGATGAAGAAGCGAAGCTTTTTGTTGGTAATTTGCCTTACGATGCTGATGGTGAGAAACTTGCCGAAATCTTCAATCAGGCTGGAATTGTGGAAATCGCCGAGGTAACATTCCTAATTTTTCTTCTTGGAAGCTCTTGTTGTTTAAATACTGCAGAGAATCAACTAACAGCATGAACGAAATTATAAGGAAAAATTACAGACATCTGTGATCGAGAAGGCTTGCACTAGGAAATTTTCTTAAAGTAGATGATCATTCTTCAAAACATGTAGACTTCTTATGATAATAATTCCTGTAAATTTGAAGAGATGCTACAGTTTTAAGTCAAATTGTTTCTATGAATGAATGTCTGGTTAAGTAAGCAATTCTATTTATTTGCACATATGCTAACAACTGATTCATTGCATCATTTTCTTTTACTGTTTTTCTTTCCCTTACTAGTTCATACTGTTGGTAGGTGATTTACAACAGGGAAACAGATCGGAGTAGAGGTTTCGGATTTGTAACGATGAGTACTGTCGAAGAAGCCGAAAAGGCTGTGGAGATGTTCCATCGATTTGTGCGTTGCTTCATACCCAGTCTCAATCTTTGATTTTTTTAGCCGGGAATTTACTTGTGTTAAGATTTTTTTGCCTCCCGCATCGATAAATTAGCTCTTGATGTTTTTGTTCATGATCACTTGAGCACTCTCCCCTTATAAGTCTGTGAGTCCTACCCGATCTGTTCGATTAATAGTTTGAGCAAGCATCCATACTCCTTTGGAATCACCCTGCATTTACCACCTTTCCCGTCCTTGTCGGTTTACATAACAAAGCTCGCACTGCAAAATTATGTTGTTTTTTGACATAATCTTCTGAGGGAGCAAATGCCAAAGCAAGTATGTAAAATTGAATGGCAACTCATCCTTGACTGATCTTCATTTGCTTTTCTGTTATAATATCTTAGTAAATTGACCGAAATCGACCCGAAACCTATCGATTTTAAGCTTTGGCCTATTCTTGACGAATGTAGTTATGGACGCATCTGCAAATTAGCTGTTAATGGATAATGGATGTGTGTGAGCAATCCATCTCCTACAATTTATTGCCATTGGATTCCTCCATCGACAACTTTAATTGTGTTCATATTTTTTGGTGAATGAACTATTTACTATCAGAAGGGTAGATTTATTTGAAAGCTGTAGTTGTTCTTGAGCAGGATTTAAATGGGAGGCTTTTGACTGTAAACAAGGCCGCTCCAAGAGGGACTCAGCCGGAGAGATCACGACCAAGTGAACCTTCTTTCAGAATCTACGTTGGTAATTTGGCCTGGCAAGTGGATGATGCTCGTTTAGAACAAGTTTTCGGCCAGCACGGAAAGGTGGTCAATGCAAGGGTCGTGTCGGACAGGGAAACCGGGCGTTCACGTGGATTTGGCTTCGTTACGATGTCGAGCGAGACGGAACTAAACGATGCCATTGCTGCTTTAGATGGCCAGGTTTGTTCATGATCCATTGAAGCCGATTCACTTTATTTTATAAACTGCTTTTCAAAAGTGATTTTTGCAAACACCATCCTGTAAGATGTTTCCGAATGTTTTCTGTAAGTAAGACACATATCAGCCCTAAATCTTACTAGCTTTGTCTGGTTTGTGGTGCAGAGTCTAGATGGGAGGACAATACGGGTAAATGTTGCGGAAGAACGACCCAGGCGGAGTTCTTCTTTTTCGTTCTAGTAGACGGTATACTCGGGAGATTATTTCAAATCAAAGATGATCGATCATCCAAAGTTTGTATCTTTGGATTAGGTTATGTAATGGGTTCATTTTAAGTTTTGTAAATTGTGGCTATCACACATCATTTTTATACTGAATTTTGACAATTTGGGAACATATTTATGTGAAATTAATATGGGACTTCGAACTACGCGAAATCGCAATAAGGTTGTCACACTTAAATAGTTCCTCGTAGGTAGTCCTGATTTTTGGCAAAATTTCAAGCAAAGTATAAGACAAAGCCTCTGCTTTTCACTTTCTTTTACTTCAAAAGGAGAGTGAAATCAGGAAGCATCAAGCTTCCATGATTAAACAAACTTATTTCTGTATCGTCTTCTCCATTTTATGGATCTAAACCTAAATAATGCTTTCAATTAACAGAAAGCCAGAGGTCAAGTATAACCTGTCTCAATATTGGCATATGGAATTGAACCGCAGTATAAGCAAGGAAGAAGATGCTCTATCCTACCTCTCCTTTCAGCAGACATATAAAGCCCACAAAAAACTTGAAGAAGCCATTAGCGATTCTTTTATGCACCAATCCTCTGAAACATAAGTAATATGGCCATCAAAGAACCGACTGCTAATATCCAGCAATGGATCAAGGGTGAGCGAGATAGGCTGATAATCTCGTCATCGGATGATAATATCGTGATGCAACAGATCCAGGAGATTCATGCTCCTGATGGACGAGAGATCGATGTTAAACCCATTCTTTCTATTGTGGAGCGGATTTTCATCCAGGCTGCACCCAATGTTGATGCCACTGTCATATCGGTAGAGTGTTAAGAGTCAAATATCACATATTTCTATAGGAAAATGCTGATTTTTTTTTCAATATTACAGGAAGCAATGGAGGACAAGAACTATCAGTCCAATTTCGTCAGCATGCCTGAATCTTCATCCTACATCATTGATCAAATTTCTTATGAGGTTTGACAATAGAAAGATAAGAAATCCCTTTCTCTATCTCTCTCTCAGATTATTTCTTGTAATGCAGATTGCAGGCAGGAGTTTAAGGGGTGGAGATGCAAGTAGCACAACAATTACCATATTGAACCAGTTAGCAGGCTATTCATGGGATCCTAAACTGGTTCTCGCATTAGCCGCATTTGCAGTGAACTGTGGTGAATTCTGGCTCCTGGCTCAGACTTGCACTTCAAATCAGCTTGCCAAATCGGTAGCAGTCCTCAAACAATTAACCAAAATCTTTGAGCATTCAAGCGCTCTAAAACCCAGATTTGAGGCAATGAAAAGCCATCTCAGAGCCATGGTTGACATTGCAAAGTGTATTGTCAAGTTCAGGGAATTACCATCTAGGTACATTTCAACAGAATTCGCTGCACTGTCAACAGCCTTCAACCATATTCCTCTTGCTGTTTATTGGACAATCAGAAGCATTGTAGCCTCTGCATCACAGATTTCCATTCTCCCCAGTCTTGGATTTGAGTAAGTAGCCTAGAAGCTAGGTTAAGCTGTTTTACAATGTTTCCGTAGCCGTAACTAAATGTGCTGTTGGGTCTAGCCATGTTATTGAGGATTGGGAGCTCTCAACCTTGGCTCACAAAGTAAGCCACATGCATAGCCACCTGATGGCTCTGTTGGAAACTTGCAATAAGCACATCGGTGAGCATTGATGTGATAGAAATATCACACCAGCCCTTTCTTCTGAATCATAACTAAGATGTTGTTGCAGATGAAAAAAAGCATTATGAAGCTTTCCAAAACCTTGTGCATTTGTTTGAATCAATCCACATCGACAATATGAAGGTTCTCAAGATGTTGATTTATGAAAAAGATGATTTACAGCCACTATTTGACGGTGCAACGAAGAGAAGGGTTTGCTTGCATAATAGATAGAAAACTCACTTTTGTTTTCCAGAATCCTCCTTCCTGTTATCATTCATTTTATACTTCACACAATCAATGCAGGTTAATCTTGATGTCCTATGGCGCAAAAATGTGCTGCTGCTAATATCAGACCTCGAAGTTTCAATGGAGGAGCTTGGTATGATGGAACAGATTTATAATGCATCGAGGTTTTCAAGTGAAAGGCAGGAAAGCTATTATGAGTTAGTATGGCTTCCAATTTTAGATCCCGCTATTCCACTGACAGAAACAAAGCAAAAGCAGTTTGAAAGTCTGCAAGAAAATATGCCATGGCACTCTGTTTACCATCCTTCAATTATTGAACGGGAAGTAATCGAATACATAAAGAAGAAGTGGAATTTCAGAAAGAAACCTATTCTCGTTGTGTTAGATCCAGAAGGACGGGTAGTCTCCCCTAATGCTCTTCATATGATGTGGATATGGGGGAGCGCAGCCTTCCCTTTTACCAGCTCAAGAGAGGAAGCCTTGTGGAAAGACGAGACCTGGAAACTGGAGTTTTTGGTGGATGCCATTGACCCTCTCATTCTGGATTGGGTAAACATAAAAAAAACTCTTAAACAAAATCTTCTCTACTGAATTCCGGGAATTCTGGTTATATTTCAAGAAAGATAACATCGCGTGAGATGGAAACTAGTAAGAAAACAATTCTCTTAGAAAGATGAAAGTAACTTGTAACTAATAATACGGAAAGGTGAGAAACCAAAAGAATTAGACCGAAGATTCTTGTTTGCATTAGAAACCTAACAATCTGAAATTGCAATTTTAATTTAATTTTTTAAACTAGATAACAGAAGAAAAATTCATATGCCTCTATGGAGGAGAGGAAATGGATTGGATCAGAAAATTTACCCAAGCTGCAAGAGCAATGGCGCAAGCTGCGGGCATTTCCTTGGAAATGGTTTACGTCGGAAAGAGCAACCCAAAGGAACGAGTAAGAAGAATCATAGCATCCATTATTACAGAAAAAATCAGCCATTACTGGCAAGACCTAGCTTCTATTTGGTACTTCTGGATCAGAATCGAGAGCATGTTCCAGTCGAAGATTCAACTCGGCAGAACCGTCGAAAACGATGCCGTAATGAAAGAGATCGTGACGATACTGTGCTTTGACAGCAACAATAGCGGATGGGCCGTACTTAGCCGAGGATCAGAGATGATAAAAGCGAAGGGAGATGCGTTTTTGAGATGCTTGCAGGAGTATGATCAATGGAAGGAAAATGGAAAAGCAAATGGAGTTGTACGATCACTCGGAGATCAGTTGAGGAAGCTGCAGACTCCTCATCAATGCAATCGCCTCGTTCTACCTGGAACCACCGGGAATTTGACGGAAAGAATGGCTTGCCCGGAATGTGGGCGCGGAATGGAGAGGTTCATAATGCACAAATGTTGTGAAGAATGATGAAATCATGTCAATGGGGAAATCATGATTCAGTTGAGACATGATCTCAAATTCACCCCAAACAGATATATTCTCTCCTGTTTTATAACCAACCCTGAAAATTTAAATGTGAATAAAAATAAAATAATGTTGCATCATAATATTTCTTACCGATAGAAAACTATTCCCTCAATCCTTTCGTCTCATATTTAACGTTGGTGATTCAACCATTTCATTTTTACTAGTTGCGGATAAAAAAATCATTCGGATACAAAACTTAATCCATGATAAAAGTTTTTTCATGGTTGTTGATGATATCAAACTTTTTGTCACCTTAGTTCCTTTATCTTTAATTGTTTCTTAGATGATGTAGAAACAAAGTATAGGTTGCTGTAATTTTCTTGTTGTAAGTGTGTGTTTTTGCTGTAATTGTTTTCTTATTAATGAAGAAAACAACTTTACAAAGGTATCTTTTCATTCATGACTATTCATTCACACATCTGCAACTATACTTTATACACTTTAATAAGATTAAGGAGAGGGAATTAAAACTTAGTTAACTTAATATTCTTGAAGCTTAACAACCACCACATTAAGCACATTAATATTAAGTCAATGTCACTTAATTAACATGAACCACTTTAATAGATTATTAAAATAATCTAACAATATCTCACTTGGACCATGTTATGAACTTTTATTACAAAATCGATTTCAAGCTATCACAACTTGAATTCACAACCAAATACTATAGCGAATCATAATGTGAATTTATCAAGTTCTTTTTCTGTAATGAATAGAAAAATCGAATTATAGCAGACACAAGTCTTTAACAACATGATTCTTTTCATGTATCACAGACTAACTCAATTCGCTACTTCTTTAATTGAAGAATACTTTATACCTTTCAACTTTAAATTTCTCAAGGTTTCACATATTATTCATAAATAACATTAATTGTATACACCATTATATGAAGAATAAATAAACATACAAAAACATGTCATTAATGAATTCATATGTGTCATAAGATACAAGTAATACACTTACAATCACATGAATGAGGACTTGTCACCTGAATTGATCCTTTCAACATGTTCCTTAAAGGCTTTGGGTGGCAATCATTTTGTTAATGGATCCACTATCATTAAACTTGTATTTATATGCTCAATGCACACCTTTTATTTTTGTATTTCTTCTTTTACTGACAAGTAACTTTAAATCCATATGTTTGGCACCTTTCGAGTACTTGTCATTCTTCAAGAAGAATACAGCTGCAGAATTATCACAATAAAGCCTTAGCAGTCTATCTATACTGTCGACCATACCTAGACCCAAAACAAAGTTTCGCAACCACAATGCTTGAATAGTGGTCTCAAAACATGCCACAAATTCTGCCACCAAAGTGGAAGTAGCAATCGAAGATTGTTTTCCACTTTTCCATGATACAGGTCCTCCGGCTAATAGGAATACGTAATCGAATGTAGATTTCCTTGAGTCTACACATTTTGCATAATCTGAATCCAAATATCCCACTACTTCAAGATGACTTGATTTTCTATACATGAGCATGTAGTCCTTTGTTCTTTGTAAGTACGTAAGAACTTTCTTTACAGCTTTCCAATAATCCATGTTAGATTTTTTGTTAGGCTAAGTTATTTTGATGATGACTTGGTAATGTTTATTTTGATGAAAATAATAAGTTGGTTATTGTGTGTTCTGTGCTTAATTGAGTATTCATTATATTTATATTAATATTTATTGAAAATACCCTCAAAACGGGTATTAAATTATGCTAACGTGTGCATCTAAGTCCATGCAGTGCATTTATATCGTTTTGGGACTTAGAGAATTTATGGAAGTCATTTTGGAGGTTTATAGTCGCGGTTGGTACAGTTATGGCAGACCAAAAATCGCTCCCAGCATTTTTGGTTGCACCACGGTCGAGCTTCCAGTCAAGTGACGCGTCCAAAATGGTAAACAGTTTCATCTAGATGGTTTCGGATGCACTGCAATAGAGGTTCCAATCAAGTAGGTCGTCCAAAATAATCCTAGTTTCGAATCAGCCATTTTTGGCATTTTTGCTGTCGAGCTACGGTCGCAGATTGAAGATTCGGTCGATCGAAAAACAACAGAAGAGCTCGGTGTCAAAAATACAAAGGGAGCGGTCAACCGAAAGTCAAGATCGATCGACTGCTCGTGTAAAAACTTGCGCTCCGAGGGCTTATTAACAGACAGCAATCGACCGCTGTACGGATCCGATCGGTCGCGGCCTGCAGATTTTGTGTAGAATGCTCAACGGTCGGATTTCCAACGGTCATATCTTCCAACGGTCAGATCCTGTCAATTGAAAACATTAGGTCGACCAAAAATGGACAGTTCTGTAAATATATAGACTTCCATAGCTCATTCAACATAACTTGGAATTGAGGCAAAACCTTGCTAAAATTTATACTCGATTCCATATTCTTTATTGAGCTTGTAAAATCCCACTCTCCCTAACCACAACCTTGCGATTTCAATTTGGGAGAGTTTCGGATTATTTTTTGCGCTTTAAATTTCCTAAACACACTTGTACTAAATTGTAAATGGTGACTCCTTACGAATTCATCAATTTAGGGTGATGCCCGAAACAGTCAACGACTCGATTGAACGCTCATAAGTTCAATCAAATGATGACTCCTCGAAATAGTCAAGAGGAACGGGTGACGCCCTAAGAAAAAGTCAAGTTGTAAATGGTTTGGTTGGCACCCATAAGCCAATCTAGTGAGTGATCTCCAAGTGGACGTTTGGAGCGCGGATGTAGGTAGAATTTACCGAATTGCATAAACAAACCAATGTCAATCTCTCTAAACCTCTCTTTACTTTATTGCATATATTTTATTATTGATTATTTAGTTATATGCATTAAATCACATAGGGTTTGTAAAATTAATTATC
>CM039477.1:7742806-7822006 GCA_022433065.1 Begonia loranthoides | reverse complement strand
TCCTTTTGGGTGTATATCGATCCTACAATCCATTCATGAGTTATTTTGATATCGGCCCAACATCTCTACTACACAACTGATGTCTGGTAGAGTACATGTTTGAGCACATATATATGGAATAGATTCCATTATCTTACGTTCCAAATCATTTTTTGGGACATTACATTTCACTAAATTTGTCTCTTTCTGAATTGGAGCTATACCAGTGAAACACTTATCCATTCTAAATCTATCTAGAAGTTATCAATATAACCTTTCTGAGACAATCCTCGTAAACCTTTTTGTCTATCACGGAATATTTCTATTCCTATCACATAGGATGTCTCGCCCATATCTTTCATTTCAAAATTCTTAGAGAGAAAAACTTTCACGTCATGTAACATTCCTTTATTATTGGCAATAAGAAGAATATCATCAACATATAGAACAATGATAATAAACTTACTCCCACTGACCTTTATATAGATACACCGATCAACGGTGTTCTCTACAAAACCATACGACGTAATGGTATTGTTAAACTTAATATACCATTGTCTGGAAGCTTATTTGAATCCATATATTGACTTTTTCAATTTACACACTAACTTTTCATTTCTAGGAAATGAAATCCTTCTGGTTGATCCATATACATTTCTTCCTCTAAGTCACCATTAAGAAAGGTGGTCTTTACGTCCATTTGGTGAAGCTCTAAATCATAATGAACTACCAAAGCCATAACTATTCTTAAAGAGTCATTTTTTGAAACTGGAGAGAATGTCTATTTATAGTCAATGTTGTCTTTTTGAGTATAACCTTTGGCAACAAGTCTGGCCTTATACCTTTCGATGTTACCTTTTGAGTCACGTTTGGTTTTGAAAACCCACTTATAACTGACTCGTTTCAAACCTTCAGGTAACAATACAAGTTCCCAGACTTTATTGTCATCTCCCGATTTCAACTCTTCTTTCATAGCATTTAACTACTTTTCGGAATTAGAACATTCCATGACTTGTTTGAATGAGTTGTTACTCAAATCACATTCTTCTTCAAGTGAATAGATCACATAATCATTAGAAATTGCTGGTCTTTTCTGCTTTACAGTGTAACGACCCAGATTTTTCTTTCTTCAAATATCCCGTTAAATTTAAAACTTTTCTTTAAAAGTGTGATCAGAGTTCTTTTTTAAAACCCGGACCGTTAAAAAAAATCCTTTTTCCTTAGACTCATTATGAAAATTGTTATAAGTTGTGAAAACTATAATTATAAAATCTTTTCTCAAAACATAGCGGAAGCTTAAATAATTTATTTAATGAATACAAAACAAATCGTTACGTGTTAGTTACAAGACATTTTTTTCTTTTACTTTCTTCAGTCTAGCCAGCCACAAGACTCGCCCGTTACAGGATTCGCCCGTTACAAAATTCACCCGTTATAGGATTCGCCCGTTATAGGATTCGCCTATTACAAGCTTCGCCCATTACAAGATTCGCCCGTTACAAAACCTATTCTTGTGCGTGTACCTACACCACAAGCAAACTGTGAGTCTAAGGCCTAGCAAGAATGAGATGTGTAATATGATGTATGCCTATAACTCATTATGTCAGAATGGGATCCGCCCAAACTGTTCTCTACTCACGGTTATATATATATAAATCAACTCATACATTGAGCTAGGACATTGGAGGTTTCACTACATGGAGTAATGGCCGCTAGTCAGTATCTAACCCTTTGGTAGACATGCTCTCACAACTCGACAAGGGAAGGGTATAATCTCGAGTCTCCCAGGGCCGACAGGCTCTCGCATCCGGCAGAGGGAAGAGTATAATCTCGTGTCTACCTGGTTATGATCTGAACCACCTCCCCACTTCCAATTCCCCTTACTTTTATTTTCTTTATCTTTTTCCTCACACAAACGAATACCAACCTACTCGTGGTATTTCTAATTGTTTCTATTAATATGATGTATGTCCCTACAATACTAAAATTACAACTATAAACAATTCAATCCATTCATCGAGAGTTCACAAATCTATATCACAAGGGATCTCTAAATTACAGGAGAACAATAGTGATATTCGGGTATTAACGCTCTCAAAATTTGATAGAGAATAACAACGAGTAACAGTGGAATCTCGGCAAAATAAAGAGTGCAATTATACTTAGTTTTTGGCAGAAAGTAACAGTGAAATATCAATGAAGTAATAGGGAATTAAACGTGCTATCATGCTTCGGTTTTGATAGAAAATAACAACTAAATAACAGCAAATTCACAGCAGAATGAAATGTGCCAACGTGCTTAGTTTTCGACAGAAAATATCAACAAAACATGCTTGATATTCAACAACTTAAAAGTGCAAACATGCTAAATTCTCGACAGAAAAATAACAGTGAAATATGCTTGATAATTAAAATGAATACAATGATAATTAACATCCTAATATGCTTAGAAATTAATGGAGACAACGGCGATATCTATCGTCGGAAATGCGAAGCGAATACAAGAAAAACAGCTGCAATGAAACAATACGCTAAACATGCTTGACAGCAACTAAAAAGACGTGAAACGAACATAGATATAACAACAAGTGGCAACATGACATCCAGCGAAGGGAAACTGCGATACGGAGTATAATAGAGCATTATAATTGACAGCAGGAATTTAAACCACGAAGCAGTCGCTGAAACTAAAATCCAACATAAAGCGAGCAACACAACATCCTATATAGGGCAGCAGAACAACACTCCAGAGAACTAACAACAACTCATAATAATGTGACTATAATGTTTGATAGGTTGAAGTAAACAATAATATTAATCTTTACAATGACGAACATGGAAATAGAATGAACCACCAATAAGGTATTATATAGCAACCAAACCAAACTAACGGAGTAATATGTCATCAAAGTAGTAACCAACATACTAAGAGTCCAACAGTGAATAGAATCCTAAACTAGCAAGGTGATCTTCACTAAGCAGGAACAAATCCAGATGGAAGCATTATCAAAGAATTCTTCCAGAGAAATCAATTAAATAAAGAATTATCCAGACCAAGCATTATCAAGAATTCTTCTAGAGAAATCAATTAAGCAGAGAATTATCCAGACCAAGCATTATCAAGAATTCTTCCAGAGAAAATGGGACATGATCAATACTCAAAGACAATCCATTTAGAATCATAGAATTCAAACGAGAAAACAAACATGACACTACTTGTGGTGTAGGGTCTCCACTGGCCAAGACTTACTCAATTCCTTACCTCTCCACCGTCGAAGACGCACAACGCCAGAAAATAGGGTAGCAGCAGCACGTGGTACACCCACGGTTCACCCTCACGAGACCCACAGAACCGAATGCCCAACACACCTTCGAAAGAATTCTTGCTAGAAGAAAACACTCGGACCCTTACACTCCACGCAGCTCACAATCCAGGAGGGTTATATAACCCAATACCATATCCATCCATCTCATTGATCAGAGATGCAGTCAGTCAAAGTGACGGGTTGATGGACAATCGCCCAATTCAATGGAGAGGGTCGAATGAAGATAGACCACGTAGAATTTTAGTTATCTTCTCGGGGAGGAAGAAAAGACTCTTAGTAGGGAGGAATAATTTCTCGCGAGAGGAGAAGAGGAATGGTCGAGAGAAAACAGATTTCTCGCCTTAAGTTGGTTTTTCGGTCAAGGGAAGGCGTCCGAGCCTCGACCTCGTATCGACCGAATTCCTAAATTTCCTTTAGAATCGCATTTTCAGTCGAGGAAGACATCTGAAATCTTGACCGCATGTCGACGAAAATGTCCAATAATTTTGACAGATTCAAACGCTTCTCGACTGCACTTGACCGCATGTCGACTGAAAACCTCCAGTGTGACCTGGAAGGAGTTTAGGTCGAGACACCATGTCAACATCTTGACCTCGACTTGACTAGAAACGTAAGGAGTCACCAGAATGTGTTTTCGGTCGAAGCATTCGACCCAGCCACAACCGCGAGTCGACCGAAAACTCGAATTGCACAATTTCCATTAAAATTTCGTACCGCAATCACACCCAACAATTTCCCATACGCTTTCACAGTATTATTCCAACAAAATACCATCCCGTAATATAATATATTATTTCTTCAAAATTAATTACATTATATATATATATACAGGGGAAAATTATCCGGGTATTACATACAGACCTTCACAATTCTGATTCTTGTGATGGTTCACTTATGACTTGAACATCGTTAATTGGCTCATCATTGACACATTCATTTTGAGTGGTTTGAATATTCATATGTCGTTTCGACATGTTGTGAGACTGTGACACAACAAGAGGAACAATAACTTGATGAGAAATTCTAGGTGTTGTCACCTCCACCTGATTCTCTTGAATATTCACTTTTTGTGATTCATCACTCCCACTGAACTTGTCATTCTCAATGAATTGAGCGTTTCCAAACTCTACTATTCTTGTACTATGATTTGGATAGTAGAATATATACCCTTTTGACTTTTTCAAATAGCCGATGAAATAACCGCTGATGGTTTTTGCATCGAGCTTTTTTTTATGTGGATTATAAATCCTTACTTCTGCCGGACAACCCCAAGCATGGATGTGTCTTAAACTAGGTTTCCTTCACGTCCACAGTTCATAAAGGTGTCTTAGGAACTGCCTTACTAGAAATCTTATTTAGAAGATACGCAGTGGTTTTTAAATTGTGCATTCACAACGATAGAGGTACATAACTATAATTCATCATACTCCTAACCATTTCGATGAGAGTACGATTCTGCCTTTCAGCTACACCATTTTGTTGTGGTGTTCCTAGCATTATATACTATGCACAAATGCTTCAACTTTCGAGAAATTTTGCAAATGGACTTTTATTTTATCCTTTTTCATCGAATTTACCATAATATTCACCACCTCCATCAGACCTCACCTGTGATATCCCAAATTTTCATTGATCTAAACACATGGTATAGTGATGTTTTAATATGATAGGGGCTGAGTTGGACAAGTAGAGATATTGGTAAAGAGAAATGCATTTGGAATAAGTAAATTATGATACTCCGATATGTTCATAATTAGTTTAAGGGAAGGATTAAGGTTATTATATAATGGATGATGATGCTTGGATTTAGAAAAGATGATATTAGGACTGAGTTAGTGATTGGCAGTTAGTAGATTAGTTAGAGAAGATGCACTAGGTTGAAGTTATAAGGTCTATTATTTGGAGTGTATTGGATTTAATAAAAGAATAAGGTAGAAGAGGAGTTATAGAATATATATAATTTGAGTATGAAGGGATAAATTTATGGATAGTTGGTTAATTCAAGTATTGGCCAAAGAGAAAATATAATTGAACGTAATTGGACGTATTTGGATATTGTAAGGATATTGTAAAGAATAGAAGTTTGGATATAATTGGGTATGGAAATATGAAGGATATTTCAATTATATACATTAGGTGAGGGTTAGATATATATATAAATATGTGTTTATATATGCATGCATGTATCACATTACAAGAAGTAACGTGAATAAAAAATTTTCTGGCGAAGATTTAATATAACGCATAGTAGGAAACTACAGCCTATCTTGGCGGTTGATCGACGAGCGTCGATCAACTGGCGTCGATCGACCAGCAGTAAAACAAAATGAGATATGCGGGCGTTCGGCCAAAGGACGGTTGATCGTCCTTCATTGAAATAGATCAACCACAAATGTTAAACGTCGTCTGGAGATGATAAACGTCGTTGGAACTGATAAGTCTTGGACGTCGATGCTTCTTTAATGCATGAAACACGTCTCTCCACCTTTAGAAGGACACTGAAGGAATGCTAATGAATGGTTGTTTATGAGAGTTATATGAGGGGATGATAACCGGCGTAAAAACTTATTGGTTTATGTCTTGAAGCCTCTGGATGTTAATGGATACGTCCAGCAGCCTTCCATCTTCAAGGGGTGATGAAGAGACGTTATTGGTAGTCTATAAAATGAGATGGAAGACAACAGAGTTTAGGAGAGGAAAGTTGGAGAAAGGTGGGATTATTCTGCCAAGGTCTTGTGAGCTTCTAGGTGAGGGTTTCATTATGATTGAGAGAAGGAGTGTTGTGTATATGTTTGAGTATTCTGGAGAAATTAAAAGAAAAGGATTTGAATGAGATGGTTCTGGAAAACTGAACAGAAAGAGAGAGAAAGTGCATGTGAAAGCCATGTTGAAATTAGAGAAAGAGAGAAGGCTGGCGAGAGTTTTCTTCTTCTGGTGTTTATGTGATGAAGAGAATGAAGAGTTTGTGATTTGAAGGAACAACATAGTGGTGAAATGGCTGATGGAAAATGAAGTGATTTATGAAGTTCAGTAATTGGAAATTAATTCTCTAGGTTTAGATTATCGGATGCTTCAGATATTAATTTCTACCTCTGTTGATAAATAATTATTGTGGTTGTTATTAATATTTTTGGAAAAAGTACATGGTCTGATATTAGGTGGGATTTGTTTGGAGTTCAATTTTTTGCGTATGATTGAGTGTTATTATTGGACATAATATACTGTTGGAAATGATTTAGTTGAACTAATAGATATGATTGGAAAGATATACCTTGCTGGAATTGTTGTTGGGTGTATCAGTGAATGTTGGGCGGAATTGACGTATTTAAATATTAGTTATAGAATAATTAGGAATTATTAAGTAAATATTAATTGGAAGTGCAAATCATGAAATTTGATATATCTATACTATTGTTTGAATGCTAAGATAGAATTTTGGATGGACTCTTTGATATGAGAATTTGGGAAATAGATGATAGTTAAGGAATATAGTCATATATTTATATTAGTTGTAGAATTACTATTGATGTCCATATGCTTAATTATGAATAGGTATTGACGAGGAAAAATATTTAAATGCTAACATTGTAAAGCTAGGAATAATGCTTGTGTTTTGTGCGAAAGGACCTACATCGCAGAAGTATGGTTTTTATGTAAATGGCTATGTTAGTCTTTAATGATGGTTATCTGGTTAGGTTATATATATTCCTACATTAGTTTACTAATAGTTATGATGAAAATGGTTTTCTAAGATAATTGTTATTGATATAGGAAAATTAGTATAGGTCCTAAATGTATATTTAAATGGTGGATACCATAGACTAGTATTTATACTAGTAAGACTAAGTCAGAAATAGTATGTAAATGATAGAGAATTTGATATATGACATTATAGTGTAATAGGAACGTGTTTAGTATTAATGTTATAGTTGAAGCATAGTATTGTTTGTTAATTGTTTACAGTATTATTTGCAATATATGAACTGCTATATGTGACACTCATGTAGATATGTTAATAGAATGTACGTCATGCATTTTATGGGCTAATAGTAAATAGAAGAATGATGTTTCTACGTGGGTTCGGAAACTGAAGAGGTTGCTCACATGTAGAAACAACTCGTTTGAGTAAGTTCGAATACTGAAGAGGTTGCTCTTACTCAACAAGTGGTGAGTTCAGAAACTGAAGAGGTTGCTCTCACCTAACGGAAAATAGTAAACGGTAACGAATGTAAATGTAGGTGGGTCCATTTTTACTAAGTTCAGAAACTGAAGAGATTGCTCTCATGTAAAAACGAATCCAAGCAGTGAATTCGGAAACTGAAGAGATTGCTCTCAATTAGCTTACAACGGTATATGAAACTAAAGCATGTAGAATTGTCATAGAGGTTAAGGTTGCATTACATTTTATATTCCTTACTGTGCAATAGGCTCATTATTCCTCCTGTGATGTAGGTATGCAAAGGATTAAAGATAGTAGCAGTTGATGAGGCATTTATGCGTTGCGGACTTGGCGGCTAGTTAGGCTAAAAGGTTTAAAGAAAAAATGTAATGTTTGAAAAGAATGACTTTATTATGGTATTTTGTTACATTAAGTATATTTTGAAATAATTCTTTAAGTATTCGAAATACAAGTCTTCCGCTATTGTAATGTTTTAAGGTTTTACAGTACGAAATGTTTTAAGTGATAAACGGTTTAACAAAAGGAATTTATTTATACAATTCCTATTTAAGTTAGTTTTTAAATGAAAAGTCTTCCGCTATGGTTTTAAAAGAAAAAGTTTTTTAAAATCATGAGTTTTGAATTGAAAGAACAAACGGGATGTTACATCACCACCTTTACGTTTTTATCTAATTGTCTTTCCACCTCATTGACAAACACTTCTATAACATTCATTGCTTGAGACTTTTCATGCAGTAGATATAAATAACAATATCTTGAGAAGTCATCGATAAAAGTGATAAAATACTTTTCACCACTCTATGAAGGAATGTCGAATGGACCACATATGTCAGTGTGTATCAATTCTAAGAGTTCACTACTTCTTGTGGCAAGATACTTTGACTTGTGTTTAGTTTGCATACCTTTAATGCAATCTGTACACACGTCCTAGTCAGTAAAATCTAATTGAGGTAAAATTTCACCTTTCATTAACCTCAACATCATTTTTTTAGATATATGACCTAAACGTTGATGCCACTAGAAAGCAGAATTCTCATTCGTTGCACTACGTTTAATTTCAACAACATGATCAATATGAAACAGAGATTCA
Organism: Begonia loranthoides; assembly: GCA_022433065.1. Classification (NCBI taxonomy): domain Eukaryota; kingdom Viridiplantae; phylum Streptophyta; class Magnoliopsida; order Cucurbitales; family Begoniaceae; genus Begonia; species Begonia loranthoides. The sequence goes on along the minus strand of CM039477.1, from coordinate 7,813,431 downwards.
ATAAAATTAATATCAAGATCGAATCGATACAAACAATCCTTTAAAATACCACAACCATAATAGTATTTTTGTTTGTACAAAAAAAACACATAATTACCAATCTTAACATTAAAACCGACATCGTCCAACTGGTGTGCCCCAAAATGCAAAGGGACAATTCAACTCTTAGACCAAATCGGCTAGGGCAAAAACAGATTTCTCAAATTCAAACAGATAGAACTTTTAGGGTAGGCAACCAATGACGTGCAATTTTTAGAGCTTAAAGAAGTACCAAAGAGAAAGATCTAGTTCAAAATTCACAACTAAAAATGCTATGGAGCGAGGGTTATGGCCGAAGAAAAAATTTGCCCGAAAATAGTTTCCACAAAACAGATTAAGCGACTTTCAAATAATCACGTACAAAATTACGAACATACATCCAAACGTCATCAAAATTATGTCAATTTCATCACATTTTAGAGAGGGTTTCACCATTAAAATTTCATATTCAAATTTGTAAGCCCACAGAGTTATGCCCGAGACAATTGACAGCTAGGAAATAGCTCTAAACAAAACATATTGCGGCTAACTCGATAAATGAATGCATTAGTCTATTCAATTAAACTCCAAGCAACAAATAAATCCCAAGGCTTCAACAATATTCAGAGTGTAACTAGAATCCAGAAATCCAAACAAAAATAACGTAAAAATCTAGAGAACAAGAACGAGTTACTAAGCTGGTCCATAACACCTCACACAACCGAGGAGAGCGACTTGTTCGAACCCTTTTAGAGAAAGGTCACTCCACCTTAGCTTTTGCTTAATCTTCTACTCCTCCACGCCACGGACACCTCCAAGAAGAGAATGTTGGGAGAAATAGCACAAACCTTCCTCTCCAAGACTGAGCAAGAAATGATGAGAGGAAAGCCTTTGGTGATGGATCTACGGTGAAGCAAAAACCAAAACACCGAGAAGGTTTTGAGAGGAACTAAAAAACGCAGCTTCAATTTTTGTTTAGGGTTTCTAATCGCCCTTTAGGATTCCATTAGGGCAAGATAAATACCCCCTCAAAAGGAGCCCTAATACATAATTATAAAAATACCTTTTATAACTATGTTTGGGCATGAATACTCGGCTAACATGCTATCCGAGCATTCCAACAAAAGCCAAATTGAACAACAATTAAATCCTACCAAAATCAATCCATAAAAATGTATCTTAATGAAATATAAACATAATCAACATGTCAAGAATAAAAATAGAAAATTAACTGACTAGAGAGTGTCCATAGCTTCGGAGTTGTGAGCCACGGTGTTGTCGCGGTTATTGTGGTTTAGCCAAGAGGGTGCTTCATGGTTCCAAGTGTTCATATGCCTAGATGCTTCTTTGTCCTCATGCCTAGGTTCATCTCCAATTCCTCAATCTTAGTTTTTACCTGCAAAATAATCACTTGTTAGATAAAAAATGAGCCTCTTGGCTCAAGCTCGGGTGGTAGAGGCTTGGGGTGCATCACCAACCTTGCAACAGAAACTAAATTTCTAGCACATTAAAAAATATAAAGACACTATTCTAGATCCAGATGACATCCAGTATCCAGGATCAATCTACACGTCCTAATTCCTTCTGTTCGTGCATTCATTCTGTTCCCCATATAAAATAACTTTTTCGTTCTGTTTATGGGCTGGATCGAAAGGAATTTCTGCGTAACATGTGACACATGAATAGTAGCTCTAGAATCCAACAACCAAATATTATTAGGTACTTTTATAAGATTTGATTCAAAACATACTGGAACAAATAATGTACTTTTCCTTTTGAACCAAGCTTTCCTTTTCGGACAATCTTTCTTGATGTATCCAACTTTGTTGCAGAAGTAGCATTTATGATCTTTTCGAATTTGTCATTCCTTAACATTTAACAGGCCTTTTTTCTTCTTTTGGTTCTTCTTACTTGGCTTTCTTTTGCTACTATTGGCTTCATTTTAAAATGTCAGATGAACGATATGGTCTCTCATTTTCTTCAACTTCCCATCTTCTTGAATTCGCATGACCTTTATTTCTTGAAAGTTTCATCTTTCTTTAATGGTGTTATAATTCACCTAGAACTGGCCAAATTTAAGAGGAAGAAAGTTGATGATAAATTGAATCAAGAATGATTTACTTACATTCACCCATCGATTTCAGCTTTGCTGCCAAATTGGCCATATTAGTTACAAGATCATGAATGAGTTGCTACCAATCAAATTTCTTAGTCGTTAACTTACTCATCAAGCTTCCCACAATAGACTTATCTGTAATTTCCGATTGAGAGTATTCTTTAATTCTCGACATGAAGTCCTTTGCATCATTCATCTTTGGCATCGATGACTTAACATTTTCAACCATCGTCATCTTCATCAAGCTCATACACAGCCTATTAGACTGCTCCCAAGTCTCATTATATGACTTGTCAGCTTCCGTACTGGTCTCATTAATAGTTGTTGGTCTGTCACAAACTAATGCTAAGTCCAAATCCATTACATCCAGTTGAAACTGGATTTGTTCTAACCAATCAGCATAGTTCAACCCATTAAACTTAAGCAAGACATTGCTAGAGGTAAACAAACTAATAGAAGCTGCAAAATATCATACATGCTCATATATTAATGTTTTGAATAATATAATAGGATTCATACAAACATAATTTTATTTCCTTAAGTTTACCTTTTGGTAATCCTTAAGAAAATAATATTTACCAATCATTGATACTATTAAACATAAATCTTGATAGATTTATAAACATATTCAATTCAACATGCTCAATATCTTTGGATATTTAACCACATCAATCAAATATTTAAATATGTCACTTTAATATTATTAATTATAAACATTGGTCCACTTTTGGGTGTCCTCATAGTTTTATAATTAATAATTTCAAACATACAGTATAAATCATTTCAATAACATCATAAAATTTTTGAACGAATGAAAAATACACGATTGAATATTGATTATTTCAAACTATGTCACTTTGGTGACTAACAAGTTTCTATACAACAATATTTAATTGAGTAAACTTTAATTTATAAAATCAAAATATATACTCTGCCGCACGCATTTCGATCGAGTTCCTCGCCCAAAATGTGGGACCGTGAGGCGACTGAAATATCAAAATACACTCTACCATATGTTTTGGTCGCGTTTCTTGACCGAAACATGTGACCGCGATGCGACCGCAAATCGGTCAAAAAGTCTATATTAGAATCTGAATTTCATTTTGGACGAGTACCTCGACCGCACCTTCGACTGCTATGCAACCGAAAACTTAAAATGTAATATGCCATGTAATTCGGTCGAGTTTCTCAACAGCAGAGTCGACCACAGACTCGACCAAAACGCTTCTGCACAATTCTCTCCCATTGCTGGAACATTTCAAATAAATAATCGACACATTAATCAATCATTTCTCATCATGCATAAACTATTCATTCAAACAAAACCTAACTTTCTTGTCATGCATAAAACTATTCATTTTAAACGACACCTAACTTTCTTGTCATGGGCCTGACTGGACGTTGGACTGCGGTCTGAGCCTGCGTATAGGACAACCCAAGTTCTTCTTTGGGTCGCTGTCCAAGTCTTAAATAGAATTTGTTTGGGTCTATTTTTAGACCCTCTTTTATAAATCTGGGTTGGGCCTACATGCATCACATTTAAAGTCATATATTGGGCCATTGTCCACCTTTGTTTTGAGCCAGATTTTTGTACTTTTCAGCCCAATTAATTTTAATTTAATTTCTAAACAATAATTATTAATTTTAGGTTGTAAAATTTAGCTCAAAATTAATACCTTTTTTTTTTTGGATAGGTACCTAAATTTAAATTAAAAATCCTTGGACAGTTGGATTTGGATTTTTAGACTATTGAGCTTTGACCAGTGTTAGCCACTATAAGGTAGAGATTTATTTATGCACTGCATTACATAATTTTTTATAAAATGATTATTTTGAGTTGTGTCTCATATTAAAATGACGTGTCCATTTTATGGTCCTCAAATTTTTATATTATATTTTATGTTTCACTTTACACGTTTAAATTAAGTATGCATATTATATTCTGGATCAACTCGATCGTGCGAACCAAGTTCGATCGATCCAGTTTGGGGTCTGTTTTATTTTATGCACATTTGACTGTTTGAGAATGTGTTTGTTTATTGTTAACTAGAGTAATATAACAACTGTATGTGCCGTGTCCTAGACGCAAAACCCTAAACCTAATCAGAGTATTTTTTTTGGCTTTCTCGATCATCGAACATCACTTTTATTCTGTTATATGTCTATGACATAGTGTGCTCGGAGTCCGTGAGTGACTCCATTTTTCACTGTGATTTTTATTTTGTACAGTAAAGGCCTATTTTTATTACGTACCACATACTAGTGGGTTGATTTGAACACATGTCATTTTGTACAAATCTTTAAAAATGAATTTACGAAATTTAATTTTTAAATTCATGCATGCTTAAACATCATTTTAATTAAATTTATTAAAACATAATCCCTATTGAGTTAGTCAACTCACTCTAATGACACATTTCAATATTTTATTATTCAGATTTCCAGTTGCCGAGTCAGGATTAGACCCGGCGGAGTTATTTTACTTTTCGTGCTTTTATAACTTGTCTTGAGAAATCCCTTTTGGTGAGGTATACTTTATTTGAATAACTGTAATCCTTATTTTACTTTCTGCATAGTTATTTCATTTTAGATTATATCACTATGTTATCAGATATTACTGTTGGATCTGTTAAGCTCAAGTTATCGGGTCCTAGCTTGTAATAACTATTTTAAGTTTTCAGCTGTTAATTAATAAATTTAAGTGAAATGAGTCGGATGATTCAGTTCTTTGGGTCGGGTTGTTCCCCGTTTTGTCTCGAGTCCCTTGCGGGTCATGACACAAAATAATGTACATGCTTAAATAAAACATATTAGTGAAAAACTATATACAATAATATAAAAATAGACAAGCCATAACCGAACGCACTATTTTATATGAGAACATGTCTAAAAAATAAATGTTTTAAAAACAATGTAATATTATATATATATATATATATATATATATATATATATATGATTTCTTATGAGTGTCTAGTGTGCTAATACTTAGAAAAAAAAATTAGAGTACAATATATTTTTGGTCTCTATAGTTTAACATATATTTCAATTTAGTTATGATAAATTTAATTGTTTGATTATGATTTTTCTTGTTTCAATCTGATTTTTAAATTGTTATTTCATCTATTTCTAGTATTAAATTTAATGAAATCAATCATTTTATCCATGTTATCTTGCCAAAAACGATTTAGGCTCCATTGTAGGCAGATAAGAATATGAAATTGTCATTTTTTGAATTACCCATCTTGTTTTGCTCCTAAATCTCTTCTTTTGGGGCTTCTTTTTGTTTTCTAATTTATCTCTTGCCACTTTATGAACTTGGAAAATACTTTTTCTCTCTCGACTTAACCTTTGTGGCGGCAAAGAGCCAGATCTTATAATATTATTGGTAAACATGTCGGTAAATCCTCGTACAATTATTGCAACATTCACTAATGTTATTCTGTGTGATTTCTGTAAAATCCGGCCTAAATTTTCAATTAAGGAAAAATTGATTTCATTTCCTCTCTTCTTCCGTAACTCCCTTTTTCCTGGGAGCGTTGAGCCGGGGAAGGAAAGTTTCTTCCTTTTTCCTTCCCCGATTCTCCCCATCAAGTAGAGGCGTTACTTTGTCCATCGCCACATCTCTCTCTCAATGAAACCCTTCCACCGAAGCTATTATTCCCGGCCATTTGCCTGAATTAGGACTCTATAACCAAGCCAAAATTTGTCGCCATCGGTAAGTTGTTTCCTTCATTTCCTTGAAATTTCAATTCGTTCGTTGAGATTCTGATTCCTCTATTTTCAATTGTTGGAAGGATTCATGCAGTTTCTGTAAGGGAACAGTGTGGATTTTTGTAGACAATCGGGGCTTTTGAGGTCAGAAAGTCAGGAGGCAAGATTTCGGTAAAAATCAAATCTTTTCTCTTCAATTGTGCCTTTGTTTACTGAGGGTTTTAATCTGGACATTAGAATTGTTAAATCGGTTGATTCTAAACTTAAATCTATTGGGAAAATCGATATTGACAACTGATTGCTTTGATAAAATCCGATGTTTGTGTCATGCGGACTTCGTCGGTAACAATTAACAAAGGACCATATCATGACTAATCAAGAGTTGAGTCATGGGATGTTCATCCTCCTGCTTCGGTTGGTTGGACGACTAGCTGAGACAGGGAGTCTCTTTCACAACGAAGAGCGAAGTTGTTCATGCCGAAGACAATAACGTTGACATCCATGATTTTGCTAGGAGTTCGGGCCATGGACCAAACTTAGTGGACTGGGCCAGACTGGGTTATTGAACCTTGGGCCGCAGTCCGAGTTGCCAAGTTGGGTCGCAGTCCATAATCTATTTTAGGCCTTTTCTGTACTTGTTTTGGACTAGATTCTTAATATTTTTCAGCCAAATAACTTTAATTTAAATTTTAAATAATAATTAGAATTTAAGGTATTAAATTTGACTTAAATTTAATGCTTTAATTTTTTAATAGGTACCCAATTATTAAACTAAAATTCGTGAACTATTGGATTTGGACATTTTTGAATTTCTGGGCTTTGGTCAGTGTAAGCCACTTTGAGGTAGAAATTTATTTTTATGCACTACATTGTATAATTTTTATGAAATAAATATTTTGAGCCTTGTCTCATATTAAAACGACGTGTCTATTTTATGGTCGTCAGGTTTTTAAATTATGTTTAATTTTTCATTATACATGTTTAAATTAAGCATGCATATTATTTTTTTTGGATCAACTCAGTCATGTGAAACGAATTCGATCAACTCGGTTTGGGGTCTATTTTATTTTCACACATTCGATCGTTCATAATGTGTTTATTGTTGTTAATTAGAGTAATGAGATAGTTGTATGTGTCATGTCCCTGGGCGCAAAACCTTAAACATAAACAGGGTATTTTATGTGGCTTTTGCGATCGCCGATCATCGATTTTATTATGTTATATGCCTATGACATGGTGTGCTCGAAGTCCGTGAGTGACTCCATTTCCACTGTGATTTCAAATTAGTGCAACAAGGGTCTATTTTAATTACGTACCACATATTAGTGGGTGGTTTTAAACACGTGCCATTTTGTTCACATTTTCTTAAAATGAATTTGTCAAATGTGATTTTAAATTTATGCATGTTTAAACAACATTTCTTCTCGATTAAAATTATTAAATCCCTATTGAGTTTAGTCAACTCACCCCAATGACACATTTTAGGATTTTATCAACCGGACTTGCAGTTGCTGAGTTAAGATTTGACCCGACAGAATTTATTTAATTTCAATAATTTTTAATTATTACCTTTGAGAGACAATTTGTGAGGTATACTATTTATTGGATAACTATAATGCTTAATCTACTTTCCGCATAATATTTTATTTGGTTTATATTATATGCTATCTGATATCATTATTAGACCTGCTAAGCCTATATTTTTGGGTCCTGACTCTTAATTAATTAAATTTTTGTCTTCCGCTGTTAATTAATAAATTTGAAGTGGTAATGGGTTGGACGATTCAGTCCTTTAGGTCGAATAATTTTCTATTTTGTCTCGGGTCCTTGCGGATTGTGACAATTTCTAAAAGCAGCCTTCACACCTTCAAATCGTATAGTAGCCGACAGTAAAGCATTGCCGAGAGAATGTTTTCATGAAAAATGTGATGCCTAATAGCTGATTCCCCTATGTTTCTTTTGTTTAATACTTCAGATAATGCAACAAGAGTTGTCCAGAATCTTGCCCTTCTATTATCTCAGTAAAAACTTATCTTGTCACTACAACATTGTCCTACTTTAACCAAACTTGTACAATTTTGTTATTTGTTTTTATTTTAAACCGCGTCGTAGCAAGAGATTTTCCTCGTGAATCACTCATTGCAATTACACTCAAACGATATGAAATTGTACACCCTCTTTATCTGGTTTAGGCACTCATAGATTTCACCATCCCACATAAGATTGTAGTAGAAAGTGGAAACAAGCATGGCTAGTGGGCTGTTCATAGACTTTTATGTGATGGGTTTTTTTTGGACAACTTTTGGTTTTCTCTCACGTTAAAGTTCAGATTATTATAAAGGTCTATTCTGTCATGGGTGTTTCATCTGTGCAATACTGTATTCATACAATATGATCGTGGCTGGGATGCTGTTAAAGAATATCACCCCCTATGTGATAAAGCAGGCATCCACTGTGAATTTTGATAACATTATTATTCCTTTATTGAGAAAGCAACAAACTCAAATCCTAACTGGCTTAGCGCTTCAGTTTGCTTTTAGTTTTATTAAGGGGAAAGGACAAATCAACCATCGTACTTTGAAATTAATGACAAGTCAACCATTAAACTATTTTTGCTAATAAATTAACCACTGAACTATGGGTAAAAGTCACCGCAAACATCGCAGTCACGTTTGCTGCTAAACATATTTATACGTTCCACTGCGAATCAGAACATTTTCCACGACAGATTGACCACGATCCGCGATGGATTGACTACGATCTGCCACAAATCATCATACCTCGTTCTAGAAAAATTTCCTTATTTTCAACGAGTCATGGTGTTCAATATTTTTATTGTCATGCAAATGGAATTGAAATTTTTGGAATTTCTCTATTTGTAATGGAAATAGAGACGTAAAATTCATGCATGCAGGATACAAAATTTTCATGCAGGATAAAAAATTTTCATGCATGAAAAACGAAGAAAAGTGAATCATAGGGGATCGAATCTTGGACATGTTGCCTAAGTTGCCATACAAAAAACAATTGAGAAGTAGAAACTTTTTGTGAAAAAATATGCAATCTCAGCATATACAATAATATGTTCACCTCCGCTTTCCTCTCCCATTTGCCCAGATTTCACAACATCTTACTTTGCCATGAAAATGCTATCTGCAGACACCATGATACAATGCCATTTTTGGAGACGTGTCGCCCATGTGTATTAGGAGAAGATCAACGTGATTTGTGCAAAAAACGTTCACCATAGCAGGGAGAAATCGTCATCTGAACATGTGGAGCTTCACGATTTTGAATTGTGTAAGGAAAATTGGAGTACGTAGAAACATTTTTAGCCCTCAAAAGTTGGACAAGCTGCCTCCGAGAAGCGCATAGATCTCGAAAAGTTATGCCAAATAAAAAAAAAGTTGTCTTAATCGGTCAACTGAGCATAAAGTTATGGCCTTCCGAAGTTTTCGAGTAAACAATTTCATTTTTTGCTTGCCCGAATCTGCTCTGATAAGCACCGAATGATAAAACAGATGTTTCTTGCCTGTGCATCGTGAAAAGACAATGGAAAACGAGTCCTCAAGCGTCCAAAACCGTTGAAAATAGAGAGAATTATTGATATACAAAGATTCACCGTTTATCTAGGACGAGACACGATGATCCGCGATAAATTATTATCAATCTGCGGCGGATCGTGGTCAATCCGCTGTAGATCGTGGTCAATCCACTGTGGATCATTATTTTGTACAATATAGTTCAGCAGCGAATTGAAATCAATACATGTTCGATCCTCTGTGAAACGAAATCAATACGTTTAATGACAAACATGATATCAATGTTGGCGATGACTTTTTTTTTCTATAGTTCAATAGTTAATTTGTTAATAAAAATAGTTTAGTCATTAATCACAAAGTAGGATGGTTGTTTGTCATTTTCCTTTTAAGTTTTTACCTTAATTTTCAAAGTTTTCTAAGGCCCAATAAGAATATATATTTATATATATATATCATATGCCTTTTAATATTAGATGTTTGTGAAGTATTTTGTCATTTTATAACATATCTTATAAAAGAAGTGTTAAAAGTAGTGAACTATTAATTAAATAACTCAATAAAATGTCACACAAAACTTGTTAATAATTTGCAGAAGGAAAATTAATAAAATAACTACTGAATTATAAAATCAATAACAAGTCAACCACTAAATACTTTTTGCTAACAAATAAAATATTGAACTATGAAAAATAAATGAAACAAACATCGCTGTCACGTTTTTCGTTGAAAATTCCAATTTGTTTATGCAGCGGAAAGGTCAAAGACTTACTTTTTGTAGTGGAAGACTAGTTTCCGCCGTGGAAAGTATTTGTTTCGTTGCAGAATTTTTTTGTTCCGCTGTGCAACCGTTTTCTTTTCACTACGGAAAGTGTTATTGGAATATGATTCACTTTTCACAATAGAAAAGAATTGCTTCTGCTACGGAAAGAATTGCTTCCGCAGAGGAAAGAATACTTTTCGCAGCGGAAGCTATTCTTTCCGCAGCGGAAACGAGCTTTTTCTGCTGTGGAAAATACTTTTTTCGCTTTATTTATTGAATATTTTGTCGTTCTTCAATGTAACAGACAATGAATTTTCCAGCGAGCTTCCTCAGTGGATTGGAAATATGTCTATATTGGAGCACATTGATTTTTCAACAAACAATTAATTGAAAATCTTCTATTTTGATAAAAAAAAAATCAATTTCGAATAAATTAACGTTTCTAAAATTGATTTTCTGGTGAGTTTCCTTAGTGGATCGGACACATGTCTAGCTTAGAGTACATTGATTTTTCAAAAAACAATTAATTGAAAATCTTCAATTTTGTTATCAAAATCGATTTTGAACAAATTAACTGAAAATCTTCCATTTTGGAAAGTCTTCTCGTTTTTAATGTTTCTTTCAACAGATTAACGGCAATGTTTCATCACTCATTTTCCTTTGTTGAGTTTTTTATTTATTAACGAAAATTATTTAGTAAATAATTTGTCATTGAGTCAATAGTTCAATGGTTATTTTGTTAATTTCTCTTGTAATAATTATTGTAAGCCCGTCTGAAAGTAGGCCTCGTACGATGCACGACAGAGGTACTACCCGGCCAACTTTTGAGTATAAAACCAGCTTTAGTTCGATTGCGCGGGAAAAGTTGTAACGTCTTCCCGCCACATTCCTTGCTTCCCTAAATGCCAATTTTCTGCATTTCGGAACTTCTCTCCCGTCAACAGCAATGGCTTCCGATTCTCCTGCTAACTTCAGTAATGGTGAGATTTTTGTTTTACTTTTTCCCAGTCTTTATATGTCAAAGAGTATAGGATTTTTTGTTTACTATTCACCTTCTCGTTTCATTCGATTTTGTTTTACTTAATTTGAGCAGGACCTTCGTCGCCTGATGATTTCCTCTCCAGTCCGATAGGGAATACGTTCTCGTCTCCGGGGAGTGTCTCTCGTCCAAGAAGGCAGCGTCGATCGTCTACTCCGCTGGAATCTGGCACTCCTCCACCTCCTCAATCTCGATTTGCAAGATTGGAAACAACACCAACAGCGGCTGCATCACGTGGTCAACGAAGAGCTGGGGATCGAAGGTCCTCTGGAACAACGCCTATGGCGGCCACTCCTTCTTCTACTGATGATGTTCCACTTTCATCCGAAGGTGGCGAGGGCTACGACATGGATGAAGACCACCCCACATTTGTCTGGGGGACGAATATAAGCGTCGATGATGTTAAAGGGGCGATTATTCGTTTCTTGAAACATTTCCGGGATTCCAGAGCTTCACAATCGGAAGGAGAATTTATTACTGATGGGAAGTATACGGAGGCAATCAAACGGGTTCTTGAGATTGAAGGAGATTCTCTGGATGTTGATGCCCGTGATGTATTTGACTATGATTCCGATTTGTATACTAAGATGGTGAGGTACCCCCTTGAAGTTCTGGCAATTTTTGATATTGTTTTGATGGAAATGGTCCCCCAAATTAACCCTCTATTTGAGAAGCATATTCAAACACGGATTTACAATCTCAAAACCTCCACTTCAATGAGAAATCTCAATCCATCCGGTTAGTTTTGTTCTCCTCCTGGCATTTAGTTCAGAAACTGTTTAAAGGAAGGTTAAAACTAATTTTTTTATTGCTTTTACTAGACATTGAGAGGATGGTATCACTGAAAGGAATGATTATTCGATGTAGTTCCATAATACCTGAGATTAGAGAAGGGATGTTTAGGTGTCTAGTCTGTGGGTACTACTCGGATCCCATTGCAATAGAGAGAGGTAAGCTTCTGCTGCAATGTTATCAAATGACGTAATTTGGTCTTATGTGCTGCTTTTAGATTAATGTTCTCTTCTTATATTGATGATCTAATGTGACCAGGACGAATCACCGAACCAACTGTTTGCTTGAAAGAAGAATGCCAAGCAAAACATTCCATGACTCTAGTTCACAATCGATGCAGGTATCTGTTGTTATTATCCTCGGTCTAAATATAAGCAAATTCTGCAGCTTCTCTTAAATTAATTTGTGGCCCAAATATTTGCAATTCTTGAAAGTTGAAACCTAGAGATTTTTGAAAGTTGAAAATTCTCCATCGATGTGAGAAATCTGCATGATTTTGTTTTGACTGTATTTATTGTTAATGTACATGGATAGGAAAGAATTAGAAGGCACGTTCAATTTGTTTCTGCAGTGCTTAACTTTTCATAATCTTCAATTCAGATTCGCTGACAAGCAGATTGTGAGGCTTCAGGAGACTCCTGATGAGATTCCAGAAGGGGGCACACCACACACTGTGAGCTTGTTGATGCATGACAAGCTGGTTGATTCTGGAAAGCCGGGTGACAGAGTTGAGGTAAGAGTCGCTAGATTAGGCCATGTAGGGACATGCCAATGCCAGAGAATTTCTGAAAGTTTTTTTTCTAATAGTATTATGTCTTTCAATAGGTTACTGGGATTTACCGGGCGATGACTGTGAGAGTTGGACCTACACAGAGAACTGTGAAGTCATTATTTAAGGCGTGTTTTTTAAAAATGTTTCATATTCTCAATATTTTATGGTAATCTGGTCTTACATGCTAAAATATTTTTATTTCTGATTGCAGACATATATAGATTGTCTTCATATAAAGAAGGCTGATAAGTCAAGAATGCAAGTGGAGGATCTTATGGAAGTAGAAAATCAGTTGGGCTCGAATGTGGATGCTCTCTCTTTTGATGAAGTGACTGTACGTACAAACTTTCTTTAGTTTCAAAATCGGAAACTTGACCTTTGCAGTCTATCCTTACACAAGTAATGCCAAAATGCAGGTGGACAAGTTGAAAGATCTATCAAAATTACCTGACATATACAACAGGCTAACCAGATCGTTGGCCCCAAACATTTGGGAGTTAGATGATGTTAAGAAAGGCCTCCTTTGCCAGGTACTTACAGTCTCAATGACGTGCTGCATTTAAAAATAGAAATGCTTATAGAGATACTTGCTAATTTATTTTCCCTCTCTTCCTTACTCGTTATTGTGGTGGAATCATTGATTGTTGTCCGTGCAGCTTTTTGGTGGGAATGCTTTAAAGTTGCCATCTGGTGCTAGTTTCCGTGGAGATATAAACGTACTTCTTGTTGGTGATCCTGGAACTAGCAAGTCTCAGCTACTCCAATACATACACAAGCTATCTCCTCGAGGCATTTACACAAGTGGAAGGGGGAGTTCTGCTGTTGGTTTGACCGCATATGTTACTAAAGATCCAGAAACGGGGGAAACGGTAAGATTTTATATCTATTTTTCCATTGTCTACTTGAACCTTGGTAGAAAGTAAAGTTATGATGTTATGCATTTATCAGGTTCTGGAGAGTGGAGCATTGGTCTTGAGTGACAGGGGCATCTGCTGTATTGATGAATTTGATAAAATGTCTGATAATGCAAGGAGCATGTTACATGAGGTAGGTGGTGTTGCTGCTTTTATGAAAACCTTAAAAATATTTAATTTTCTTCTGCTAATGATTTGAAATTGGGACAAATAAGGACAGGCAATGTTGGAACTAGTTGCTTTAAAATTTTTCTCACCATTTTACGACCATCTTCTCTTTTTTCTTTATAAGAAGTCATTTTCTGTTGTAAGAAAAACACAATGAGAAGTAAATAGCTTCAGGATTATCTTCTTTTGCTTTTTCACATGAGATGTTCCGTCATCCATTTTCTTGAAATGATGATATTTGCTTTTCTCTAGGTTATGGAACAGCAAACAGTTTCTATAGCTAAGGCAGGAATCATTGCCTCTCTGAATGCAAGGACCTCAGTGTTGGCTTGTGCAAATCCAAGTGGTTCACGTTACAATCCTCGTTTATCTGTGATTGACAACATACACCTTCCTCCAACTTTATTGTCCAGGCAAGAAAATACTTTTAAAACTCACTTATATAATTAATGGCTTGAGTGAATTATCTATATAATCACAGTCAAGAAAGCCTACGCCATTGCTCTATTTCATTGTTTAAATTCATTGATTGGAATGGTCAAGTTGTTGCTTCATCGCATTATTTTTCTTGTTAGGTGGTTCTTGGTTAACATCCTTGCTTAGTCATGATAGTTATTGTACCTGTAATGCAATATGTTAATACTCAAAGTGATACTATGCATACCCTAAAGGAGTTTGAAGTTACTTTTTAATGTCATTCCAGTTTCTGTCGTTGATCGGAACTACTCTTTGTGGTTGTCTCACAGGTTTGACTTGATTTACTTAATTCTTGATAAAGCTGATGAGGATACAGATAGGCGCCTTGCGAAGCATATTGTTTCATTACATTTTGAGAATCCCGAGGTTTGAAGATATTTGTAATATTTGTTGTAGTATGTGCTTAAGTATTTTAAATATATACCTCGCCTTTCAGATTTCAGAGCAAGATTTCTTGGATCTTCCTACATTAACTGCATATGTGAGTTACGCTCGAAAGCATGTTCAGCCACAATTATCAGATGAGGCTGCGGAAGAATTAACTCGAGGTTATGTAGAGTTGAGGAGGAGAGGAAATTTCCCAGGCAGTAGTAAAAAGGTATAGTTACAGAGAGTAGTTCATGCGAGGTGCCCAAGTCAAAGAACATAATAAGTTTCTAACAAATCACTGTTTTTCTTTATACAAGAGCAAACCAATATTTTTCTTTGCATTTGTTGCTTAGTTTTGTCTCATATTTTGATCTTTTACCTTGTTAATGCAGTCATTTTTTGTTCTCTTGTCAAAATTGATTTCTGTATCAGACATTGTTTTCTCACACTCACTGAACTTAACAGGTTATAACAGCTACTCCCAGGCAGATTGAAAGTTTAATACGTCTCAGTGAAGCCCTTGCCCGGATTCGTTTCTCAGAGTGGGTTAGTGAATTTCTGTCTCCTAAATGATTTCGTACGTTATGACTATGGTTTAAACACAGCCTCCTAACGATGAATACAGGTTGAAAAGCATGACGTAGTTGAGGCATTTCGACTTCTTGAAGTTGCAATGCAACAATCAGCAACAGATCACTCGACTGGTAATCATCCCTCCTTGCCTTTACTCTCCTATATTTTTTTTATCAAACTTTATTGTGTCCTCTGTTCACTCTATTAATGTCACGCCATGTTTGTGAATTCTCACGTCATTTCAGGAACAATAGATATGGATCTGATAACAACTGGAGTTTCAGCTAGTGAAAGAATGAAACGAGAAAGTGTGCTCTCCGCAACCCGCAATATTATCATGGAGAAGATGCAGCTTGGCGGCCCCTCCATGCGATTACTGGAGGTCTACTTTTATTTTTCACATCAAATCATGTTTTTCCCGAAATGTTTATCTATGGCCAAATGCTAAATGTGCTCAATCTGGGATTTAGTTGCTGGAGGAGCTAAAGAAGCAAAGCTCCAGTAGTGAAGTCCACCTCAATGATGTAACTACTCTCTCTCTCTCCCTCTCTCACACACATACACAAATGATGGAAATTTGTATTGGTAATTGTGAATGCATTGTTGTTATTCAGCTGAGGACTGCAGTTGCAACTCTAGCAAGCGAGGGATTTGCAGGAATCCAAGGTGATAGCGTAAAAAGGATATGAGTAAAGATGGAAGGGCAGAAAGATGGAGTGAGTTTGTCATTATTTAATTAACTTTCAGAGGATAAGTAGAGACTAAGAGTAAGCATCTTTGCTGGATATAGAAATCCACCCTCTTTCCATAGATGTGTATATGTAAGGCTAGAGGTGGCTAACGAGCCGAGCCGAGCCGGCCGAGCCTGAAAAAGTCTGGCTCGTTGAGCCTGCCGAGCTTAACGAGCCGAGCCTAACGAGTCTGTCGAGCCTAACGAGCCGAGCTTAACGAGCCGAGCCTAACGAGCTTGCCGAGCCTAACGAGCCGAGCCTTAAAGAGCCGAGCGAGCCTAACGAGTCGAGCCTAACAAGCCAAATATACATAAATAATAATATCTTATATAAATATATTATAAATTATTTTCAATATTATACAATTTAAAATTATAATAAATATTTATTATTATAATGTAAAAATACTATAATTAATAATTTAATTGAATAAATATTTTTATTGAATTGAATAAATATTTTTATTACAATTTCAAAATGAAAATGAAAATTACAATTTCAAATATAAATTACAATTTCACAACTTACAAGATAAAGAAAATATATGAAAATAAAAATTATAATTTCAAATTTAAATAAAAATTTAGTCTTCGACATCTAAATTTTTGAATTCTTCAACTATGTCATCTTCTCGTTGTTGATCTCTCGTCACAGCGTCGTTCCAATCCTTCATGCAAATGAGTGTCTCAACGATTTCTGGTGCAAGTCTTTCTCGTTTATCATCGTACACACGTCCATCTGCACTAAAAGCAGACTCCGATGCTACTGTAGAGACCGGATGTGTTAGTAGATCACGTGTCATTCTAGAAAGAATAGGAAATGAAATAGAGTTGACTCTCCACCAAGCCAAAATATCAAAATCATCGGGGCAAGAAATGTTATGGTAGCTGTTAAGATAAATATCGAGTTCATTTCTTTGTGAATTATAAGAATGAACATTGCTATCTATTTGTTTAAA
Organism: Begonia loranthoides; assembly: GCA_022433065.1. Lineage (NCBI taxonomy): Eukaryota > Viridiplantae > Streptophyta > Magnoliopsida > Cucurbitales > Begoniaceae > Begonia > Begonia loranthoides. The sequence continues at coordinate 7,796,488 of CM039477.1, read as the reverse complement.
TATATTATACATAAAATTTTGTGGATCTCCACCACAAGCACCACTACTAGAACTAGCATGCATATCATATGAAGGAATTGAACGATTATTAGAATATTTAATTTCATAAGAAGAAAATAAATTATCAATTTCATTTTTTAATTGAGCACCATTAATTGAAGAAGAAATACCTAAATTAGAAGAAATTCTATCAAGCATTATACGCACTCCATCTAATTTAAATCTAGGATGCATTATGCATGCAAAACAAAAAATATGAGGTATGTTAAGCCAATATTTTTTAAAAAAATTTTCCATTTTTTCAATTAATGCACAAAATTCGTTTCTTTGTTTAAATATTTGAAAAGTACCCGTTAATTTTATAAAAAGTGGGAGAACAAGATGAGTAGTGGGATAATAAATTCCCAAACATTTATTTATAGCTTCATAAAATGGTTTTAAGAAATCAAGAAATAAATTAGCAATATCGCAACTATTATGATCAAGAGTAATACATTTTGTTTTTTCACTAATATAAGCACAAATAACTAACCAATATGGCTTAGCATTTTCTAACATTAAATAAGTCGAATTCCACCTTGTATCTACATCGGTTTTTAATTTTCTTGGTTTAAGTTGAGCAACTTTACAATATTCTTTATATTCTTGTTGTTGCGTATTAGATGAAGCAATAAAAGAAATTGCAGATCGAATAGATTCAATATGTAACGAAATATGTGACATGCCATCTCGAACAACTAAATTTAAAATATGACAAACACATCTCATATGAAAAAGAGTATTATGAGCCGTATCTAATTGAAATAACCTTTTAAATTCAAAAATTGCAACATCGTTAGCAGCAGCATTATCTAGCATAATACTAAAAATTCTATCTCTAATAGCATATTCTTGCAAAATTCCAACAATATATCTATAAATGGTAACGCCACTATGTGGATATTCACAACTACGAAATCCTAATATTCTTTTATTTAATTGCCAAGAGTCATCAATAAAATGAGAAGTTACGACAATATATCCTAAAGCATTAGGTGCACTCCATAAATCAGAAGTAATACAAATAGACATAGACGGAGCATTTGAAAAAAACTCAATTAATTCATTTTTCATATGATTATACATTTTAATAATATCACTTCGCGTCGTACTTCTAGGGACTCGTCTAAAACTAGGATTAATATACTCTTTCATAAAATTTTCAAATAACTCGCTATCAAACATAGATAAAGGTGCCTTAGATTGTGATATATATTTTGCTACTCCTTCTCTCATTTTATTATGTGAATACATAAAATTGCCACTGCCACTAGCATTTATGAGTGTTTGTGTAGGGTCTCTCACTTGCGCGTTAGAGTGATATTTTGCATAATGCCTACCAAGTGTGCTAGTAGAACTACCGGATACGTATGCATAATGTTTAATACAATATTTACATTGTGCTCTACTTTCTATTTTTCCACTAATTTTAATATCTTTCATTTCAAAATTATTCCATACATTCGACGTTTTACTTCTTTTTTTTTCTGGGTGACGATGTGGATGCATGTGCCGATGATTGATCAATTGCAATTGTGAGATTATCTTTCCTAATTTCCTCAATATCATCGTTAGTGTCATTAAAAGTGTCAATTAAAAAATCACGAGGATCAATAATTAAAAAAATTGACTACTGCGAAACAATTAATAAATAAAATGATACCGCACACCAATTACGCAACAATAGTATGCAATTGTTGTGAATTGTGATCACCTCCTCCTCGAATACGAGTCCTACAAAAATTGCAAAAAAAAATTAGTTATTTTGTAATACACATTAAATTAAAAAAACTAAAATTAAAAAAATAAAATATACCTTTGAAATTAGGAGAAAGATGGAGAGATTAAGCAATTGAGAAATGAAGGGAAAGATTGAGATATTGAGAGAAAAATTGGTGAAAAGATTGGGAGAATGTGAGAAAGTTGGGATGAAAAATTTGAGAGATAATGAGGAGTATATATAGCTTATAATTTGCCAACCGTTGGATCAAGCAAGCAACGGTCTCAAGACCGTTGCTTGATCTCATTTCAGCCTGAAGCTGAAATACACAGCAACGGTCTGGGATCGTTGGGCAACGGTCTTTGGACCGTTGCCCAACATGGTAGCCAACAGCTGAGAGGCTCAGTCGTGCCCTCAGACGAGCAACAGGCAACGGTCTAGTGACCGTTGCCATCGCCACTCGCCAACGGTCTTCAGACCGTTGGTTGAGTGGAGTGACTCCACTGGAGAGTGGATTCTCGGTCGCGAGTCTCCAGTTTTTACACTCTGAACTCAAGTTCAGAGTGTAAAAACTGTAAGTCTAAACATTGCAGAGCCAGTTCGGGAGACCGAGAGAAGAGGCGACTTTGCGAGACGGTGCACGACAACAGAGCCAGTTCCGATGACTTCGCGAGACGGCGCACGACGACTTCGCAGTCTCTGTCCTGCTTAGAGAGCTTCCGTCGCAGTCGTTCTGTCGTTCGAGACTGAGCTAGTTCGCACTTCGCAGTCTCTGTCCTGCTTAGAGAGCTTCCGTCGCAGTCGTTCTGTCGTTCGAGACTGAGCCAGTTCGCACTTCGCAGTCGTTCCATCGTTCGTCCGAGCTCTGTAGCCTCAGTGGCTGTCGTCGCGAGCCCGGGCTGGGAATCGGACTCAGTCGTCGCTGTCGTCGTCGCGAGCCCAGTCCTGCTCAGAGAGCTTCGCCTTCACGCGAGCTCTGTCCCCGTCGTCGCGAGGGGGACTCAGTCCCCTGTCCCTGACTCCCCGTCGTCGCGAGCTCAAGCTCAGGCTCGGGTAGAGGTCTGGCGGGCTGGCTCGCTGGGCCAGCCCGCCAGGCTCGAGAGCCCGGGCTCGGTGAGCTCGCGAGCCCGGGTGCTCGGGCTCTGCTCGACTCGTCTACCGGGCCCGGGCCGAGCCCGCTCGGTTACTGTAGCGGTCCGAGCCGAGCTCGGACTGCTACAGTAATGGACTGAGCGGGTGGGCTGCCGAGCCAGCCCGCCCGTTAGCCACCACTATGTAAGGCTGTGTCCTAACTCCACTGGGCTGTCTGTGCTTGTGACTGAAGTCTTTTTGTTTCTATTGAATAGTCAGTCATGCCAATGCTTAGCACTTGGTTACATTATCGAGGATGAAATTTACTTAACCAAATGATAAGTTGATTAACTTTGCTGACGCTTGTTAATCATTTGGGGACGAACTTATTGGATGTGAAATTATAGAGTAATTAAGTCCTTGGGGATGCTTATGGGTGTCATTTGCATAATTAGGTCCTCCAAATTATTAAGACTTGTTTCATTGAAGCGAGTTTTAACGATTTTGGCCTCCAAACCGATGCATAATATCTTTATGTATCTTATAGTCATTCGCTTATTGACCTTATAAAAGACTTTATTGTAGTGTGACGATCAAACATTTATGTTATTCGATTAATTGACATAAAACAACCACTACTCACGTGCTTAATAAATATGTACAACCTAATATGTTTTTAGGGAACACAAGTTCAATGTACGTTATGTTGCAGGTAATATTGAGCTATTTTGAAAGACTTTACAACTTTACAAGAACTATTACATTCGCAAATCATATGTTACTTCTGTAAACGTCGAATATCAAATTGGTCAATATCTTTATTGACGATAAATTGATGCAATAAATTAGTTGAACAAGTTCCTCTGAATGCAATTACTTTTAGTGCTTGACCATTTTTATTCACTTTGTTTACCTAGTTCACAACCTGGTTGGGTATTGTTGAGCGTGGGTTGTTCTAATATTACCAATTAACAAACAAACAAGCAGAAAAATATTGACACAGGTCTTTTACGTGGTTCGGACAAGGGTGTCCTACATCCACGGGTAATCGCAGCACCTTTCAATTAAACCCAAATTCAAGATTGTACATCAAGAAGAAACTACCACTCAAACAGAGCTCTATCGTCTAATACATCTAACCTGAGATTAACACCAATCAGAACAGCCTCTGCATTCTCCAATCTCGCCGATGATTGATAGCTCTGCTCGCCTCTGTTCTCCACACTCGAGAGCAGAATCAAAAATTCTCAAATCTTTTTCTTCCCGCCATGCACAGTGATACCTTTTAACTGGTACACGTGAGAGATCCACCCCAAAGGCACATGACTCACTAATAACATTTCTAATACTGAGTCACCACTTCACAATCTCCACCTTGAATCAGGATTAGAAACTTACGCTGCAATTACCACACCAGGAACTTTAAAATCCTTGTAAATTCGCTAAGCTTAAACAATGCCTAAGCTTAGCGATTGACACAGTCTTGGTGAGCATATCTGCTGGATTCTCATCAGTGTTGACCTTCTGCATTTTCACTCGATCCCGTGAGATAACATCTCTGATGAAGTGGTATTTAACTTCGATATGCTTTGTTCTATCGTGGAAGGCCGGATTCTTCATTAGGTGCAGAGCACTCTGACTGTCACAATGAATTGTGACAGTTTGATCTTCAATTCCGAAATCACCTGCTAACCCTTTCAGCCATAGAGCCTCCTTTACACCTTCACGAGCTGATAAGTATTCGGACTCGGTTGTTGACAATGCACAACTTTCTGAAGAGTCGATTTCCAGCTTATTGTTCCACCAAATAGAGTAAACAAATATGCAGAGGTTGATTTTTTTGAATCATGACAACCTGCAAAATCGGCATCAACATACCCAACAATGGTGTTTTCCTCGGATTGCCACCTGCCAAGAACAAGGGAAACATCCAAAGTACCAGCAACATACCTGAGTATCCATTTCAACGCATGCCAGTGTTGCATGCCTGGGTCTGCCATATATCTACTAGTCACACTGATTGCATAGGCAAGGTCAGGTCTCCTACACACCATTGCGTACATGAGGCTGCCAATTACATTAGCATACGGGATCCGGTTCATTTTCCTTCTTTCATCAACAGTTTTTGGACACTGCTCCTTGCTCAATTTGAAATGAACTCCCATAGGTGTCTGAACCAGCTTCAAGATATCAAATCCATACCTTTTCAGAACTTTCTGTAAGTAAGTCTTCTGAGTTAACATAATGGTATTTTCAACTCTGTTCCTGACAATTTCAATACCTAGAATCTTCTTTGCACAGCCCATATCCTTCATTTCAAACTCTTTTCCAAGTTTTTGTTTCAGTTCAGCCACATGTAGTTTACTTTTGCTTGCAATGAGGATATCGTCTAGATATAAAAGCACGTAGATTCGAGTTTCGTCGTCAAATTTTCTGCTGTAAACGCAATGATCAAAGCTGCTCTTGAAGTAGCCTAACCTTGTGATAAAATCATCAAATCTTTTGTTCCACATGCGCGGGGACTGTTTTAGTCCATACAAAGATTTGTGTAAGAGGTAGACTTCCCCATCATCACCAACACGAAATCCCTCTGCTTGATTTATGTAGATAGTTTCATGTAGGTTCCCATGTAAGAATGCAGTTTTGACGTCCATCTGTTCTAATTCCAAGTTGTGCACTGCCACAAGAGATAAAAGCATGCGTATTGAGGTCTGTTTGACCACTGGAGCATAAATCTCTGTAAAATCGATCCCTTCCCTCTGAGAGAATCCCTTGGCCACAAGCCTAGCCTTGTACCTTGGCTCCTCTTCAGGTGTAAGTCCTTCCTTAATTTTATATAACCACTTACACCCAATGATCCTTTGATCTGCAGGTTTTTTCACCACTGTCCAGGTTTGATTCTTTTGAAGGGAATGCATTTCATCCACCATAGCACTCATCCACTTGTCTCGGTCTTTTCTTTTCATAGCTTCAGTGAAGTTTGTCGGTTCAGCATATTCTAAGTCAGCAGAAGTGAGAAGTGCATATGCAATAATGTCTGCATATCCCAGTTTTTGCACTGGTTTTATCAGCCTTCTAGTCCTGTCCCTTGTCAACTGGTAATCAACAAATGTCTCATCAGTGAATATATCACTGTCATTCATCGGCTGGACATCAGACTCAGGCAGATCTTCTTCAACATCAGTACTTGACTGATCTTTTTCTAACTCCACCTCAAAATGTGATTTAGATGCTGAACTCTGCTGTCCACTTGGTACCACCCCAGACGTGTTCTTAAAAGGAAACTGTTGTTCATTAAAGATCACGTCTCTATTTACTATTACCTTTTTATATCCAGGTTCTATACACCACAAGCGATAACCCTTGGTTCCTTGTTGGTACCCCAAGAAAATGCATCTTCTAGACCTGGGCTGCAATTTTCCTTGCTTGCAATGTGCATAGGCAGCACATCCGAATGTTCTCAATCCTCGATATTCAGCAGGGTAGGAGTGCCATACTTCAAAAGGGGTTTTGAAGTTAAGGGCTGAAGATGGACACAAGTTTATCAAATATGCAGGCGTTGAGACTGCCTCTGCCCAAAATATCCTTGGAACCCCTGCAGTAAGGAGCATGCACCTTGCTCTTTCAAGGATTGTCCTGTTCATCCGCTCAGCAAGGCCATTTTGCTGAGGAGTGTAGGGGTTAGTATGATGCCTTATGATGCCTTCATTTTTGCAGAACTCATTGAATTCATTTGAACAGAATTCCATGCCGTTGTCAGTTCTTAATTTCTTAACCTTGGCACTTGTTTGAACCTCAACCATCGTCCTCCGTTGCTTGAATGTCTCAAATACCTGGTCTTTTGTTTTGAGGCAGTAGATCCATAGCATTCTGGAGAAATCGTCTATGATTGTTAGAAAAAACCGTGCTCCACGTTTTGATGGGTTCTGTTCAGGACCCCATACGTCTGAGTGTATATATTCTAAAACACCCTTGGAGCTGTGAGTTGACCTTTTGAAGCACAATCTGGTGCTTTTGCCCAAGGTGCATGTTTCACAGAAGTTTAGGCTTGTATATGTTGTTTCAGTGAGCAGTTTCTGTTTTTGCAACTCAGTCAACCCTTTTTCACTCACATGTCCTAGCCTTTTATGCCACAGATCTAGTGAGTTTCCTGATTCATCACATACCAGAGATGATCCTCCAAATACTGTCTTAGCCTCGAGGACATATAACCCATTCTGGAGATGACCTTTCATGACAGTCAGAATCCCCTTTTGAACTCTCATGATGTTGTTTTCAATCTTTACAGAGCATCTGGACTTATCCAACATTCCAATGGATATGAGGTTCCTTTTCAAATTAGGGACATACCTTACATTCTGAAGTATCCTTGTGCAACCATCATGCATCACGATTTGAACATTACCAGTTCCTTCAATCTGGCATGACTGGTTGTTACCCAAAAGCACCTTTCCATCGTGTTTTTCACAGAAGTCTTGTAACCACTCCTTCCTTGGAGTCATGTGGAAGGAGCAGCCCGAGTCAAGGATCCATTGATCACTTGAGTCATTAACAGAGACAACTAGGATGTCTAAAGACTCATATCCATCTGAGGCCACCGAGACTTCTCCCTGTTCAGTTTTCTTCTCAGACTTTCTCCTTTTCCAGTCATAACAGTCCCGTTTAAAGTGGCCTTCTTTGTGACAAAAGAAGCACTTTTTATTTCATGTTTTGGACTTGGACCTGGATCGGCCTTTAGAACGTTTATTATCTCTAACTTGTGATCTTCCCCTGATGGATAAGCTTTCTCCTTCCACGGGGTCTTTTACTTTTGCTCTCTTTTGGAGTTCTTTAGAGTTGAGTGCCGCCTTAACCTCAGACATGGTTAAGGTTTCTTTACCGTATAACATTGTGTCTACGAAATGCTCGTAGGCCTTGGGTAAGGAGCTTAACAGAATGATAGCCTGGTCTTCTTGTTCTATCTTCACACCAATACTGTTGAGGTCGAGGATTACCTTGTTGAAGTCATCAAGATGTTTCCTCATTTCTTTTGAGTCCTCCATCGACAGAGTGTATAATTTTTTCTTCAGATATAGCCTATTTGCTAATGATCTTTTCAAGTATAGTGCCTCTAGTTTAGACCATACTTGAATTGCCAACTCTTCTTCTGTGACTTCCCGGAGAACCTCATCCTCTAGACTCAACAAGATTGCACTGTGTGCCTTCGCTTCAATGTCATTGGCCTTGTTCTTGTCGAGTTCTTGCTGAATTTTCATTGCGTCCGCATCAATGGCAGAAGCTAAACCTTGGTGGACAAGCAATGCTTTCATCTTAATTCTCCAAAGGCTGAAGTCATTGCTTCCGGTAAACTTGTCCACTTCAAACTTAGCCATGATCACTCGTTCCCGTACCTTCAGAAAGAACCCTAAATTCTTGAATCACAAAGAACCTCAATCCACGCTCACCGCACCAATTGTTGAGCATGGATTGTTCTAATATTACCAATTAACAAACAAACAAGCAGAAAAATATTGACACAGGTCTTTTACGTGGTTCGGACAAGGGTGTCCTACATCCACGGGTAATCGCAGCACCTTTCAATTAAACCCAAATTTAAGATTGTACATCAAGAAGAAACTACCACTCAAACAGAGCTCTATCGTCTAATACATCTAACCTGAGATTAACACCAATCAGAACAACCTCTGCATTCTCCAATCTCGCCAATGATTGATAGCTCTGCTCGCCTCTGTTCTCCACACTCGAGAGCAGAATAAAAAATTCTCAAATCTTTTTCTTCCCGCCATGCACAATGATACCTTTTAACTGGTACACGTGAGAGCTCCACCCCAAAGGCACGTGACTCACTAATAACATTTCTAATACTGAGTCACCACTTCACAGGTATTGTGTAAAAACAATATATTATGCAAGTTTACATGTTGCAAATTAAGTAATAATGATAAGGAAAAGTCGATGTCACGAGTACAATTTATCACTTCTTAGATCTAAGTGAGACAAGGTTAAATTAAATTGTAAATGAATTTATTGTGGTGGTAAAATAATCAAGAATTAACACAAAATAAATCAAAGAATAAAAAGCCAATTAAGAGAAAGATGAGTTTAGAGTCGTTTTCCTTATGTAAAATTTACGACAATTGCTATAATAATGCTGCAATAAAATTATCTAAATCACCGAGAATAACTATGTTTTAACACAAGTCTTCGTAGAGTTGCTTGCTTAATTCTTATAATACTTTCTTCAAATTTACGATAGATAAATATTATAATAAATTCAATTAAACATAACTCTCATTTGAACTTGTGATTCAAATAAAATGAAATGTAAATATTTGAATTTAATTGGGTAATTAACACCACAGACCTTATAGCTCGGGATCAATGACAAGTCAAATCTTGAAGAAATTTTTTTAACAACTAAGATCATGAACTATGGAAAATTCTCATCGTCAACCTCGCAGTCACGTTTCTCGTCCAAATCCTTTGAAGTTAATGCTTCCCTTTCGTTGACGCCAAGGATTGTCGAATGGAGACGAAGGATATCAATTATCGGGGCCGAGGGACGCCCCTCCTGCCAGTTGGAAGACAGAAGAGCGTTGGGACAATTATCGAGTGATGGTGATGATTGTCAATGGCCGTTGGATCGAGGAAAAACGTCCCCCTCTCGGAATCGACAGCCAAGATTAAATCTGGCATTTTCCAAAGGTGATGGCGGACGATCGTCCATGACCATTGGATCGAGGGAGGGACATCCCTTATAGAGATTGACGGCTAGGATTGAATCTGCCAATTTCCAAAGGCGATGGTGGACAACAATCCATGGCCGTTGGATCGAGGGAGGGACGTCCCTTATCGGGATCGACGACCAGGATTGAATCTGCCATTTTCCAAAGGTGATGGCGGACGACAATCCATGACCGTTGGATCGAGCGAGGGACATCCCATATTAGGATTGACGGTCAGGATTCACTCTAAATTCTTTAACGTTGAAGAGTCACGTAGAAGACACACGCATTTTTAAAATGTTCGAATTTCCTCAATTAAGACGGACGTCCCTCTCCTAAAACGAATGTCCCTTGACCAATTGCGGACGCCTCTCATCCATAATGGATGTCCCTTGCCCTAAGACGTTGTCGTCTGCCAATTACGAACATCTCTCATCTTAAGATGGTGTCGTTCAGGTCATAATGGACGTCCTTCTTAATACGAGGGACATCCGTTTTAGATTGAAGGTCCTTCTCTGAACGCTAAACAACAACGTTTGGAAAATGGCAGATTCAATACTGGCTGTCAATCCCTATAAGGGATGTCCCTCCCTCGATCCAATGGCCATGGACAATCGTCCGCTATCGCCTTTGAAAAATGCCAGATTCAATCCTGGCCGTCGATTCCGAGTGGGAGACGTCTTTCCTCTATCCAACAGCCATTGACAATCGTCGTCATCACCCGATAATTGTTTCAATGCTCGTTCGTCTTCCAACGGACAGGAGGGGCGTCCCTCAGCCCTTGATAATTGACGTCCTTCGTCTCCGTTCGACGGTCTTTGGCGTCAACAAAACGGAAGTGTTAACTTTGACAGATTTGGACAGGAAATGGGATTGCGAGGTCGACGGCGAAAATTTTCTAAAGTTTAGGGTTTTAGTTGTTAAAAAAATTTATTCAATGTTTGACTTGTCATTGGTCCCGAATTATAGGATTTGTGGTGTTAATTTCCCAATTTAATAATATAGAAACGTATAAAGTTAAAATATTCACACAATCTAATATAAGTCATGATTTCTATTTACTCTTACATAAATAAAAACCTCAGTATTTATTCATGACTTTCATATACTGAACAAAATAAAGATAAAAACATATTGAATTATTCAAATAAATTGATGCAACAAAACCTAGCAATTTCAATTAGCTCCACATAATTTAGTACTTTCTTTTCTAAGTCACTTGGAAATTGGCCCATGAATGAATATGAAGTTGGCATTGCAATCAAGTATATCATAGATTAAAAACTATCAAAATATAAAAATGCTTCTTTGTGATGTTACGCTACTTGATGTTCTAGCGTTCATTGTCACTAGAATATTACTACATATTAGAAAAAATAAGGATCATATATAGAGAGTTGAGAAAACATGGATAATATTGATCATGATAATTCATAGGAAAAACTCTTCTTGTTAATCTCTTTAAACAGAATTATCTAGTCAAGTAAGTTCCTAAAAAGATTGGAGGGGTCACAAACGGTCCTACTTAACATCTAGTGTCCTTAGATAGATATCACTTACACAGTATAATTACACCACTAACCGATATAAAAAATGATAACAGATGTGATCCAAAAATATCAAGAATATTTTTTCTACACTGTTATAATATAACAGTTAAGAAGTAAGAGAAATAATAATAAAAAAAAACACTGACAATTTTTAAGTGAAAACCAAAATTGGGAAAAAAATCACAGGGATTGAGTCTAGAAAGATCTCACTATGAAAAATAAGATTTACAATATTCTTCTAGAAACTAAATATTCTAGAGAATATTTACTAAGAGAAAAATCACCATTTTTAGATTTCACAACGTGCACAAAAATACCTCACCTATTTTTCCCACACACCCTTTCTTTTCTCTCCCCAAAAATAATCATCTCATTCTCTTCCTTTTTCTTCTTCCACTTCTCTGATTTTTTAATGCAATGTAGAATGATTGAGAGATTCTCCCTATTTATAGGGAAAGTTTGTCACTTAAGGGAAACACATCCCATAACTTTTGCAAGAAGGAAGACACCGTCCTTCTTTCCTCTTTTTTCAACTAAATTGATGAGGTGTGTCCCTCATCATAAAGAGGGACACTTACCTCACATTACAAAGAACTACGATTTAGCTCTGGAAATTAAGGTGAATTCATGGTTGGTGTCACCTTTTAGTTCACTGCCTCGTTCTTATTTTCTTCTCTCTCTCCATTCGTATCTCCCTTTTTTTCATAGATCATGTCTCCCTTTTATAACTAACCTCCCAGATCCTCTTTTCTATCTCTTTATCCTTCTTTTAAAATCTTTTTATCTAACTAATTAGTTAGAATTTATTCTTCCATAGCAACAACTTATCTTATAAAAGTCTTCAGCTTTATATTCATTTAAATATTATTTGACGTTTTGTGGCAGAGCGTTACATTTTTCACCGTGGAATGTCAGTACTAATTAAAATTTATCATTGATTATCATTCCCCTACGCGGAACGTCCGACTTTCCACCGGTGAAATGTTGGCATTTCGCCTCGGAACATCATACATCCTTTGCCTTTTATAAATTCACACTACACTCACCATGATTTTCTCAACGATTTTCTCAGCGATTATTGAATTCTAAAGTCTTTTGAGAGCTGAAGTGTACCGCACCCAAACAAAGTTGAAGCATTAATAATTGTTGAACACCAATGGCGTTTGGAAATTTTCAGGAATCCATTAACCACACATTCGAAGTGGAGCCCATGTCCACAGTCTTGGGACATGATGTATGTGTGTTTGGAGAGGAAACTGCTATTGTGGTGCATTCTATCTCAGCAACTCTAGACGAGAAGAAGACCGTTCATTATGTGAATCCAGTGACGAAGACATGAGCAATAGTAGGTCTCAACGACCACCACAAGCAGAATGTACTTTCACTGGTTTGTGTCTTGAAAAGAAGTATAGTTCTTTGAATCAAATTAGAGAAGATATCATGGATCATGCGTTGAAGAATGAGTATAGGATAAAATTCACCTACATTGACTCTCATTGGTTGAGGGCTGCTTGTCAGGAAGGATGCACGCCTAAAAAATGCAAGATGAACTAACATTTCAAATAAAGATCTATAATAACGTTCACACTTGTTTAAGAAAGATGGAAAGCTATCATGCCTCTGTTAAATGGGTGGCAACGCATTACTTGTATATATTTAAAATTCAGACAGTCAGGAAAGATTTTAACGTCAACATTACACCCAACATTGCTAGAAGGGCAGGAAATGCGGCCCAAAAAAGGAATGAAGGGGATGACAATGAACAATTCAAACTCATATGGTCATATGGCGAAGAGATTCAAAGGTCTAATCCTAGAAACTCACTGCGTGTTCAGCTAGAGAGAATTGATCTTTCCCACAGTCCAATATTTAAAAGGATGTACATGTGTTTGGTTACATGCAAGATGGGGCTGATGAACTGTAGTAAACCGCTTATTTGTTTGGATGGTTGCCACTTGAAGGGATCGACTCCAGGGCAGCTTCTCACTACTGTCACCATCGATGGGAACAATGAATTTATCTGATTGTTGTAGCAGTGGTTAAAGTAGAATGTAAAGATTCTTGGAGCTGGTTTTTGGAATTGTTCCTTGAAGATCTAAAAGCTCCATCTGATAATGGGTGAAGAATCATTTCTGACTGACAAAAGGTATGAGTGATTGCTTTTGCCATCTATGTTTATGTTATGTGTTATGTACGAATGTTTGACTCAAATTATTAATTTTTGTAGGGGTTGGTGCTAGCTGTCAGAGAGTTTTGCAGGGTAAGCGGAGCATCATTTTTGCATCTGACACTTGTATGCAAATTTTAAAAAATAATTTAAAGGCAGGTTGTTCAAGGATGCAATGTGGGGAGCCTCTAGGGCCACAACATTACTGTACTTTGAGAGAGAGAGACAAGAAAGTTATTTGTGCTTGACTTGTCAGCCCACGCATATCTACGAGAAATAGATGCAAGATTCTGGGCCAAACATGTCTTCAGCTCCATCCCAAAGTGCGGCATAAGCTAGAACAACTTAAGGGAGTCCTTTAACGCCTACATCCTACTAGCTCGGAACAAATTGATTCTTAGTATGTTCGACATTATAAGAAAGGGCATCAGGTGTAGGATCGTTAAGAAACATAAAAAGATGGTGCAATCGACGGACTTTTTGTGTCCGCAGATCAAGAATCGGTTTAGCAGAGTACAACTTGCAGGTCAAAATTGGAGTACTATTTTTTCAGGTGCTGCCCAGTTTGAGGTGAGCAAAGGTAACAAACAACACACTATCGATTTGGACAGACGTACTTGTAACTATTACCGATAGGAGTTGACTGACATCTCGTGTGTCCATGAAGTCCTGTGTATGCAAGTTATGAGGAGATCTTCTAAGGAATTTGTGCATAAGTGCTACCACATGGAAATATACATGAGGATGAACTCCCACTGTAACGCCCCATTTTAGAAAAAACATATTTTGTGGTAAATTCTCGTGAGATATTTGTTTTCCCTTTATAAAACATTTGCAGCGGAAGACTTTATGAAATTAAAATATATTTCTTGTCAAATTGCAGTTTTAACAATCCTTTACAAATTTTTCATATAAATATTCATTCTATAAAAATAGTGAAATAAACCATGAAATTACACAACAATCGCCAAGTCTTCAGCATGAGCAAGCTACCTCAACGTGTCTTCACATTTGCCATTTTCTTTGTAACACATGTGCCTCCAATGCAAAGTTCATCTATAAGTCTAAGACTTATTAAGTAATGCATGTGACCGTGAACATGACATGTCGTGATATTTGTTTTCCTTTTTCGTTCTTTTCTTTTTCACTTTTCGGATATAAATAGGCACGACAGTGAGACATACACTACCTTTCTCCACCCTTTGGGAGGTCTCCACCCTTTTGGGAGGTCTCCACCCTTTTGGGAGTCCTCTGTTAATTGTTGTGCAATTTAATGCATAACAGCCTAGTACCCTTTTAGACCAGCTAGCCCCGAGTAGCGCCAGAAGTAGAATAACATACTAATGTCTCACTGGCCCTCCCTTTTGGGCAACCTGTCATCAGCCACCATTTACGTACTTTTGTTCGCTTTGATATTGAGTGGGTAACTATTCATCCAAAGTAGGTAGGCCGCTTGAGTGATCAGCCCGCACGGACTTGTTCTTGGGCTAGCGTCCCATACCACTAGTGTAGAACACATCCACTTGGTATGGATGGGCACCTAGTCATTTCTCATGCATTTATCCTCGTTCTATCTTTCTTAAATGCTGACTCATGCATGAACATACATCATAATGCAACATAAATAACAGTCACAACATATCCTTAATGCATTTGCATCATGAACAAAACAATATAATATTCATAAAAGGTCCTCGACATACTAGGAAAAAGGCATAAATACATCTACAAAGACAAAAACTAACGAACTCTCAAACCATCCTTAACATCGTAAAACATACTCATCTATATCTATAATAAATCCTCACGGACAAAATATCATCAGCAACATAGACTATAAAATCAATCCTCACTCCAATGTACATAAAATAAAACACAGTGAATAAGGCAGCACATCCTCGAGAATCCATCAATAACAGAGATAGAAAGCACATCCAATCAACAGAGTACAAATCCTCAAGAGTTATCAAATATATGCAGTAAGCATATCCTCAAGAGCTACCATCAGTCAATAAAACCATAACAAAATAGGGATTAGAACAAACCATCTAGCACCTTGCATTGTAGGGCCAAAAGGCCAAAACACATGCAAAATTACTTACAGTGATCGGCGATGCAGAAGAAAAATCCTTTACTCAGCTCAGGCTGATTCTCTAGCATTAAAATCTAATCTCCCCACAACGCTCTTGAATTGGCGTTAATACAACCACCCTTGATAAAGTGATTCTCTTTTCCTCAGAATGTTCGTTATTTATACCCTCTGTTAGGGCACAAAATCCTCGTTCATGGGTCTCCTCCTTCGAGACGACGTCGCCCCAAAGAACCAGACTCTCCCTTTTTCTGACGGACATCCCCTGGCCTTTGAAGGACGTCCCTTGCTCTACGTCGGAGGTCTCTCACTAATAACGGATGTCTCTCACTAATAATGGATGTCCCTCACGCATATCCTACGGTCCTAACTTTGTCACTACCTCATTCAATGGTCATCAAATGCGTCTAGTTTCCTTGTAGATTCTCGTGTGCCTTGCACGTGGCGTCCCTCTAGAATGGACATCCCTTTTAAACAACGGACGTCCCTCTTGTACATCTTACGGTCTTAATCGCATTTGATCCCTCATCTGACGTCCATCCTTGCGTGTCCTTTTATGTTAGATCCCCGCGTGCCTTGCACGTGGCCCCCTTATTTTCTTAGCGTTGGCTGTCCCTCGCTACTATGGGATGTCTCTCTTGGATAACGGACGTCCCTTTTATACAATGGACATCCCTCTCACACATCCTACTGCCTTAACCGCGTACACTCCCTCATCTGACGGTCATCAAATGCATCCATTTTCCTTTTAGATTCTCACGTGCCTTGCACGTGGCCCCTTCCTCCTCTTAGCGTTGGATGTCTCTTGCTGCTATGGGACATCTCTCTTGCTAATCTAACAGTCCATAATTTGTCCGATCTTTCCTAGGCCTCATCTAACAGTCATCCAACGCGTCTGTTTCCATTAGATGCTCGCCTGCCCTGCACATGGCCCCGTCCCTCATTTAGCGTCAGACATCCCTTGCAGCTATGGGATGTCCCTCTTGGATAACGGACGTCCCTCCTATACAATGGACATCCCTCATGCAAATCTTAAGGTCTACATTTCATCTAATATTTCTTAGGCCTCATCTAACTGTCCCTTTTTACTTCCCTCTTATCAACCCTACCCCACTCTCCAGTAGCTAAATATGTTTCTCCTTATTACACTTGCTTTCATACACCAAATAAATATCGTCCCTGTTACAAGGTCACGACATATATATCATTAGAAATTCCTATTCAACCAAGCACGCCCAACAGTGAAATCACCAGCCATAATCTAACATGTAACCTATATTTCATCCCAAGTATCCATATTATAATTTACACGATAAAGTTTCATCCTTCATCGATATACATCATAAATCCTCTTCTAATATTCACCAAAATAAAATACAATAACCCCAACATAATTTCCAACTCTTCTTCCAATTTAATTGTTGTAATCCCACTTAATTTTCCCAAAATATTTCTTATATTCCCCTTATAATTAATACTTTCTATGCCGATAATAACCCACTATGAAGTCCCATAAGTTCCTATTTAATTACCATAACCATAAAATAATATACCATATTAATAGGTCGATCCCATAATTATTAAATACTCTGAATGACATCCTTAATCATTTTAAGATTCATCCAAAAAAGGAATTTTGGTTGTTGCAAGCACTTTGTCCACTAGGTCTGTGGACAAATCATATGGGTTGTGACGGACCTTGATTCAATTATGCCACTGTCATTTAAGAGACCTCCTGGAAGGCTGTGAAAACAAAAAATAAGGGATGTTGACGAAGCTCCAAGTTGGACAGTGCTTGCCTTGTAGACATCTCAACATGACATATGGCCGGTGTGGAGGTGTAGGGCACAAATCCTGCATGTATCAAGGTGAAGGCCACAAGCCGCAGGTCTAGAGGCAGAGGTGGCAGAGGCGGGAGAGGAATCTCATAGGACACATTTATGGGTTTCATAGTTCTAGAAATAGTCCCCGAGACAATTCCCAACATAGTTCATGAGATGCAGATGAACATATTATTACGTTTACGTTTTCATGTGTTATTTTAACTATACTAATTTTATTTGCAATGTGTTATGTAGGAGTATGATATGCAAAGTTCACAAACACAAACAAACATAAATGTGGACCTTAACCTTGATTAGATATGGCATTGTTGCCATGCCTCTTAAAACCAGTGGAGTAATCAATCACATTGATGGATCTTTTGAGATTGATGGAGTGAAACATATATTAAATGAGACTTGTTCCAAGAGAAAGTGGCCGAAACCAAATTACAGATTCAAACATGTTTTTTTTTTTTTTTCTAAAAAGAACATGCTTGAATCTGTAATTTGGTTTTGACCACTTTCTCTTGGTACAAATGTGACGACCCGGTTTTTCGTAATCTTTTAAAAATACTTGAAATTTAAAACTTTTGCAAGACAACGAAAATCCTTCATAATCAGAGTGCTAAAACTGAATCGTTAAAATCCATTCGTTACATTCGTTATGAAAATCGTTTATCAAAACATAGCGGAAGCAATAATAATTTATTTAAAATATAGCGGAAGCGAAAACATTCAAATAAAATATGCTAAGTAAATCGTTATGTTTTACAATTTACTTTACTCATCTTTAGCCTGACCAGCCACAAGTTCTGCCCGTGTAAATCTTTCATCAACTGCTTTATGTTATGTTCATCGTTCTTCTCGTGCATAAATATGTACCTACACCACAAGTAAAGTGTAAGCCCAAAAGACTTAGTAAGGAAAGAGAATATGCAATATGATCATGCCTCTCTTTAATTCACTTGGAATGGGCCCGTTCCAGACCAATCTTTCATTACATTCATTCATTCAGTCATAACTCGTATTTCGAGCTGGAAATTGAAGGAACACATATTAGATGGTATAGTTTGATCGGCTTCTACCCCTTTGTGGACTAGATCTGAACTATCCACCTGCCCTTCAACTTTCCATTACATCATTCGTTCATCGCATTCGTTCATTTCATTTTCCTCACTCCTGCATGTGAATACCACCCTATAATGGCACTCCCTACTTGTTTCTATTATCATGATACATGTTGACACAATATAGAAAGAACAATAATTAAGCAATGAATAGCAAGAATAACACGAATAGTAAACAACGAATGACAAGAATAACATTAATTGAAAGCAAACACTGAAACGAATCGAAGGCGATATATAACATGTTTGATTCTACCGAACATAACACTCAAGATATAGCAAGACGAGTAAACTATTAACTACGAGGTATCTAAGCAAATTAACATGCTTAACAATGTTATAAAAACTTAGATGTAGTATTAATAAATAAAAGGAAACATACTTGATAATTAACTAATAGAAATATGCTCAACAATCGACTAATGTGAACATGCTTGAATTATAATTACAAAGTATCAAGCTAAACTAATTATAAATGCTCATCTAAACAACACGAAATATAGACATGCTCAACAACGATAGAAAACAATGACATGCTTAATACTCGAATACAATTGAAACGTGCTAGTAAATTATACAAACTAATAATGAAAACATGCTCACCAAACAATTTATTGAAACATAATTAGCAATTAATTCATGGAAACATACTTTTCTAAACAAAACAGAATATAAACATACTTCTCTAACAAATACTGAAAATGTGCTTGATAAACTAACTAATCATACATGCTTGTCTAACTAACAATTATATAGAAATATACTCAATCAATAGAAGACAGAACATACTTATCACACAATTAATGAAAACGTGCATGATATTTTGATACTACTAGAAACATGCTCAATGAACAATCAACCAAAGTCTTAATCAATTATAAATGAAATGACTAATTGATTTTATATGTTTGAAAGTAACATGCTAATTTATTAAATTAACTAAACATGGTCGGATTACTTAAAAGACTCAAATGATAGATTTCATCCTAATTGATTGATCGTGCTTTTATTCCATTTAATTAAACGTGCTAGTTAATTAAACATGCAAAAAGTTCTATTTAATTTGACATGCTCGGTTTAGTTAATTACGCTAAACATGCTCATACAGTTATTATCCTACTAATCTACACATGCTTAATTAACGGAATTGAAGTAAACGTTAACAACTGACAAACTACAGTGAATAATACATTGAATTATACAAGAAACTATAGCAAGTGAATATAATAAATTGTACCAAAATAGAATTAATGGTCATGCGTGCATATCATTTCATCATTCTATCCTACAACTTAACGTCTTTGTTCATCATTCATTCATCACACTTCCATTAAAGTAAACAATTGCAATAAAAGACAAGGATTATATCTCCTAACCAGTACCAAAAAATAACAATAATCATTACAAGGAATTCATAGCAAGTAAAATAGTTTACGAAAATAGGATTCCTAATTTATGCAATTCATAACTCATTCATGTTCATCTTATCATCCTATCATTCATCTTCTTCTTCTCAAAACTTTTCATTTCAACAATTTCAGTAGAGTAATTTACAGAAAATAAACACACAGCAAGTCGAATTCAATGCACAATATAAGCAAGCAATGGACATCAAGGAAAATCAACACAATTCATACATTACTTGTGGGTAGGGCTTTGACGGCCAAGACTCTACCCAATCCTTACCTCAATTCTTTATCGTATTTAGCACCTAATCGTTATCCTTCTTCGTCTTTCCGATACCTTCACAATTAAAACATTATAACTTATCAATGAATCATATTCTAACTTGTACAAATTCTAAGTACTTCTCTGACGCTTAAACAGAATATAACATAACCCAATAAATTAATCCCACAGATAACAAAACTACACTTATTAAGGCATCATTCATAACTTCACTATTCCAAATCCAGTCAGAGCATACAATCCCAACAAATTATTCCATCAAATACATTATTCAGAACTCTTAACTAAATAACTCAACTAATTAAGGTAATCCAACACCAACAGGGCATAAATCACATTCATCTTCTAAAAATCCATCCAGAACATCCATCTCAAAGTAATAGCAGACTAATAATAGTTAGAGGAGGATTTTGTTACCTGAATTACTCCCGAGAGCTGCATTGATCAACCCTGAAATAAGCCATCCCTCTTCCCTCGGCCAAGCATAAATCTCCATCACCACCGGACCATCAGTTTCCCAGCACACTGAAAGGATATACTCTTTGCCAACTTGGAGGGCAAAGAGTATAAGCGCTCTTTCACACTCCGCCCAAGCCTCCAATCCGTCAACCTCCAGCTTTACAGAGTGTTCTACACTCTATAAATCATTCCCCATAGTCGATAGTGCGATCCAAAACTGGAAGGGATGGGGAAGATTTGGTTCTGTAGACCACGGTTCAACCCAAATCGGGCCAAACCAGATCCAACCGTGGCCGGGTCGTGGGTTCCTGACCACAACCTGCTTGAATCCCCCAGCCCATCGCAAGTCCTCCTCAGCTGAACACCATGCCGGCGCCAAACCACCTCGTCGCTATCGAAAACCCGCTCATTCCTCCCCTCGCGTCGTCATTCTCTGTCTGTCTCCCTGCTCTCTCTCTTGTCTCTCGTTCATTCTCTCTCTTCCAGATTCCTTTCTTCAAAACACCAAATAACCTAATTCTTTCCCCCCTTTTCAATTGCTTCTAAATCGAACCTACAAACACAGCCCGAACCGAACCAGTCAACTAACAAAACTAAATTGGTTCTACTTCTCCAAATTCCAATTAATTTCTTTTATTTTCAATTCCTCAATTAATATCCAATAAATCCCATTTTATTCTTCTTCTAAATAAATTCTTAATTATCATCCGATAAATTTCATAATTTATAATCTTACGAAGATATTTTTGGTAATACCCCGATAATTATCCAACTTAAAAAGTTAGGGTGTTACAACAAATTTCATTTAATATATGTTTTGCTCTGTCAATCTCAAAAGATCTATCAATGTGATTGAGTACTCCACTGATTTTAAAAGGCATGATGTCTATAATGCACATGTACGTTATATGGTTGTAAGAAATTGATAATTTGGTTCGCGTCTGTAATGCACATGTACATTATATGGTTGTAATAGAATTAATTATTTGGTTTGTGTTTGTAATGCACATGCACATTATATGGTTGTAATGGAATGAAATTGTTTGTTGATGATAAATAAAATTGATTAGTATGGAAATATAATTTTGGACAAAGTGGAATTGAGACAGATTTTAATCAGAGTAAGTGGAATTGTAGTTGACTGGAACTAGAGTAAGCGTAAACGTTCCGTAGTGGAACTTTGATGTTCCGCCAAGGACCTTTGACGTTCTGCTGCAAAAAGATGTCGTTCCGCGGGGAAAGTGGCAGAATGTCATAATTCATCTGCCTTATTTATTTCGGTGTTATGTACATGTTACTTAAATTGTTGTAATTAATATGTTAATTTTTTTTATTAATGATGAATGAAATGGATAATTTGGTTTGAGTCAAAGCTTCTTTCTTTCTCTTTTAAAAAAATGAAAATTTTGCAAGAGTTTCCCTTGTT
This sequence comes from Begonia loranthoides, assembly GCA_022433065.1. Lineage (NCBI taxonomy): Eukaryota > Viridiplantae > Streptophyta > Magnoliopsida > Cucurbitales > Begoniaceae > Begonia > Begonia loranthoides. Next base: position 7,774,603 of record CM039477.1, on the reverse strand, counting down.
TTAGTCTTTCCCCCCTGTGGCATTATCAATACCAGACATCCAACCAGATATTATCCAAATGTATAGTTTCCAAACAAATATTATCAAAATCGATAGTTTCCAAACATATGTTATCCAACCATATATTATCTAAATATAAACATAAACATATATTATCCAAGTTAAAATAATAAACTACGCAAAAAGATAATGAATAAATATTTAGTACAACAAAATCAGTATTGCAATCCGTATCCTTATACATCAAGTAAACTAAGTCAGCGCCGCCTTCTTGCGAGATTTCTTCCTCAAATCGTGATCGTAAATGACAATTGTGAGTCCATGTATACATTGGATTTTTTGGCGTACAAGGGACTCTTATCAGGTAACTCTTCGTGAGGGTGGAATCCGGCCACCTTGCAATTTTGGAGCAGCCTTAACCCCCCACTGGTACACTAAAAGATGTCGTGCAAGCTAAAATGCAAAGGAAAAAATAATCACATAAGTAGAAAACAATATGAATCTATACAAGGGAAAAGACGTACATTTCTTTATTTGCTGGCGCTACAACGATTGTAATTGCTTCTGGTAGCAACACCTAGCAAGGGTAGTGAGTGTACAGGTCAACAGAAGACAAAAAACACGATTACTTTGAGGTGTCTGAAATGTAAACCACGCATTAGAATTGTTTAAACATGAAAGACATACTGGAAAAACGAAGAGTTTACTAACGTGAATCCACCCTATTGTCATTAGCAAATTTTTATATTGAAAGTTGAAGTATTCTTCTTCGTTCAATGCATAGCACTACATACAAAGAACAAAACGCAAGGATGAGTACTAAAATAAAATATTCTCAACTACTTATTGTAACAACATGTAATTTTCACCGTATCTGACATCGCTTCTTGCTTCTGGAAGATGAGCTAAGTGATGTGGTACTCATTGTGTGTCTGAAAATGAAAACAATAGGTGAAATATCCCAAGTATTTAGTCCAAAACACATAATGCCAGAAAATGAAACATCCTTCCATAATTCCTGCAAGAAATGCCCATGACTCCAAGTTTTTCCTAGTATTTACACGAAAAAACTTTGTGAAAAGATCCACTAGTTCACCTGACTGCAATGAACATTGAGAAGTTACCGTAAAACTAATAAGGCATGAGTAAGTGCAGACAAGTAGATGACCAAATCAAAGATGTACCACACACAATGTTTTAAGTAGTGGAGGCTGCGTTCCACCCGACACGGTTGTCAATAGAGGAATGAGAGCAACTATCTCCTGCACCTTGGCAAGCACAGCAGGAAGAGATGGTTGGCGTCAGAGAGGAATGACACTGCAAATTTAAGACACTTTATTATGTCGCATGCAAATAAAGTAAATAATGGACTTTACGTATAAACTAAAAAACTTACAAGCATTTTGTGTATTTGGATGCTGAAGATGTTGTTGGAGAGGATGCTAGAGAGGCTACTAGAGAGGTTGCTAGAGAGGATGCTAGAGAGGATGTTGGAGGGGCTGCTCGCTGCCCCATTCTTTGCAATTTGGCCAACAACTGCTGATGGCACTCCTCTGCTCTGTCCTCCATTGTCTACATTTTATGCAGCCCCATTTCAACTGGATCCTCTATCCTTCGAACTCGATCTAACACCATTTCATGTCGCTTCTCCATTCTTTGCATCTAGGAGACAATCTCCACAAGCATCGATGTAAAGTGAAATGACTAAGGAGGGGACAGAGTCATCGGCTGTGGAGTATCATCCTTCATCGGCTGTGGAGTATCATCCTCCATGAGGGGGCTAGAGGCTGTACAACTTAGGGGATGTAGGCCGTACGACTGAGGGGGCTGGAGGCTGGGAAACTTTTGCTCGAGTCTTTGGGGCAAGCTTGGATGGAGTCTTGCACACCCATTCCCATATGACTTTGGAGATCCTCATATCACCCACTTTCAATTTGTTGTCGAAGTCGATGACCTTCTCTTCGATTCTTGGCTCCTCATTCAAGATTGGTACCCCGTGATGCTCAACAATCCTCTGAATGAGCCATTTAAATGATGAACTCTTGGCCATATTGTTGAGGACCTCGTACATGTGACTTAAAATCACATAGCCGATGTTCACTTTCTTTCAGTTGAACACCTTCTTCAGTATATAGAGATCCATGCAACTAAGATGATCTCAATGTCCATCCCGGGGCAAAATGGTGTGCATCATGATTGTATGGATCACTCGGGTTTTGGCGTTTAATTCATTGGACTTTGGCCTCTTGAATGCTGCTATCTCGAGATCACGGTGCAATTGTTTAAGCACTACCAGACCTTCTTCTCGTATGATGAAATCAGGCTCCCGAGACACTTGGTAATATTCCTTCATTGGTTACTCCATAAAATATCCAATGAGCAGGTTAATATCGTTGGGAGTCAGCCTCAACTCTCATCCAAACATGTAACTCTGAACCTGTAATGGTTGGGTGGACAGTTCCAAATTAGTATAAAACAATTTGACAATTAGTTCACAAAAACTTCTACCCAATCTGCACAACCCGGCTGAACCAGTCCTCTCAACCAATTCTTCAATTTTCAATTCAGCCAATGACTCTAAGTCTACTCTTCTAGATACAATAGTTTAACGATGTTTAATATTGACTTCATACTGATCTTTCGCTGTGGCAGTCCTGAAGAGTAGGGAGTGGAACCTATTTGTAACTGGCGAAACAGACAACTTAAGTTGCTGGTCGTTGTCGAGGATGAGATTGAGGTTGAGGTTGTGCTTCAACCTCGACTTTTATTTTAGTAATTCTAGTAATTATGCTATTCTAATTTCTTCATTAGATTCTCCAATTACAATAATTAACCTATTATCATATTACTTAACTAAACTATTTGTGGGAATTCTTGGTATTACACCATGTTTGCTCTCATTTGAGGACATCCATCTTTTCCTCAAAGCCTCATTTGGTATCAGAGCTTCTGTTTGCGCATAATTTGATATCATAGTTTTCGTTGTCACATCAAAACTAAGTATTCACAGACCTATTTCTAGGAGATCATAAATAAAGAAATCTTCATGGCTGCAAGATCACATCGGTCGCAGACCCATTGACGTTTAAGACTGATCCTTGAATGTCCTCTAACGCTGAGGGGCGTCCAAAGATCTACCTTGGACTTCTTCCAACACCGACGGATGATAGGGAGACATCTTTAAATGAAAAACGTGACAGCGAAGTTTGCGTAGTTTATTTCTCATAATTCATGGTTGTAGTTGTAAGTAAATTTATTTTAAGATTTGATTTATCACGGACTCTTAAATTCAAGATTTTTTTTTATTAATTTCTTTTTTTTTTTAATTACCAGACATTAAATTATGTAAAAATTATCAAAAAAGCACTTGCAATCCTCCTAGAACCAACTCCAAAAGGGCCCTAAGTCATCCACACTTTAGTATTATCTCAGATAATATTTATTTAATAAAAATAAAAGTTCAGCGAACTGATGATAAAAATAAGGGAAAATGACAAATTAACCATCGTGGTTTGCGATCAATAACAAGTCAACTACTATATTTTATTTTCTAACAAATTAACCACTTACGTATGGAAAAATGACAAAGCAAACTTCGCTGTCACATTTGCCGTTAACAAGCTGATCTGGACGTCGCGGCGTGCTTCAATAAAAACGAATCCAATAACAAACCGCAATAAAAAATTTTGGGATCAAATAACAAACCGTAGCCTCAAAAACGATAAAAAACGAATTCAATAACAAACCGCGGCCTCAATTTTGCGTTAAAATTTAACAAATCCAATAATAACCTGCGATAAAAAATTTTGCGATCAAATAACTAATCGCAACCTTAAAAGACGATAAAAAATGAATCCAAAAACAAAAGGCAATAAAAAATTTTGCGATCAAATAACAAATCGCGGCCTTAAAAGGCGATAAAAAACGAATCCAATAACAAACCGGGATCAAACCAGATCAACGCCTAATTATGTTGGTGCAGGAAACTTATTTGGACTGTCCATTCGCAGGAGCTCTGGTTGAAGGATAGGTGATCGATTTGGCCTTCCATCTATCACAGCAGATGGCCAATACTCAGGTATGGGATCATGGGGAACTCTGATGGCCTTTCATCTATCACAGCAGATGGCCTTCCATCTATCACAGCAGATGGCCAATACTAGATTTGGCAACTCTGATCTTCTTCCTGGCGTTCATCAGGAAGAGGATGACTAGTGTTGCAGCTGGAAAATCCGCTTCTGAATTTCTTCGTCAGTTGGAAGAGGATGGTTTTACTGCCGATGAAGACACATAAGAGATTCTTCTAACAAAACCACTAAGCTTGTAATTGAGTTTAGAAAAACATTTGACCGCCTGTAGATCCTTTTTTTTTTTTTTTTTTTCTATTTCCTGTATCTTACATCGACGGCTAAATCAGGTACAACATGATCAGCAAAGGGAGAGGAGGCTGAAGAGTTTCCATCATTATAGTGCTCCGGAGGTATATAATCCTGATAAGATTGAGAACTGGGTCCGCCTGAAAGAACATATCTTGGTCAGGAATTGGGATTTTTAATGGTTCTTGTTTCTAATGAAAAAAAAAGAACGAGAAATTCTGGGCAAAAGAATTGTATTTCTACATTGACGATCAAATGTCAGATTCGATAACGATATGTAAATAATTTAGATTAAAATTTTGTAAACTTGATATTCCGCGGTTTATTATTTGATCGCAAAGTTTTTTTTATCGCAGTTTGTTATTGGATTCGTTTTTATGGAAAAACGCCGATGAACGCCGCGACGTTCAGATCAGCTTGTTAACGGCAAATGTGACTGCAATGTTTACTTCGTCATTTTTTCATACGTCAGTGGTTAATTTGTTAGAAAACAAAGGATAGTAGTTAACTTGTCGATGGTTAATTTGTCATTTTCTCTTGAAAGATTCTTGAGATAAAATTTCTTTCAAATGATATCAATTTTGTAATATTATTTAGATATTAAAAAATTATCTTAAATAATTTTATAACCCAAAAAATAGTGTTATGCGAGTAAAATAATTGAATTTAAATGTGAATAGATAAACAACTTTCAAAAAAGATAAAAAATAAGTTTTTCAAATTAATTTCTTATTTTTTATTCTAAGATATTTATTATTAGATATTCAACAATTAATTATTTAAAAATTATCAAAAGAAGCAATTTCAATCCTCCAAGAACCAACTCCAAAAGGGCACTTAAGTCATCCACACTTTAGTATTATCTAAGATAATATTTATTTAATAAAAATAAAAGTTCAGTGAACTGATGATTGATAAAAATAAAAGATTCTTTATATAAAATTTCTTTCAAATTTTTTCATGATAAGATATCAATTTTGAAATATTATTACTATATTAAAAAATTATCTTAAATAATTTTATAAGATAAAAAAATAGTGTTATGCAAATAAAATAATTGAATTTAAATGTGAATAGATAAACAACTTTGAAAAAAGATAAAAATAAGTTTTTCAAATTAATTTCTTATTTTTTATTCTAAGATATTAATTATTAAATATTCAACAATTAATAAATAAATTATTTCATAAATTTGTAACAAAATAAAGCCTCTATCTCCTCCATAAGAGATTAGTCAGTATATAAAGTGACTAACAGTAATTCAAGAAGAAGCTAAAGAACAGTGTTTTACTCTCGACTATACCTGGTGTTGAGAAAAGAAGCTGTTAGGGGCATTGAAGATACGAGAATCGAAAGGAAGATGAACAACCTTTACAAGAAGGTTGAGGCAGGTGAATTCCCGGCTGGGATGAAAGTTGTGGTAGTCGACAACGACCAACAGTCGTTGCCTTTGCATGAGAATATGCTTTCGCAGTTCGCCTACGATGGTCAGTTTGATTTTCTTTTCTTTTTCTTGCATGAATTGTGATATGATACTTGTCTCTCCTATCTTTTTCAAACCTCAAGGCTCAAATCAAATTGTAAACCACGAAATTCCCAGCGAAATCACTGTTATTTTGAGCCATTCTTTGTTGCAAACTCGCTCTCTCTCTCTCTCTCTACGGGTTCCACCCTAAGGCTGTTTTTAGCTCTGCGAACATTCTTCTTGTTCTTGGCATGCGTGCTTAACATTCTTGCTCAGTCAGATCGTCGTTCTCCCTCTTCCTCAACATTCTTCTTATTTTTCTGCAATTACCCTCCACAAAAATCACGACTTTGGATAAAGAAAAGTTCTCTCTCTCTCTCCCACCTTTCTCTCTCTAGCTCCCCCTCTTCAGTCTCGTTAAACTCTAACAAGAAACAGAGATTTACGTACTGGGAATCTCTCTCTCTCTCTCTATGGTCTCTTACTAATCAAACATTGATTTTTTTAGAGAATTTCATATTTATTTAGTATCTTGGATATTTCTTCCAATATGTCTTCGTATTTTTCACTATTTTTGTTGCAGTCACCACTTGCTCGCAGGCGAAAGATGCTGTGAAGCTTCTGCGAGAGCAGAAAGGGTGTTTCGATCTGATTTTTGTTGATGTCAACATCCCAGATATGGATTACTGCACTCTGCTTAAACATATCAAGGAGGAGATGGATCTCCCTAGTATCCGTGAGTTCATTAATTCAAAATATATTTTAAAAAAATAGAAAAACAAATATTGATCTATATCATGCATGAAACTTTAAATAATAGTTCAAGCTTTCCCTCGTGCAGTGATGTTGGCGGCCGATGATGACAAGAACATACGCTCAATTATGCAAGGCATTGAGCATGGAGCCTGTGATTTTCTAATCAAACCCATGAATAAAGAGCATGTCAAGAATATATGGCACCATGTTGCGAAGAAGATATACACTGAAAAACTGGAACTTGAGGGAGGCAGATTGAAGAACAAGGAAAATGGCTCTTCGTCTCATGGGGAAACAGAAGAAATAGTGAAATCTCTGAAGAAGAGAAGCAGCTCCGAAGATGGATCCAAAAACAGTGATATTATTATGGCAAAGCGACCCCGCTTCGTGTGGACAGAAGACCGGAAACAAAAATTTGAAAATGCCATCAAACTCATCGGCCTCCAAGGTAGGATAGTTTTAACCATCTTCAATAACTTGATCGATGAGAGTTCTTGCTTGCTTCTTTGGAGAGAGTTCTTCAGAGGAGTTTGATGAAACCTTTTCGTTGACATCTTCATTACCATTTTTATCCAACTAGTTTTTTTGGCTTCCATTGCAGATGCTGTGCCGAAGAAAATTCTCCAAGTGATAAACGATACAGAAATGACCAGAGAAAATGTTGCAAGCCATTTGCAGGTTCGATTTCTTTAACCCATAATTTCTTCCCTATAGTTTCATGCATCATTTGATCATCTCCAATAATAAAAAAAATCCATTGCACAACCTGTAAAACATCTTCAAGTGTTGTGTATTTGCAGAAGTATAGGTCGAGTTTGAAGAAACGGGAAAAGATCGATGCTCCAGATGCTTATCATCGGCCGATCAAAACGGATGAAAGAACGAGTTCATCGAGAATGCCTCATATTCCCAATCAATCACCTGGACAACCAATAATCGTAGAAAGTAACCAATTTCCCATTCAAAGATCTAGCAGCCATTTGCCTCAAGGACAAACGACGATATTTGACCATCAAACAATATTACAGTCTAACTATTCCGATTATCATCCAAGCAATGAGTCGATTGCAAGACCCAGTAACCAAAATCAATATTTTGGTGCACATAATAGTCACGCATCTACCAATGGCCATCATATCCCTACCACCAGCCATGCTAATAATTGCAATCTGCATCCAATATATTTTAGCAATATCAAGCCTATTCCTCAAATTCCGGGCTATGTGAATAATATCGGTCTACTTAGCGCACAGCCAGCTTCAGGATCTCTGGGTGGAAATGTGAACAACAGTTTACTCAGAGTACATGCAGATTCGAGACTAGCTCGTTCATTAAATGTGAATAGCGGTAATGCTCAACAAGTTGAAAATTCATCGACTATTGAAACTTCAACAGTTATACTACAACAACCATACCGTTCAAACCCAGGAAGAGGAATCGATCGTGAGTCTCCCACAGTCCTTGGATTTGCTGGCACAGAAATTCCCCATCCTGTTAAAATGAAATCCAATGAGCATGAAGTGTTGAAGACAAACGTGGTCGATGAAGATCTATCGCTCGAGGAAGTTCTGGCCATTACTAATGGCTTTTTTAAATCTGATCTTCATGGTGGTTTTCCAGATAGGTACGAATTTCCCACTATCCCTCTATATTTTTCCTTACCTTTCTTTTACTGAAATGTATGACATTGTACAATTTTGATTCTTATTTGCAGACAGGAATTTCCATGATGATCACAGAATCCAGTAATCAAGTCTTCGAAGACAAACTCGTCAGACTCCTTAATTTCACTATGACTACATTATTTGTCCCTGAAGTGATGATACTCAGGGTTTTCACAAAAGAAATTATTTTTCCAAAAATAATTATAAGTGATAATCTGGTGTTTGCTACTTCTCCATCTTTTCATCATAACTTCGTATTTTTAAGCAGGTTTCTCCACACAGGAGCAAGCCAAAACACACCCAAATGCACGATTGCGCGTATAAAATCTTCTAGCTCGGTAGGACTATAGCAACATAGGCTGCGTTGTTTTATTTTTAGAAATTGCGTGTTCGATGTAGAGTGACTCCTTTAAATATTAAATTCTAGGGAAAATGACAAATCAACCATCGTGGTTTTCGATCAATGACAAGTCAACCACTGTGGTATATTTGCTAACAAGTTAACCACTAACGTATGAGAAATTGACAAATCCAACATCACACTCAAGTTAACCCAGGCAAAACAGTGTGGACACCGCAAATAAGTGCCTGGACGCCGCAAACCAGCGACGTCCAGGCATTTTGTTTGCCTGGACGCCGCAAACCAACGGCATCTCTGGAGCTCTCTATTTGTCATGCATGGCGTTCTCGATCAATTGTGGTTCATGGTTACTTCAAATTCGTTATGTATATGGTTTACGAATGCAATGTTTTTATTGGTTTTTTGACCTCTGCACCTTCAAAGTAGCATAACTTTTGCTACGGATGTCGGAATTGGGCGCAGAAGGTATCAAATCGAAGCTCTCTCAGAGCTCTATAAATGTCGTTGGGTAAGCCCCATGACTGCCTTTTTCAACCCCAAAATCAATCGTTTAAGCCTTCAAATTTGCGATCAAACATTTGCTTAGTCTGGAAAAATGTTTGATCGCAAATTTAAGGGCTTAAACGATTGATTTTCGGGCAGAAAAAGGCGATCATGGGGTTTACCCAACGACATTTATAGAGCTCTGAGAGAGCTTCGATTTGATACCTTCTGCGCCCAATTCTGACATCCGTAGCAAAAGTTATGCTACTTTGAAGGTGCAGAGGTCAAAAAACCAATAAAAACATTGCATTCGTAAACCATATACATAACGAATTCGAAGTAACCATGAACCACAATTGATCGAGAACGCCATGCATGACAAATAGAGAGCTCCAGAGACGCCGCTGGTTTGCGGCGTCCAGGCAAACAAAATGCCTGGACGCCGCTTGTTTGGGGCGTCCAGGCATGTTTTTTGCCTGGACGAGCTTCTTTGCCTGGACGCCGCTTGTTTGCGGCGTCCAGGTAGTTTTGCCTGGGCGGCGTCCAGGCACTTATTTCCTGTGTCCACACTGTTTTGCCTGGGTTAACTTGAGTGTGATGTTGGATTTGTCAATTTCTCATACGTTAGTGGTTAACTTGTTAGCAAATATACCACAGTGGTTGACTTGTCATTGATCAGAAACCACGATGGTTGATTTGTCATTTTCCCTAAATTCTAAAATGATCAAGTGATATGACCTTTTGGTTTAACTCTCTTTGAACCTCAGCAACCTTTAGTCTGTGCATCTTGTCCAAAATCTTGTTTTCCTCCTAAAACATTCATCCAATATATATACAAATCAATATGCACCATTTACGCTGAGGGAAAAAAAATCAAATATCTAGATTTAACTAAAATTGCATCTTACAAAATAATTAAATTACTGACAAAATTATTATAAGGTTTACATATGCTAAAAGAAAGAAAAAAGATGGGAAAATAGCTAACTATGTAGTAACTGTTAGCAGTTACAAAAAGATATATATAAGGGAAACAAGGGAGGAATAAGGGGTCAAGAAGTTTGTAGGAGAGTTGTCTAGTCTCTCAAATTTCTAGTGCAAAGTTGTAGTAGAATTCTCTTCAATGATATAAGACAGAATCCTCAGTCTTTACTCAATTTTAGATAAAATCAAATAAATTCTATCAGTATGGTATCTAAGCCGTGGTTCTGGATAGGTGAAGAATGATTACAAGTACAAAAACTTTGAAGGAAAACACCATGGCATGGCAAAAAGAAATAACTAATATTAAGGAAGAATTGGAAAAAATGAGGTCGATGGAACAGAATATGGTACGGATTCAGGAGCAGATGACGCAAATTTTGTCCAGAATGGATGAACATCATTCACCGGCAGCATCAAAAGAAATACCGAAAAATGTCACCGCTGACAGTAATGAGAGGGAGGATGAAGTTCGTCAATGCCCTAGCCGAGAGTTTTTTCCCAGAAAGTTGGAGTTATCGTTGTTTAATGGACCAAATCTTGAAAGGTGAATGTTTTGAGCAGATCGATATTTCCATATTAATTGACTCACTGAAATGGAAAAGTTAGAAGCTGCCATGGTATGTTTTGAAGGACTAACTTTTACATGGTATCAATGGGAAAGTAGCTCTCGACCTTTCCGAACTTGGATGGTCTTGAAAAAACAAATTCTTGCCAGATCTGGACATAAGAGAACTAGTTTGGGGTGTGATAGTCTTCTCTCGTTGCGGCAGGAAGTCACTCTAGAAGACTATCGGGTGGAGTTTGAAGCCATAGTTTCTAACTTGATGGGAATAACTGATGAAATACCATTTAGTGCCTTCTTTAATGGGTTAAAGAATGAGATTAAAGGAGAGATACAATTAACGAGGCCGGTTGGACTGTTAGATTTAATGGAATATGCGCAAATAATAGAAGACAAGAATATATTGTTGACCAGGACAGGTTTGGAGGAAGCCGATGTATGGAGAAACAAAGTTGGATTACATCAGTGAGAAACAAAAGCTAGCTAAGGGAGAATCTTACAACACCAACAGTGAATAAAAGCAATGAGGCAAATATGAGGAAGTTAACCGACTTTGAGATGAGAATAAGAAAAGAAAAGGGTCTATGTTTTAGATGTGATGAGAAATACACTATGGGTCATCAATGTAAAAAAAAATTCTACAAGTGCTTATATTTCAAGATGAAAAAGAGTCACTTTCGTGTAACGCACCAGAGAGGAATCTGGCTTCAGTTGAAACAAATGAATTGCCCGATCATGTGGGATTGTCTTTTAATTAGGTAGTTGGATTAACTACTCCACATTCAATGAGGTTGTGGAGAAGTATCATGCAAAGAAAGTAATAGTTCTAATTGATTGCAAAGCTACTCATAACGTTTTTGACAATCAGGTCGTAGAAGAGCTATAATTGGCAGTAAATTCCATAACAGCATATAGTATACAACTCGTAATGGTGAATCCATTCATGGTGACAAAATTTGTAGGAATATGATACTAAAATTAGGAATGGGAACTTTTAGAGGACTTTTTACCTATAGATTTGGGCAATTCAAAAGTAATTTTGGGTATGCAATGGTTAGAATCATTGGATGATATGACAAGAATTGGAAGTTGCTAACAATGAAATGAAGATTGGGAGAGGAAATGGTGAGCATTAAAGGGGACCCGAGTCTTTGCCGAGGCAATGATGAGAGTTGTTCGAAAAGAAAAACAAGGAATGTTTGTGGAAATAGTTAATTGTGAAAAATTGGCAGGGAAGGGGAATGAATCACAGTGTGAAGAAATTATGAAACTGTTATATCAGTATGAGCATGTGTTTGCTTTACCCAATGGACTTCCTCCTGTTAGGGAGCGTGATCACACCATAATTCTGAAAGAAGGGGAGCCTCCTATTAATATTCAACCATATAGATACCTAGTGGTGCAGAAAGATGAGATAGAAAAATTGATTCGGGAAATGTTGGATGTTGGAATTATTCAACCAAGTTACAACCTTTTTTCTAGTCTCATTATTTGGTTAAGAAAAAGGGCAATAATTGGATATTTTGCATTGATTATAGAACTTTGAATAGAGTAATTATCAAAGATTATTTTCCAATTCTAGTTATTGATGAATTGGTGAACGAGCGGCATGGTGCAACAATTTTTACTAAGCTGAACCTCAAGTCAGGTTATCACTAAATCCGTGTATGCTAAGTGGATATGCCTAAAATAGCTTTTAGAACTCACGAAGGTCACTATAAGTTTTTAGTAACACCGTTCGGGCTTACTAATGCACCTTCAATATTTCAATTATTGATGAACAAGGTATTCCATCAATTTCTCAGAAAATTTATTTTGGTATTTTTTAATGATATTTTAGTATACAGCCGTTCTTTAGAGGATCATCGTGAGCACCTTTGAGTAGCTTTACAAACATGATCGGATCACCATTTATATGCTAATAAACGAAAATGTATTTTTGTTACTTTGGAACTGGATTATTTGGGGTACATTATTTCTGCCAAAGGAGTGGCATCTATTCGACAGTTACGAGGATTTCTCAATTTAACAGGTTATTATCGAAAGTTTGTGTTAGGCTATGGGGGTAATGAATTATCTTTAACAGAACAATTGAAGAAAGATCGGTTTTGTTGGTAGGAAGAAGATGAGTTGGCTTTTAACAAGTTGAAACATGCTATGACTTCGTTGCTTGTTTTAAAACTTCCAAATTTTACAGAAATGTCAATTGTGGAAATGGTTGCATCAGGCACAGGTATAGGAGCAGTGCTGATGCAATGTCAAAGACCAATTGTTTATTTTAGCCAACAACTATTGAGACAAATGCAATTGAAATCTGTGTATGAGCAAGAATTAATGGCCATAGTTACGGCTGTACAAAAATGGAGACCTTATTTGTTGGGCAGCCATTTTATTGTTCAAACATATTAGAGGAGCTTAAAATTCTTGTTAGAACAACAACAAGGGGCTATGGAACATCAAAAGTGGTTAACTAAACTTTTGGGGTATGATTATTGAAGTCTAATAGAAACTGGGATGTGAAAACAATGTAGCGGATATTTTGTCACGAAAGGAAGATAATGTTGGGGAAGTGGGAGAATTATCTGCTTTGTTATACCAAGGAGTGATTAATTCACACGAAGTGGATTTAGAAACTGCAACCAATCCTATATTACATGCCATTAAACAAGAATTGTCCTTAACTGGTAGCTCTAAATTGAGGTATATGTTGATCAACGGTCAACTGTTTTATAAGAATAGGAAAGTAATTTCAAAGCAATCAAGATTTCTCTCACAAATTTTGATATTATTCCACTCGAGTCCAATAGGTGGACATGCTGGTATTACAAAGACATTTAGCATATTGTCAACTAAACTGTTTTGGATAGAAATGTGGAAGGATATTTAGCACCTGCACCCAAAGCCAGAATAGAGCCTCACACTTCGGCCAACTACACCAATTCCAGCTCACACACACACACACACACACACACACACACACACACACACACACACACACACACACACACACACAAAAGAATTCTCCATTATTCCTCACACACACACACAAGAATTTATTCCTCACACACACACACAAAAGAATTCTCCATTATTCCTCACACACACACACAAGAATTCTCCATTATTCCACACACACACACACACACACACTAGAATTCTCCATGAATTCTCCATTATTCCTCACACACACACACAAGAATTCTCCATTATTCCTCACACACACACACACACACACTAGAATTCTCCATTATTCCTCAGACACACACACACCAAAATTTTCCTTTATTCCTCTCGACCTAACACTCACCCGAAGCATCACACAAGCCCTCATTTCCTCTCTGGTTTGCTGCACACAAAGAAGACACTCTTTGCCAAATGGAGGGCAGAGAGTATAAGCTTCCTTCCACTCCCGAGTGCCCATGCCTCTAGTCTTTTACAGAGTGTTTAACACTCTATAAAATTCATCCCTCATACCGAAAGCACTCCACCAGCAATTCTAGAGTGCCCATCGCATAGGGTACTGTGCTCTCCAAGGCTGGAAGGAATGATGTGGAGATAGACTCTGTAGACCATGGTTCAACCCAAACTGGGTCACACCGAATTCGATCACAGTCGGGTCGGAGCACCCGATCGCATTCCCAACCCCTGCAAATCGAAGCCAGAATTCGTAGCCACGCCGTCGTCAATCTGTCTCTGCCAATCGCCCAATTAACAGAACGCAAATGAGAGGAGAAATCGACCAGACATACCTCGACCCGACGCCAGAAATTACAGCCAACAAGAGCTCCGATTCCAAGCCCTAGCTGTGACCCGCACCATTCGTTCGCAGGCCGTCGTAGCCATCCCGTCGTCGCAACAGCTCACTGTTTTGAAAGAGTTGTCTTGAGCATGCTCCCTCTCGCTCGTCTCTCTCCCTCGCTCGGTCCCCTTTTCCCTGTCTCGGCTCTCTCTCTGGTGTTTCACAAAATGGTCGAAGGCCAGAATGAAATTTCTTCCCCCCTTTCGCTAACAAGCCGAACCAGCTAGAAAGCCAGAACCGGTTCTCCTGCTGAACCAGTTCAGCTTCTCCTCTCACTCCCTTATTTCAATTCTTCAATTAATATCAATTAATCCCCTCTATAATTATTCTCTTAAATTAAATCTCAATTAATCCCATTTTATTTTAACCATAATTATAATCCAATAAATTTCATTCAATTATTATTGACTGAATACGTCGTTGGTAATACCCCAATTAATATCCAAATAATCCAAATATCCTCAATTACTTTTCAATTATCCTTATTAAATTTTGTTATAAAAAGTCGAGGTATTACATTCATCATCTACACAACTTGTCCTTAACGCCTTTTTACATCGAAATACCAACATCGCATACCATCTCACGAGTTAAGTACCCAACACATTGCACTTTTTCCCATAGAAAACATCTCTAGTACCACTATATTCAAATGACTTGAACGTCAGTTTGTGTTTTGCTAATTGGTTGTACTCTACTTAAGTGGAAATAGTGCAAGCTTTAGGAAGATCGAAAGGGTGTATAGAAGTATAGTATGGTAAGGATAACAGTTACTTTGGTAGTTAGACCGATGGAGTATCTACGATGAGCTAAATTTCGAGGACAAAATTTATATAAGGAAGGAGGAATGTAATACCCCGACTTTTTATAACAAAATGTAATAAGGATAATTGGAAAATAATTGAGAGTATTCAGATTATTTGGATATTTATTGGGGTATTACCAATGATATAACAAGTAGATGCCAATTTATGACCCTCCCTTATCGGGTCGCAAGAATCGATCTACTAATGAGGTGTTAGATTCTGACTAGCAGCCAATCTCCCTGCTAGGAATCTCCAATCTCCCAACTCGATCTATGAGTTTATGATATATGTAACTGTGAATAAAGAACAAGTTAGACAGATTCCATTCTGACATAATGAGTTAGAGGCATACATCATGTTGTATATCTCATTTTCTTGCTTGGCGTTAGCTTATATTTTCTTCGTGGTGTAAGTGATCGTGATATTGCAATTAATCTAAAGAGAAGTGGTTGATGAAGGATTCGCACGTGCGAGCGTTGTGGTTGGCCAGGCTAAAGACATAAAGAGAAAATGGTTTTGTAAATAAAAATGTAATCAATTGCTTATTATTCTACAATTAGTTTAATTTAACTTCCGCTACGTTTTTAGAAAAATAATATATAATTATAGTTCTTCGCTGTTTATAATGGTTTAAATAATGAGTCTAAGTAAAAGGATTTTTACGGTTTAGTTTTAAGAAGAGAACTTTGATTTCAATTAATGACGATTTAAGTTATTTTTATAAAAGTTTTAAATTTTATGCATTTTAAATATGAAAAAAAATCGGGTCGTTACAGAACATGCAGCGAGCTTCCATGATTAAACCTCTTAATCTTCTCGCCATAGAACCATATAAGCTTGTATTACTCATTGTCATCCCCTTCATTCAGTTTTTGACCTACATTTCTTGTCCTTCTAACAAGGCTGAGTGTAATGTTTGTATTAAAATCATTCTTGATTGTCTCAATTATGGAAGGAAGGTCCCAGTTGGCCTGACTTTTGAATGTGTCCAAGTAATACATTATCGCGTATTTGGCAAAGGCATGACGAATTTTCATCTTTCTTGAGCAAGTGTGAACGTCGTTATAACTCTTTATTTGAAACATAAGCTCACCTTGCCTTTTTTATGTCACGACCCATTTTTCATTTATCTTTTCATTCATTATCCACCATTGTTTTTAAAATGTGTGAAGGGAAATAAGTGTAATAGCGGAAGCAAATCACAGTTTAAAAGACACATTTCTTTCACATTAAAACCATTAAAGCATTTTTAAAACACTTCATATAATTTACATTACAATCACATTCTTAGTGAGTCACAACCCATAAGTCAAAATGCGTCGGGGAACGAAAGCACTCATCATGGCCATATTCCTCCAACTGTAGTTCTTTTTCCATCACTCTATATATACAACAGTTGATTGGTTACTTTTCGAAAAATATAAGATAAGATTATAAAATTAGTTCTTTCAAAATATTGATTGGTAAAACCAACGATTTCACGTACCATGAAAATGTAATTAAATATCTAAGTGGGACTACTGATTTAAGACTATGGTACTCCAAAGGAATCTCTTTTGATTTAGTGGGGTATACCGATTTCGATTATGTTAGTAGTCTAGTAGATAGAAAAAACACAAGTGGGACATGTCAATTTCTTAGAGAATTATTACTGTCTTGGTTTTCTAAGAAACAAAACTTTGTGGCTCTCTCAACAGTCGAGAGTGAAAATGTTGCAGTTGAAAGTTGTGCTCATTTGCTTTAGATGAAGCAAATCTTGGAGGACTATGGTCAATCTTATAAGAAAATCCCAATTAGGTGTGACAACACCAAACCATAAATATCTCGAAGAATCCAATTCAATATTCTTGTACTAAGCACATTGAGATTAAATTTTATTTCATTTGTGTTCATGTCCAAAAAGGAGACGTATCCCTTGAATTTGTTAATTCCGAAAACTAATTAGCTGATATCTTTACTAAACCCCTGGACAAAAAGACGATTAGTGGCATAAGACTATAGTTAGGATTGATGTGTTTTGATTCAATCTAAGTTATCTATTGTTTTAATGATGTGATTAATGCTATCTATGTTTATCTATTCTGATAATTAGTTTTTTTTTTTGCATACTAGTTCTTTTGGATGTGTATATATTTCTAATGCAAGATATTTATGTTAAAATGAAAAAATGGGAGCAAGAAAACAAATAAAACTTTGCCAAAATTTTTTGGATTGATTTATTGTTTTTTATAAGGACAAAGGGGGAGAGTAAAGTTATCATAGACTTAAAAAGAGTAAATTCATGAAATTGAATATTGAAATTTTTTTTTCATGGATTTCATGAACATAGGGGAGCAAATATATAACATAGAATAACTAATTGTCATCATCAAAAATAAGGAGATTGTTGGCTTTGGAAACTAAATGTAAAGACCCGATTTTTATTTACATTAAAATCGCGTGAAATTTAAAACTTTTTCTTTTATAAAATTAGAGTAAGACTTTCTCTCTATAAAACCCGATCGTTAAAACTCTTTACTTAAAACACTTATCAATTTCAGCAGAAGTAATAAAATCTTTTTTATAAAACGCAGCAGAATTAAAACAAAGTATTAAAGAATATTAAAGAATCTACAAAACCTTTTTTTACAAATAATTTCCATTTAACACCTTAGCCCAGCCAGCCACAACATCCACCCGTGCAAATCCTTCATCAATTGTCTTTGACCTGTTCACCGGCTTCTTGTACGTACCTACATCACAAGACCTAACTAATGAGTCTAATGCTCAGTAAATGATAAAATGAAATACAATGCAGATGATATGCATGATCATACAATGCATTACATAAAAGAATTGTATCCTTTTTGTTAGGCCAGAGTGTCGGATACTTCTGGTGGTCATGTAGCTTAACCGTAACTCCGACGAGGAGTCACACCAATAAGGATGTCACTGCATACTGTCACCGATCACTTTTATTAAAGACATTGGGGATTTCAGTACAAGAGAATTGAGAATCTTAAAGTTCATGTGACTTAACCGTGCCTCACCGCCCCCTACGTGGGAGTAGGGACTATAAGGGTGTCATCACGATGAACCATCCCCGATCCTCTTGAACCCCCACATGCCTATTTACATATATTAAGTATGTCATGCAATACGCTCATGAATACATACAGTCCTATATGATAATAAAAATGTCTAATAAACATATCATTAAAAGAACCTAGTTCTAGTAAACACACAGCATACATTCCTAATTCTTGCGATGTAGGGTCCGAAGATCAAAACACAATAAGTATCAACTTACCTGGAGTCCGTAGCTTGTTGCACTTTATTCTTTTTCCTTTAATACCTTCAAAATCATTAAATAAAATTCATTAATAATTACTGACTATTAACCTCATTTCCACAACTCATTACTCGCAAAAAGTTCGGCACAACCAATCATCATAATAAAATTTCAACTAATCACTAACAGTTTCCATTCATTATATCCATCGATACCATAACCAATAAAAGAGAAACTTTGATTCAACTAACTATCATATTCTTATATTTATGGTAAGAGAGCAACTCTTATAATCAAAACAGTGAACCTCTTTGCCTAGCATAAATAACATGCCAACACTCTGTACCCAATATTAACATACATGAAGCTGAACAATATATCTCATATCACAATATTCCTCTTAACTTAGCACTTTAATCAGCTGACAAAGCAATAGAACAATAGCTTAACTACAACAGGCCTAACAATTCCAATCATTCAAATCAAGTAGGGAGCCTCAACGATATGCATATATCCAAAGGGTGAACACATCACAATCCTCAACAATTCACAGAATATTATTCAGTTTCCAATCCAATCAACAGGACAGCACTTAAATCTAACAGGGCTGGACAATCACATAGCAACATTTTCTCAAAATATATCTCTCGGCAGGAACCCACTAATGAACTAAACACTTTCAACATACTAACATTTCTTCACAGTTCAGAAGCAACAACCAAAACAACAAGGATTCATATGTCATCTTATAGAATAACTTCAACAATTTAAGCCTCAATAGTCAGAGAAGAATTTCCAAAGCTTAACTTATATTTTAGTGGCAGAAGGTGAACAACGGAATAACAAACAACAGATTCAGCAATAATCAGACTAAAGCTTCAGAGAGAGCTGATCATAACCAAAGATTGTCCACAATTGATAGAATACAATTACCATAACCTGTGTCATTCAGTAACAAAAGGGAGACAACATCCAATCCACTTGGCAGAGCACAAAATGACCATTAATAGATAACAAAAGAGTCCAATCACACAAACCCTCAGTGCACATATCCATAACTCCAAGTAAAAGACTCTGTAAATGACTCTGTATTACCTGCGAGACCCAGGTCAACTATCATGTTTGCAATCCTCCAGAGACACTCGGCCTTGAGTATTCACAGAGGCTTTTCTCTCCATCATACTCTGTAATAACACAGAACACCTCACCTGACTTATAGCCGAGAAGATGACTTTGCACAGATGCAAGTCTTGTTAACTGCACACTTCAAGGCTGGGAGGTCCAACCCAAGATTGCCGTGTGGAAAGCCTTCAGAATCTTCTGAAGAATCATGTGGAGATGGCCAGAGGAGCAGCTGGAGGAAAACCAGCTCCGGTCCGGTTTACCCTCCTCCCCTGCCATCACGTTCGCCTCTGCCCTCATTGCCATCACCAATTCGGTCACTGAATTGCCCAACACAGAGTCGACTTACTGGACAATCATCAATTGAAACACTTACCTTGGACAACCACGAAGAGAAACGCAGCTTCACGGTTCACTTGCCCCCCCACCAGCTCAGACATTTCGAGTCCTATCTCGCTGCAGCACGGCGGAAGTCGGACGTCGTGCACGCCGCGAGGGAGCCTAGCTCACCGCCATCATCTCGTCGGCGAAGGCCATCATCGAGCTCACCGTCGTCCTTCTCCCAATCGCTCTCTCTCCCTTTCTCCTTTGTTTTCCCTCTCTCACTTTCTTCACATCTTTCTCTCATCTCTCAAATGGCCGAAGGCCATTTAACTTAAATTCAAACAGAACCAAATCTGGTTCGGTTCTCTTGCCTTTATATTTATTCTTCTATTTTAATTTCTTTCTTTTCCTTTTTAATGTAATTCATTTTTTTTTTAATTTAATCAATTCACTTAATCCCTCAAAATCTCTAATTAATTATTCTCCTATGGTTTAATCCCAAAACAAGTCATTTATTTATTTTTCCTCATTTTTAATTATAACCTAGTTATCCAAATATTTTGAACCAAGCCAAACCAAAACTGGTTCAGTCCATATCTAACAATTACGTTATTAGTAATATCCTGATAATTTATTCGACTAATTCGAATATCCCCAATTATTTTTCAATTTATCATTTTTAAATTCCGATAAAAAAAATCGAGATATTACACTAAATATGTTTGTTTTGATAATAAATGTGTTTATTTGATTATGATATTCTAAGCTATTATATTGAATATACTATTGAAAATTGGTATTTAATTATTCTAATATGTTTATTAAGTCTATGTAGTAAAGAATAAAATAATATGACTTAAATTTAAGAAAATCATTTTGAAATTGAAAAGGTCAATTTGGGAAGTGGGGAAGATTACTCAATGCAGACGTCCTGAGTTAAAAGGCAGACACTCAAACAAAATTTGAGAAATAGAAAATGATACAGTCACACTCGTCTAGACCAAAAGTTATTTTAACATGTAGACGTCCAAACCAGAGAAAATGTAGAGGGGCAGTCATCCAGACCAGAGTGATATTTTAACATGCGGATGTCTGGACATTGAGAAGCAGATATTCAGACATGAGAAGTGAATATCTAGACATGAAACGCGAATAACTAGAAAAGACATAAATTAACACTTTCGTTGTCATCCAGACGTGGGATGTGGACGTCCCAACATTGAGAAGCCGATATCAGGACATGAATGCCAATATCCGGACATGACGTGGATATCCAGAATAGGCATTGAATAACACTTCCACAATCGACTAGATAAAAAGTGCAAAAGTCCACTGTGATTGCCCACAACATAAATTGTGGAAGTCTATCAAATGTTTTGTTGTCTCCAATAAGTCTTTAACAGATATATAGTGGATGCTTGAAACCTGCCCGCAGATGCCCACTGCTCGAGACCTTTGAAGCAAACTATAAATAAAACCACTTTCAAATTTGAAGGTATCCAAAGAGAAACCATACCAAAGTGCTACCAACTTGATTTTTGAAATTTCTCTTCAACTTTCGATTGCTTAGTCTAACTCTCTCATTCCAAACTTGGGATAATATTCTTGTGAGAGTTTAGGAAATTGTGTTTAGTGTTCTTTGCTCAAAAACTTCAACATACTCAATTTGTGATACACTTGAAGGGTGACTGTGACGACCCGATTTTTCTTTTCTTTTAAAAAAATTCTTAAAATTTAAAACTTTTATCAAACCACAAAAACCTTCATTAAAACCCTTTTTAAGATAATATCAGAGTGCGAAATCGGACCGTCAAAACCTTTTCATGAAAACATAGCGAAAGTAGTTGTAAAACCTTTTATGAAAACATAATGGATTTATTAAAATATAGCGGAAGCCTAAATCGTTGAGAAATGAAAACTAAACAATTAAATACAACTTAATTACAACCGTTTTCTCTTTTACTCTCTTTAGTCTAGCCAGCCACGAGTCCCGCGCATGCAAATCCTTCATCCCTGCTTTTCTGTTTTTTGATATATGCATTGTCTCCGCATACAAGTACCAACACCACAAGTAAACTGTAAGCCCAAAGGCTTAGTAAGGAAAAGAGTTTATGCAATATGATATGCCTCTCTTTCATTTCGTTCGTTCGTTCGTTTTTTTGTTTCTTTCCTTTCATTCATTCATTTGTTCGTTCGTTCCTTTCTTTTCATGCATTCTTTTAATCTTTTCCTCACATGATGCATGTGTGAGTACCACTCAGTGGCACTCCCTATTAGTTTCTATTAGCATGATACATGATGACACATTCTCCAATTAACATGATGCATGATGCAGTATAACGTAACATTAACAATAATTGAATTGCGCATATAAAGAAAGTAAATAACAATAATTGAATAGCAGAGATTGAAAGCGCATATTGGAGAACAATTATGATATTGAATTGAAAACAATGCAGCACATAAGGAAATCAACCAATGAACATTAAGGAAATTAAATAGCGAACCATGAAGGGACAACAGTGAGGAATCACGTACTACCAGCATTCTTTATTTATCACTTTTCTATCGTTAAACATTTCTTTTCAGTCAATAATAATACAACAGGTAGTTTATGAAATTAATAATTTAAACGAAAACATGTTCAACCAATAGATAACGAAAATGTGCAAATTAACCATGTTGCTAATTAATTAAACATGTCAATTAAACATGCTACTTACATGCTAATTACATAGCATAACCTAGTTAATTTAACATGCTGCTAATATCATTCTAGTTAGTTAATTAAACATGCTAACTAGTTAAACATGCTAATTACATGCTACGTCCTAGTTAATTATGCTCAGATTACATGCCTAGTTAATTACATACTGAGATTACATGTTTTTGTTTGTTATCGTATATTAATTAATTAAACATTAAACATGTTCAACTAGTTAATCGATTGTCGTCCTAATTAATTAACATGCTCTAGGAAGTGATTAACAACTGTTAATTAACATGCTCAGCAATTATAATTAACATGCTCACTGTGTAAAATCCCGATATTTTTAAGTTGGATAGTTATCGGGATATTACCAAGTGCGTTCTATAACTTAGATAGTTATCAGGATATTTTTAAGTTGGATGTTTTGTAAGGGGGGTAGGATGTGACAACCTGAAACTAGTTCTCATAAACGATGTAATCTTATTCCAAGATGAAATTTAATGGAATGCATTTCGTTCCTATACTCCTTGGCCATGGCTTAATAATTTTGTAAGATATCCGAGTTGGATAAAACTTAGTTGGATTTTCGAAGGAAAGATGGACTTTTGGTCATTAGGACACCTGTGGATGATGTTGCAGACGAGAGGTGTCGTCCGCAACATACCTGGAATGTCGTCCATGCATTTGGGACGACTCAGGACGTCGTCCAGCGTCCCAACCTCGCTATGCTGAGGTGTTGCGGACACGGAATGTGGATGAGACAGGACGCATCCGCAACGAATCTGTTTAAGTATGGGAACATTAGGACGACCGCGGATGACTGCAAACGAGGGGTAGAGTCGTCTGAATTGAATCTGTCCAATTCCTGGATACATTCAGACGATATATGCGGATGTGAGAAGTGGCGTCTGAATTGAATCTATCTTATTCAATTCCCCTTGCGGACGACGCATGCGGACGTCGACTAGCGTCCGAATCGCGACTGCGGCCGGTACGGACAAAGTTGGGGACACTGTCTGCCGTCCGAAGTCAGATTTTAGCCTTTAGATATCTGGCCTTGTGGACTACTGCGGACACGAGACTGACATCCGCCATCGTCCAAATCGTACCAGTTCAGCAACTGATAAGATTTAAATCAGGAGAATAAACGACATGGGTCGTTGGGATCACACACGACGCCGTCTTCCCCACAATTAGAGTTGTCCATGCCTCCACTTCCCTACGCAGGACACGACCCAGGGAGGTGAGATCCCTATTTCTTCAACCCTCCTCCCATTCTTTCCATTTTTTTGGATCTTTCGGAGAGGACTTGGGTTTCCTGCCTGGTTGGAATTGATGGGAGTGCAGCTGTCCATGAGGAAGAAGTCTTCAATAGGTAAGATTAAGGGTGTGTTGGCCATTGAGGCCCTACAGCACAAGTATGGGTGCGTGAATTATGTTAGTTCCTCCATGATGTTTACTGCTTGTAGTCAATAGTTGGTTTAGTTTCCTTGAATGACTTTTTGTTGTATTTCCTTTGATGTTAGCTTGTGAGTAGTGACGTGTAGATTTTGTTGCTCTGTGATGTTGTTGACTGTACCTGTGACTGCTACAATAACCTAATGTCCATGTTATAATGTAAGAAGAATGAAAAATGATGAATACCGAATGATGTGATGTGTGTTTCATTGATGATGAATTTCTCTGTTACTCCAATTGTTACTTGCTAGAATGATGGTAGTGATAGGGAACAACTGAATCCAAGCATGTTTAGTGATAGTGATAATTAGGAAGAGTATGTTTGACTATGTTTAACTAGGATGACCGCTTAAATTAATTTGGTGTAGCTAGTTAATATATGATCTATGTTATAATCTTGTTAATGAAGTCGAGTATGTTACTAATAAATTAATTAGAGTAGTTAGCACACTTAACAATTTACTAGCATGGTAATTAGGATCAACATGTTACTTAACTAATTTGAGTATTGATTCGGTAATTAAAAATGGTGCATATTACTAAGTAGATTAAATAACTAACTAGATAATTAAATAGACAAACATAATGATTAATTATCTAATTTACTCGCGGCATGAAATTAATCCAAACATGATAATCATTACTTAAAGTACATCAATTAATAAAGCATGTAAATTGACCTAGAATAACTGTCTAAGCATGTTTAATCACTATTCTTTCTTGAGCACGAAATGAACTAGAGTCAATAACTAGAATGATATTCGCATGTCAATTAGTTATATATGCTATGAAATTATATAATTCATTCTTGAACCGGTGAGCTAATTAGGACAACCAACTAGATTAATGTAAATTGATATCGAGTATGTAACTCATCTAGGATAACTAATCAGGACGATCACATAGAATAATAATTGTAGGGAGATGGCAATGAGCAATACAAGCTCATATGGTCCTATGCCGAGGAGATTCAGAGGTCTAATCTTGGAAGCTCGGTGGGCATTGACCTCGACATGAGAGCATTTAAAAGGATGTACATGTGTTTGGCTGCATGCAAGACGATCGTCCTGAACTGTGGTAGACCAGTTATTTGTTTGGATGGTTGCCACTTGAAGGGAGCGACTCCAGGCCAACTGCTCACTGCTGTCACCATTGACGGGAATGATGGGATGTATTCGATTGCTGTAACAGTGGTTGAAGCAGAAAATAGCGCTTCATGGACCTAGTTTCTAGAATTGTTGCTAAATGATCTAAACACCCCATCTGGCAATGGATGGACAATCATTTCTGACCGACAAAAGGTGCGGTTGATTGCTTTTGTCTGCTGTGTTTATGTTATTCATTTTGTACCAATGTCTGACTAATATTATGAATCTTTGTAGGGTCTAGTGCCAGCTGTCATAGAGCTGGCAGGGCAAGCACAAGCAGACCATCGGTTTTGCATCCGACACTTGTATGTCAATTTTCAAAAACAATTTAAAGGCAGATTGTTCAAGGATGCAATGTGGGCTGCATCTAGAGCCACAATAGTGAGGCAATTTGAGAGAGAGATGACCGAGTTATTTTTGCTTGACCTAACGGCCCACAACTATCTACGAGGAATAGATGTGACATGCTAGGCCAAACATGTCTTCTACTCCATCCCAAAGTGCGACATAAGCCTCAACAACCTGAGTGAGTCCTTCAACGCCTACATCCTACCAGCGCGGGACAAACCAATTCTAAGTATGTTTGAGATCATTCGAAAGGGCATCATGGGTAGGATCGTGAAAAAAAATGAAAAGATGACTCGCTCGACCGACCTATTGTGTCCAATGATCAGCAACCGACTCGCCAAAGTACAACTTGCCAGTCGAAATTGGAGCCCCCAGTTTGCAAGAGCTACCCAGTTTGAGGTCAGCAACGGTAACGAACAGTACTCTGTTGATTTAGACAGGCGTACTTATACCTGTTACCGGTGGGAGTTGACCAGCATCCAGTGTGTCCATGCAATATCGTGCATTCACTTCACGAGGAGATCTCCTAAGGAATTTGTGCATGCGTGCTATCACCGGGAAACATACATGGCCATATACTCCCACTTTCTCCGCCCCGTCAATGGACCAATCGAGTGGCTTCCTGTAACAAATCTTGATCAAATTATCCTACCGCCATTTAAAAGGCTTCCAGGAAAGCCGCGCTTACGTAGAATACGGGATGTCGATGAGGCCCCAAGCCAGACAGTGCTAACCAGAATACATCTGAACGTCACTTGTGGCCGGTGTGGGCGTATGGGGCACAATTCTCGCACTTGCGATGGGGGAGGTGAGTCAAGTGCAGGGGCCTGCAGAGGGAGCGGCAGAGGAGGCAGAGGAAAGTCGGAGGGCACATTTATGGGTTCAGAGTTCTCGAGACAGCCCCCGAGACAATTCCTACCCTAGTCCCTGAGACAGTTCCCGACAGAGTTCCTGGGATGCAGGTGAGCCAACTATCACGTTTACGTTTGCAATGTGTTTTGCGGGAGTTTAATGCGCAAAGTCCACAAACACAAACGTATACAAGTGTGGACCTTAACCTTCCATGATACATTCATTAGATAGATTAGGTTTCAAATATATGTCATTGTACTGTACGCGATATTTGTAAATTTTTAATTGATAAATATGACTTGGTTTCATAAAGTTCAATTGATCAATTTGAATTTGTTTCGTTTCATCAATTTGAATTCATATATTGCTTCCATACATTTGGTTCACGAGTGTGCATGGAATCTGATTGTAAGCTCAAAATTCGCGGCGTTTTGCTAAAAAATCGTGGTGTTCTGGTCACATGCCGCTGTTTGCGGCATTTTGGTCACAAGCCACCGCAACGTGTGAGTACAAACCACGGCGGCGTGCTCACAAACCGCTACGGCGTTCTGGTCACAAGCTGCTGCTTGCGGCGTTTTGCTCACAAGCCGCCGCGGCGTGTGAGTCCAAACCGGGGCTGCGTGCTCACAAACTGCCGCGACATGTGACCAGAACGCCGCGATTTTTTAGCAAAACACCGCGGTTTGCTTATGAAAGCCGTTGAAATTGTTGCACTGAATTCACCGAAGGTTCTCCATACACTTTTGTTTAATTATATACTTAATTTAAGTCATACAGGATTTACTTTTCAATTATCCTCTCCCCAATTTATAAAAATTTTGCCAGAATCTCCCTTGTTTCTTTACTCCCCCAAAGCTATGCTCATACATCCTACATAAAAATCTCAAACAGTTCCAGTATATGTAAACAAATTAAACTAAACATAAATTACAACAAAGCACTTACTACGTAAATGTACACAAATTCAACTAAACATACATTACAAAGTCAATTGCGGGTCAAGGAATACATGCTCAGCTGTCTCGAACAACGGACCCTCATACTCAAAGGTTGCTGCGTCATGCTCGTGAAATTGTTCTAGAATAGTGCACTGTCGCATCACCCTCATCCCCTCACTCGTACACCGCAAGACGTCGTACGGGCTGCAATGCAAGGGAACAATTGCTATAAGGGAAAATACGCAGAAAGCAATATTAAGAATTTACACAAGGGAAAATACATACCGCTTTTTGTCAGTGGGTGCTACGATCATGGAGATTGCTTCCGACAGCAATCGCTGGTAAGCATATTGAGTGTGCAAGTCAACGGAGGACATAAAACAATTATGCTTTGAGTGTGTTTACGATGTAAACAATGCATTAGATGATTTCAGTTAACATAAACAACAACCCGGAGAAGCGAGATGGTTACTTTCGTGAATCCACCCTAATGAGAGTAGATTGTTTTCCTGATGAAATGCGAATACGGCTGTGTCATCGACCGCATAGCACTGCATATAAGTTCGGATGAGTACTAAAATAAAATCTTATACAGTAACATACAAAGAAGGCTTCTCACCGTACCTGGCATCCCGACTTGCTCCGGGAAGATGAGATGAGTGACGACGTAAGCATCGCCCATCAGCTTTCCCCCAAGAACTGTGCACGTCTCTGTGTTCTTCCGAGTATTTGCCTGAACATACTTCTTGAACATGCTCATCAAATCATGAGTCTACAAGAAAAATGGCAAAATGCCATTAGACTAACAAAGCATGAACATGAACGAATACACATATATAACCAAATGAAAGACGTACCACGCACACAATTCTAGGGGGCGGGCCTCGGCAGGCTCGGCTGGAGGAGCAGGTTGGTGGCTTACGGCACTGGTGCTGCAAATCAACAACACGTCATTACGTCAAACACAAATAAAGTAAATACTGGACTTTGCATACAAAGTAAATCACTTAGAAGAGGTATGTCGCATCTGTTGCTTCAGAGGACAATGACGCGGGTGCCATACGAGCTGATTGCCTATCACGTTGCTGAAGTGCTTCCACCACCTCACGGTGCCTCTCTTCTGCTCGCGCTTGCCAATCTGCTACTTGCATATGCCGCTCTTGTGCTATGCAATGCCTCTCTTCTGCGAGCGCTGCTGCTTGTATATGTCACTCTTGTGCTATGCGATGCCTCTCTTCTACGAGCTCCTTCCCTCTTCGTTTCTGGACTTGTTGCATTTTGCAGGTGCTCCTTCATCATTTGTATTTTGCCCATCGACATATGATGGAGCTCCTCCATCCTGCTCATCCAAGTAGACGTCTCCTCAGGCATCGGAGTAAAGTGAGCCGACTGAGGAGGAGGCGGCTGTTTATGTGAGAGGGCTGAATGTTGAGGCTCTGAGGGGGGTGGAGGTGTTGCCTGCTTCTTGGACCTGCGGACCCATTCCCCTCCAACGTGGGTGAACACCATTTGGTCTACTTTATCTTTGTTGTAGATGTCAATGGCCGACTCTTCAATTCTCGGCTCTTTCTCTGAGATTGGTACCTCATAGTGCTCAATGATACTCTGGATGAGCCAGTTGTATGGGAGGTTCTTCGCTGGGTTGTTGAGCACTTCATTTATGTGGCTGAGGATGATAAATCCAATGTTCACCTTTTTTTCGGTGAACACCTTCTCCAACATATAAAGATCCATGCAACTAACATGGTCTCGATATCCATCCCGAGGCAAAATTATGTAGGTCATGATGAGGTGGATCAATTGGGCTATGACATTCAACTCCTTGCCCTTCGGCTTCTTGTACTGGGCAACCTCGGGATCCTGGTGCAACAATCTAAGCACCGCTAGCCCTTCTCTTCGCTTGACGAATGGTGGATCCCGAGACACGTGATAATATTTCTAGCTTGGCTCGTCCAGTACACATCCAAGCATTACGTTTACATCGCTGGGAGTGAACCTCAACTCCCGTCCAAAAACGTATGTCTGCACCTCTAATGGCTTGGTGGACAATCTCAAATTTGCGTAAAACAATCTTATAACTCTATCGCAATAACTGCCCCTCATTTGGCACAACCTGGCTAATCCAGCATTTTCAAGCAGTGTTTAATTCTCATTCCTGCTAATGAGTCCAAATCTACTATTTTCGAAACAATAATTGAACGGTGTTGAATATCATATTCATACCGTGATTTGCAATTTCTTGTCCTAAATAGTTTGGACCTTTCGGGTTCGAACCGGACAATTGAGCATTCGGCTTGTCCTTGTTGTTCTTCAAGCTCGGGTTTAGCTTGGCATTGCGACTGTGCAACGATTTCTCCATGATCGGCAGTGTCTTCGTGTTGCACCGCCGCAGGTTGCTCATCGTAAGGGGCCGCGGGTTTCTCATCGGCCACCGCCGCGGGTTGCACTGTTGCCTTCCCACACTTGGACGCCAATTTCTTTGTTCGGGAATACATTCTGATCAAAAACGGCAGAGAGTTTTCGGTGTTTGTTCGTGGTGAAAATGGTTCGTTGAGACGATTCTGTGTTTGTTCTCAGTGAAATGGGTGAAAATGGAGAACCCTAGCATTTTCGCGGTTATATATACCGCTGATTAAAAATTGGGCCGCCGCGGACACCGCGGCATGCAGACCAATTTTTGTCTTCTTTTCTTCACAAGCCACTATGTCGCGACTTGTTGTTTACGAACCGCCGCAGCGCCCTGTCAGATTGTTAACGGCGAATGTGACAGCGATGTTGAATTTGTCATTTTTTCATACGTCAGTAGTTAACTTGTTAGAAAATATATCACAGTGATTGACTTGTAATTGATTGCAAACCACGATGGTTGATTTGTTATTTTCTCTTATTTTATTAATTTTTTTAAAATATAATTTTAGTACGTGTGGGACCAACAGTTGAACTACCATGAAACGTCATTGGAGTACTACAAAAAGCTCGGTTTCTGCTTGTGGAAAACCAGAATGCTGGTTGACTAGCCATTGACGACGCAGTGGCTCTCTCTTCCCACTCTCTCTCTCTCTCTCTCTCTCTTTTGTTGATGCCATTTGGGTTTGATTCACAAGATTTCTTCAATTTCGTGAGGCTTCCTTTTTCTACAGTTTGTTTCTGTGCACTTCTTTTATTCTATTTCTTAGCTGATTATGATCTCCGTTTAATCGAAATAGTAATGTAATTTTTATGTTTATTTTGGGGGCTTTTAAAATCTTTTTGTGATCGTAGTAGTTCATTTTCTGTTTGACTTATTTTTCATTTTCAAAAAGGTTACTGGGTCAATGTTACGATCAAAATTATCTCATATTTCATAGTTAAAGTTTGTTTGGGTTGGATGTTGGAGTTGAATTCTAAGCAGTTAATTCGGATTTTAAGGTTGATGTTGTTACTATGCATTTGAGTGTCTTTAGTGGCAACTCTTAGCTTCTTATAGGATAATAATGATAAACGATCAACAATCTCAAAACGTTTTATGGCACGATTTTCAAAATCTAAAGAAATGTTTCATGAGCCCAAAACTCTTGTATTTTCTAGTAGTTCTTCGAGTTTCATGAGGTGATCAATGATTTGGTTGGACTGATAAAATCTCTATGTTCATCTGAACTTGAAAGCATTTGTCAATGAGATTTTGATTCTTTTCCTTTCATCAGAAACCTTGTAATAATGGCGGAAAATACCAACTACCAGCTAACTCCTTCCAGTTAGAAAGGATATAAAATTATGGATACTTCTTAAACATTTTATATTTTTATTGATTCTTTCACTTTCCTACACAAAACTTAATTTCGTCACATAATGCATTGCAATGATGACCAGAATCCGGAAAAGCAATAAAGTTACAGTCTAGTCAAATATCCCAAAAGTTGCCATGGTAACCGTTTGACCTCAAGATCAGATGGTGCTTGTTAAACGGAATTCGTGATTCCATAGATTATATCACTTTGAATGGAAAAAGGAAAAAAAAAAGGCTTTTTTTAAGAATTCTGCTTATTGTCCTTCTGCTTAATCTATTGCATTTATGTACTTGAAGTCTTCAAAAACACTTCTTGTGAAGCAAATTAATTTTGAGGTTTTCTTTTCTCTTTTTTCTTTTGTAAGCCCCTTAATGTACATATATCTTAACAATACATATTTATTACTTTGAAAAAGTGCTTCCCCTATTTGTTTAAAACATTCACTAGTGTTGGCTATTATTTCTTCTTTTTGTTTGGTTTGTCTGTGGGATGATATCATGGAAGCAAGTGTACGTAATTGTGGTTGCATTAGAAAAAAGAAAACAAATGTGGATCTCAACTGGTAAGTTTAAGTGTTAGGTACATTATGTTGCACAAATTCTG